>CM071924.1:8602849-9098097 GCA_016081115.2 Rehmannia glutinosa
TATTTTGAGCTAACATGGTCCTTGCAGCTTCCTTGAGAGTTCTGCTTTCTTCTTTCTGCTACTCCATTCTCATTTGTGGAGTCCTTGCTGCAGATAATTCATGAGCAATACCATTTTCAACACAATACGGAGTTATTATCCCATTGACAAACACAGTTCCTCTATCGACGTTATCTTTATAATGGTTTGAGTTTTCTCATTTTGAACACTTTTCATCAGTTGGGGTAACTTCTGCAAAGTTTCCTTCTTTTTGCACATGAAAATTGTCCATGTATATCTTGAATAATCATCCACCACTACTAAAGTGTATTTCTTTCCACTTACGCTAGTTGGCTCAACTGGACCAAGTAAATCCATATGCAACAGATGCAATATTCTTGTTGAAGATGGACTAGACTTCTCTTTGAATGATGATTTGATCTGTTTTCCCATCTGACATGCATCACAAACACTTTCTTTCTTGTACACTGAGTCACTCGGACCTTCCACAAGATGACTCCTTGCAAGCTTGTTAATTGTCTTGAAATTCAGATGACTCAGCTTCTTGTGCCACAACCAACTTGATTCAAATTTGTATTTTCTTTTGCTAACAGACAAGTGCTTGTTGTGGCAGTCGACCAATCTACCACATACATGTTTTTTTGTCTGGATCCTTGCAACACTACTTCATTTGATTATGTGTCTTTAATTTGGCACACTCCCATATTGAATCCAACATTATAGCCCTTGTCACATAGTTGGTTGATGCTTAACAGGTTGAAGTTGAGACCTTCAACATATGCAACATCTGTGATTTCTAATCCATTTTCTTGATGGATCCAAATGCCTCTTATTTCCCTGAGCTTCATTTCTCCAAATATGACTTTTGCGTCTCTAATCTCCTTGAATTTTGACAGATTTTCTTGTTTCCTGTCATGTGTCTGGAACATCCACTATCCATGTACCAGGTTCCTTAGCACTCAGCTGTTCCTTGAACCTGCAATCAAGGAAATCAGTTTTTAGGTACCCATACTTGCCTGGGTCCTGATGGGTTAGTGCTGTAAGATGATCCAACCAACTTATAGCCAAATGATCTGACTTTAAGAGATTACTATCTATCTGTGCCATAATCATAACTCACTTTGGCAAATTGCTTGGGGGCTTTAGGTTCATACAACTGTCTCTTTTGTCTGTATGCATGTGTGTGTGTTTTAGCAATTGTCTTCTTTGGGTAGTTGTGATATTTCTGAGTGTAGTGCTTGGGTGCATATGTGTGCTGATAATAGCTCTTTTGCCTTTAGAATGACCTTTGTTGAGGTCTAGGTCTTTGCCATTTAGGCTTGTATTCTATAGATCTTTGCTGATATTTCACATTATTCCAATCAGCTTGGCTTGGGTAATTTCTACCATTCCCATCATATGTGTTCCTTTGATAGAACTTCTGGGGCTTCTGGTAGCTCTGTTTCTTGTTCACAGAGTACTTCCTGTTTGGAGTTTGTTGAGGAACTCTCAATTTCTTCTCACTTGTCCTCTCAAAGATACTCAATCAAGTTGTTTTCCTTTTCCTTTATATCCAAGGCCAGTTTGTTTGTGGTTGTGCTTTGAAGTGAATGTACGTGCAACATTTGGTGTCTTGGGTTTTTGAGATGCTTCATTACTTGAAGATCCTTTTTCCAAGATCACTCTGAGAGTTTGACTGTGCACAAAGGAATTGAATCCTATGCCTGTCTTATCTCCACACTCTTTTTGGCTCATAATAAGGCCATCCAATGATTTAGATGCCTTTGTGAATGAAGCAATCACATTTTTTAGATCATTCTCCCTCTTTTCTATAGCAGCTATCTCTGCTATTAGTTTAACATTCTCAGCCTTCAGCCTTTTGTTCTCATCAGCTATGTGACTTAGAGTACTCAGCTCCTTAGTCAGCTGTGAGTTTTGGCTTTTGAGTTGGCTGTTTTCCTCATTTAATAGTGTGTGTGAGGATTTAATGTGCTCAAAATCTTTCATCATTATACCTAATGAATCATAAAGATTAATGAGTGATGAAGTGTGTGTGTCACAATCACTATAAGTAGAATCTGAGTGAGATGAGTTAGAGTGTACCTCATCTTCTTGGTCAGGTTGATCTTGTTCTTTAGCCATTAGACAGATCATTACTTCTTCTTCAGAGTAACTTGAGTAATCAGCTTCACTACTCTCTAAGTCTGCTGTATCTTTTGACTTAGCTGTCTCAGCAGTCTCTGCAGCCAACATGGCCTTTTTCTTTTCTTGTCTTCTTTATTTGAAGACTCTTCTTTCTTCTTCATTCCTGTATTTATTGACTACAGGATATGGACAGTCAATGGCATAGTGACCTGGTTGTCTACAGTTCCAACATAGGTTCACCCTTGTTTCTTTTATAGTTCTTGTTGAAGAACTTGTTGAATCTTTTAACCATCAAGGCAATTTTCTCCTGGTCAATGGCTTCATTGACCTCAGTTCTTTTCCCATCCTTTGCAGCTGTTTTGGGTACAACTGTCTCCTCTTGATCCTTTCTTCTCAGCTCAAATTCATAAGCTTTGAGGTCTGAGAATAGTTCATGATTGGATGTTTTTGATAGGTCCATCGAGTGCCTTAGAGCCATGGTCTTCATTTCCCATTCAGCTGGTAGGCTCCTTAGAATCTTCATACACATCTCCTTTTGTGTGTATTCCTTTCCAAGTGCTGAGAGCTCGTTTGTGATTTCAGTAAATCTAGCATCCAACTGATCCATTGTTTCACCTACAAGCATTTTAAAGTTTTCAAACTTTTGAACAACAATAGATAATTTGTTTTCTTTAATTTGCTCTGATCCTTCACAAATTAAAGTTAGTTTATCCCAGATTTCTTTTGATGTTTTGCATGATTTGACTTTATTGAACATTGCTTTGTCTAAGGTCTTGTAGAGAATATCCTTGGCCACGTTGTCCAAGTTGTATCTTTTCCTGTCATCATTGGTCCATTCAGTCCTTGGTTTTTCAACTAAGGTTGGTCTTGCTTCAGCCACAACTTCTTCTCCTTGTTCACCGCAAATGCTTCTCTCTTTGCGTATGTTCACTTTCAATATTTGCAGTGGCCCATCCTCTATCACTAGCCATATTTCATCATGTAAAGTAGATAGATGAGCATGCATACAAATTTTCATGATAATAACTTTGCTGAATAAAAGATATGATTTTGAAATGGCAAGTGTTAAAAACTTCTTTGAAAGATTAGAGATCTAGTTCAAGAACTAAACCGGTCACGAAAGGCTCAATGAACCAACCGCTCCGATACCACTTGTAGGTCCCAAGGGGTGTGAGTAAGGTTTAGAAGAGGGGTTGAATAAACCTTACCAACTTTTCGATTTTAGTTATTTTAAAATATTACAGAGTTAAATACACAAAAGTCCTCGAGGGACAATTAAGATTAGTTAACCAAATAGAGTTAGCCACTCAATGCACTCAATTGAGCCGTTGATAGAATAACTCACTGCTTAGTCTAAACCTTAACTTGGCCGTGATGAGATTTTCAGCTGAAGACTTAACACCCTTAAATTTGGTTTAAGTTTGCTTTAACACTTGGTTTTAGCACTCTGTTACTTATCGCTTGGATAGCAAATTATCAATGAGATATAAAGTGATATGCAGTAAAATATGCTTTGAAATGTAAATGACACAATAATTTTTATAGAGGTTCGAAGATGGGGTAATTCTTCTACTCCTCTCTTCTCCAACTCCTGGAGGAATCCACTAAGTATTGATCAGAGCACAAAGTAGTTATCGTCCCGGATACAAGTCTTGATCACACAAATGACTTGCTCCTTTGGGACTCGGTCCGAGATGCCTTGGTCACACAAATGGGCTTCTCGTCCGACTTAACTTCTTCACGGGGCGCTTTGCTTGCTACTTGACTCACTTGCTCAAGCTTCTTGGATTTGATAACGAATCCCTCCAATAACTTGAGACTGGTTTTACCTTGAACCTTTCTACAATCCTCTTTGGAATGTAGACCCCTTTTGATTCTTCAAAAGTTTCCTCTTCAACAGTTTGAAGCTGTCTTTCCTTCACAGCTAGGTGTTGGATCAATTTCCGTCGAGATTTAGGCTTGAGGATTTGCTTGAATAACTTGAGAATATTTTGCAGGTTACAGTTTGAATAATTGCTTGATTGTTCGTGGTTCAGGTCTGCAAGGTAACATTTTCTCAAAGTGATTCATCAGCCTTTTATTGTGAACTTTCAAAAATCTGCCCGTTGAAGAGATAGGCTGATTTTCAAAAGTCTCTTGTGTTTGTTGGCTTGTCTTTTCTTGGTCTTCAATCTTGAGATGTAGACTTTTCCTCGTATTAAATGAATGTCCATCTTTTCAGGTTCTGACACGAGGTTTAGTGCTTCCCATTGGTTTATTCCTTTTGCACGCTTCTGAGACTGAGCACTTTAAGACATGGCAGCATGTAAGTATTACTTGTTTAGGTAATATTCTTGACTTTTGTGCAACGGATTCTTTTTAGTTAACTCATCTTTGCAGCTGCCTTTTCCCCAGGTGACTTGAGTCTGCTCCAATGATTGAAAGACTCATATGTCACTTCAACTTGACTTGGCTTGGCTTCTTAGGTTGACTTGACTGACTCTTCATACAGCTGATACTCCTTCAGTCGAGTCCTTGACATCTCTTCCTTGCCACACTCAGCTGCTTCACAGCGGAGTCTTCATCCTAGTCTTCAGTTGACTTCTTGTATATCCAGGCATAACTGACTTGACTCACTGCATAACCCTATCTATTACAATACAAATTACAAGGAAAATGGGGTGCCAACTTTCTAGTCTAAGTTTTACATGGCATTCATCAAAATTTAAACAATAAATTTCCCAACACAATGTATTGGGGGGCCCATGTTGACGGAGCTTCCGACCAGTTGAGGAGCATTCGTGGATTGGAATGCAGGAGGGATGTTTTGTTGCTTATTTTTTTGATAACCTACGATTTAACGTTAGTCACCAAATTTTTTATGCTTATTAAGTTGTATATTATTGCATTTAGTTAATATTTTGTTGCTTATTTAGTTTATAATTCTCCATTTATATGTTTTATTGCTTAACTTAATATTATTTTGTTGCTTATTTACAATAACATATTTGCATGTAGGTCCCAAGGGGTGTGGTGTAAGGTTTAGAAGGGGGAGGAATTGAATAAACCTTACCAACTTTTCACTTTTAGTCCTTTTTAAAATATTTCAACAGAGTTGACTCAAATCAGCTAAGTCCTTGGTGGACAACTAGGTTGGCTTACTTCAGTAAAGTTACCCGCTCAACATACTCGACTGAGTTGTTGATAGTATAACTTAGCTGGGTCAGCTAACACTTAACTTTTTAGTTGATTTGGTTTTTATACAGCGGAAGACTTGACACCCTTATTAGTTTTAAACTTGTTTTTAACACTTGTTCTTAGCAATGTTATTATCAGCTGGGTTAGCGATTTAACTTAAACAACAAATATAAATATAAGCAGAAAAGTAAAACGCTATAAGTAAATGACACAATCAAATTTTATAGTAGTTCGAGGATGGGGTAATTCCTCTAATCCACTTTTCTTCAACTCCTGGAGGAATCCACTAAGTAACATATCAAGTTACAAAGTAGTTCTTAGTCTGAGACAACCTTGATCACACAGCTGGCTTCTCTTGTGACTCAGCTTCTTCACAAGACAGTTGCCTTGCTACTTCAGCTCCCTTCAAACCCTTGGAATTGATCACACAACCTTCCAACGAGCTTGGAATTTTTGGTTTGACCTTGAACCTTACTACAACTCTTTCAATATTATAGAGTAGACCCCTTTAAGTTCTTAAAACGTTTTCCTTTTCAACTGGTTGAAGTATTCTTTCCTTCACAGTGTGTGTTGGATCGAGTTCCTTCGTGTTTTAGGCTTGAGGAATTTCTTAATAAGCTTGAGAGAATGTTTGCAGGTTTTTGCTTGCTTGTTCGTTCAAATATTGCTCGTGTTTTTCGTATCATTCTTCTCTCTCTTGCTTCCTCAGCCTTTTATAGTGATCATTTAAAAATTTGCCCGTTGAAGAGAGATGCTATTTTCAAACTGACACTTCTTGTTCATTGGCATATCTTTTCTTGACTTGCAGCTTGTGATGGAGATGTTTCCTCGTATTAAATGATCCTGCAGCTTTTCAGGACCTGACACAAACTTCAGTGCTTCCCATTGGTTTATTCCTTTTGCATGTTTCTGGGACAAACACTTTAAGACATTGCAGCTTGGACGTATTACTATTCCAAGTAATATCCCTGACTTCCGTGCAACGGATTAATATCAGTCGACTTGACTTGACATCTGTCTTTACCCCTTTGACTTGAGTCTGCTCCAACCTTTTAGGAAAGACTCAACTGGTAGACTCGGCTCTTTACTGACTTGACTGTCACTTTTTCAATCTTTACACAACCGTTCTCACCGGATCTCCTTGATCAGTGAGTCTGCCTTTTTTCTTAACTACACTCACCTGACATACAGCTGGGCCTTCACTTTAGTGTTCAGTTGACTTCTTGCATTCTTCAACATAGTTGACTTCACTTAGCTCATGCGAATCAATCTATTACAAAATAGAAATACAAGGAAAATGGGGTGCCAACTTTCTATTCTAAGTTTTACATGATATCATCAAAATCCAATAATAAATTTCCTAACAATTTCCCCCTTTTTGATGATGCCAAAACTTAAAAATAAATACTATAGCAAACACAAGCAATGCAGTAACAAAGAATATATGCTTTGAATATGTCAATTTTAGCATTCTTGTCCTTTAAAAAGCTATTTACATGGTATACTATGTAAATTGTATCAGAGTTATACTATATTACAACATATATTAGGGCAAATCTATAATTTCAACAGGTATCAAAGCCTTAAGATTTTACAAAATACTTACAGTTGTGTATTTACAGTTAAGTAGAATACATAAAGGGGTTACAACCATCTTCAACGCCTCGTCTGCTTCCTTCTTCTCTCTCTTCCTCTTCTGCTCTCCTTCTATCATCCTCTGGTCTTCTTCTCTTCTTATTTTCTTCTTCTTTCTTTTTTTCCTTTTTATATGCGCGCTTAGCAAAGAGGGTCATCCCTATGATGCCTTTCCTCCCATTCATGCATATCTCTTTCATTTTCGGCTTCTTGCCTCTTCAAACCTTCCTCATTCTTATGTTGAACTTCAAGGTTGGCAAGATGATCATACCTAACCCAATAATTGATTCCATTTTTATGAGGATCAATATACCTTATGTCTTGTGGTCTTGACTGTGGTGGAGTGCCTCTGCCTCTTCCCCTACCTCCGCACCTTCCCCTCACTCTAGTTGACTCGCTCCTCCTCCTGGGAGTGTATCAGATCTTGGTGCCTTTCCGAGAGTGATCGCTGAACTCGCTTCCTATCAGTTGATTTACAAAAATCAAGACCCTTCTCCCAGTACAAGTCTCACGCCTGCGGTAGAGTCAAGTTCTTGAAGTAGCCTTCTGCATCTAAAGTTTGAAATCCCTCTAGTGATTTGGGCTCAGATCCATCATCGGGCATTGTGGTTTCTCCAGGGGGTTTTATTGATGGGGAATCCTTTAATAGTCCTACTGGGGGACCATCATACCTTGTTCTGATATATTTTATGCACACAGCGTGCTTCTCAGCTACCTTATCAAACTCAGCTTCGATAGCTTTTCTTGACTCCTTGACTGCCAACTCAGCTTTCTCTTCCACTGTCAGCTCTTTAGGTAGTCTGCTGAGAATTGAAGTTGTTACATCTCCTTGTTGTGGGGTCTTAGCAAGCATTATTTTCAATGGGGGTTTCTTCACAGAGCTTCCTTCCCCCGTGCTTGCTTCCCCTTTATTTTCCTCCTTATAACTCCCTTGCCCTTTCTTCAGTTCCCTCATAGCTTCCTCTTCCCCCTTTTTGGCATCATCACCAAAAGGTAGAGTTAGGCCAGGGAACATACCACCAAGGATGAAATCGAGTCAGCTGTTAGTTGAATCATGTTTATCATATGACTTGGAGTAAATTGTTCGGAACTCAGACTGCATAGCTTTCGACTCAGCTGCCATCAACTTCATTTATATTTGGAGAACCTGAATCTGCTGAATCATGTTGGTCTCCAATCTGGCTTTCATTCTTGTGCTACAGACCGCCAATTCTGCGAATAGGGACTTAAAGTAGCGGACCTGCTCTTGTCTCAAAGCCGGTGTTTGTCCAACCCATTCTCGAATTCTTAAAACAACACCGCGAATGTCTCCAGTGATGTTGGCATCATGATTATCCAGCCTTTGGTCTAATGATGCAAAGCCATGCTCCATTTTCTCGATCTCAGTACATATGGCTTTAAAAGCTTTCCGGAAGTCGGTTGTCGTAGTGGACTCATCCTCTGCCCATACTACATCAAAGTCAAAACCTATAGGCACCATTGTTGTATCAGCTAGAGTTCCAAGTTCTTCTAGTGGGACGTGGATAGTGTACTTGGCTTGTTCCGGAGCTGATTCGACTTCAAGGGGAATTCTGGCTTCAAAAGGAAAGAGATTCTCAAATAATTTTTCAGGGTAAATAGGTATTTCCACTTCTTCAGCTTGTGGAGCCTTTCTCTTCTCTTTTCGAATTTCTTCAGCTCGACGTGCCTCAGCTGATCCGGCTTCATCGGCATCTGGAGCAGCTGTGTTAGCCTGCTGAGCTAATTGGTTTTCAGCTTGAGCAAACAGTTAGCTTGCTCAATCGACTAACCTCACTGTCTTTAACAACTTTCTCGACGTCGATTGGGGCTTCCTTATGAGTTGTTTGTTCCTCGACTGACTTATCAGCTTTATCGAAGTGTGATGGTGCCATTGGGGGTGGCCCATCAACCAAAACGAATCTCATCGGAGCAGCTTTGTCACTAGCTTCACTCCAAGAGGCTCGAGCATCCTCAGTTGTGTTCGTATTAGATTCATCAACGAGGGTGGACTCAGCTTCATCTTTGGATTCTAGGGATTCAATATCAACATGTTCCTGCGAATCACGAAGGCGCTGATTTCTTCTTCTTCATCAGCTACCTCCACCTGAGGAGTGGGCTCATTTGCAGTTCCTTTACCCAAGGAAGTCTCAACCTCCTTCGGGCCATCTACACCCTCAACAGTCTCAACTGCTAGAGGGCCTTCGACATCCCTATGTGTAGTCTCAACCACAACAGGGTCTTGGGTAGATCTCCCTTCAGCAGACTCAGCTGCCTTAGGGTCTTCAGTGGCATCCGATGGAGTCTCAACTCCTAGGATTGCACTTTTAGGGCCATGAGTCTCTACTCCCATGGCCTCCTTTCCACCATGTGCCTTAGCTGCATCAGCAGCGTCATCGACCTTTAGTGCAGATGAGGTTTAAGCTGAGACAGTCTCAACCGTCTGAGCTTCATCAACGTCACTCTGCTGTTCATTTTGTTTCTCACTTTCACCTCCAAATTGCATTGGTTGGTCTCCCACAATATCCTCCGACCTGGCTGTGGTGGTGAGAGCTTCCCCCTCAGCTTGCGCACCAGCTGAGTCAAGAGTAGTGGGGTTACTCTGCACCTGAGACTCGGCTGTTATTCCCTTTGAGTGATCATCCATGGGTAGAGCTGGCAATGGGGTCGCCAGCCAGCCCATCGGGCTTTTGGTTGGATCGGGCCGCCCAATTTTGGTCGGTAGCTGCTTGGCCTAGTCCAGCCCATGCATGAAATCTGTGTGTTAAATTTCGGACTGGCCCAAAAAAGTCGGGCTAGCCCGACCCATCGGGCCATTACTTTTTTTCGGGCCTAAAAATTCACAGCCGAGCCCAGCCCAAACCTCAGACTAGATGGGATGGCCCGCGGGCCGGGCCGGGTTTTGCCACCTCTAGCCATGGGGGCAGGTGTCTCAACACCTTCTGCAGGAGTTGGCTTGGCTAATGTGCCCACTTCGTCACCATCCTTACTTCATTGCCAGTGGTCCTGGTGCCATCTTCTGAGTGCACGGGGGATGTAGTGACAGCAATGGGAAGGACACAACCCTTGGCAATGGCGAAATTGGTAACTCGTATCCTTCTCTTAAGTTATGAATTTTATTATTCATGTCGTTTTTCTTCTCTTGATTGTTGTAATTCTTTCTCAAAATATTTCTTAAAAATCGAGGTCTTATCTATATACTCTCGGTTTTTCAAAATTCAAAAATAGACCTTGAATAGATTTTCAATAAGCACTTGTTTTATCAAACTTTTGTTGATTCTTACTAAAAGCATAGTATGTGCTACTTGTCCAAATTCTATGATGGTTTATATCAATATTTTGTATATTATTCGATATTACTATGCTCTTGTGCAAGATATTTGTCAAGTTTTTGCAGGAAATATTTTGGTATTAAGGAATAAATGATCGTAGACTTATCCATGGCCATCTACGTCATAAGGTGTCAAGATTGCGAAAGGCATATTGGTCGACAAATAAATTCGAGGTATGTTTATCAACTTTAATTATTCTCATAGACTTGACATTATTCATGTCGTATGCCTATGTGCTCGATTTCAAAACAATCCCAACGAATCTCATTAAAGTGCTGTTAAAAGAAATTTTCAAATATTTGAAAGGCACTTCTTCTTATGGCTTGTTTTATCCAAAGTTTTAAAATGCTCATATTTTCGAGATAACAAGTCCGGTATAAATAATTTCTCAAAATACGGTCTTCATAACCTTACTAAAATATATTGAGATTCGACATTTCTTTCTAAGGGATTATACCTCTTAACGAAAATTTGAGATGTTTTTAATTCCGTGTCAAGATTAACTCGCGGATATTTTTAAAACTGTTAACTGCCGAGTCTTTTACCTCATTTCGAGCTTTCTTAGGCATAATGCATATTTAATGAGGTCTATGTTTGTATTTTGCACATTTTTAAAACTTTGGGGTGAAAAATCGAATTTTTGGTGCAAAATTCGGACAGAAACTGAACAAGTGTTCAGACAATGGTCACCATTGAGGTCGACTGGTCGACCAGGTGCAGGGACCGGTCGCCCTAAGTGTTTTCAGGGATAAAAATGCTTCTGTCCTTCAAACTCATTTTTGATCATTTTCTTCCAAACTCGAACCCCTTTGCAAATTTCACACACAATTTACTAAAAATGATTTCTTTCTTATAAATTCTTTATTTTTGAGTTTATATTATTCATATTTCATCATTATCATCCGACTTCTCTGATTAATTGGTAAGTTTAATTCCTTTTAAATCTCAATTGGGTTGAACCCTTGAGAAAGAGCTTATATTTTGATATTTTTGAAATTCTTGTATTAGTATGATGAGCATGATGATTGTTGATGGATAATATTTGTATAATTGTATTTGGTGATGAAATTTTTTGGCTTGATTACAATTCCAAAGGTTGTATACATCTTTTGTTTTATTCTACGCACGTCAAGTATTCAACAAAATGTTTCTATGAAAAATTCATCACCTACATGATTCTCTCGATTTCAAAAGTCTTATATATTTATAGAGATCATGTTTTGTCAATCGAATGAGCTTTTGCAAATCAAATGATCAATTTTCCCTTTTATTTGGATTTAAAGCTTCAATGTTCAAAAAGCTCGATAAATCGATTAATATGCGCACTTTGATATGATTATATGATGTTTTTATCGTGCTAACATTCTTTTTGATAATTCTAAAGGGGGAGAAACATGAAATAAGCTCTTTAGCTCAAAGAAGCTAAAATAAGCTCGCGAAAAAAGCTATAAGCTATGGCTCTTAAAAGCCAAAAGCTGTGAATGATACTTAGTCCATTTGATGTATTATGGACTTTTATGCTTGTCTAATGATGTCTCTTTGACAGGGGGAACTTCTAAGCTCATGAAATTCAAGATTATATTGTAAAAGCTAAAGCTTTTAGCTTCTAGTTTTTTGCTTCTTACTTACTCTTGTTATGCATGTTGATAGGGGGGGCTTATATAATTATTTTTGAAAAATCTTTGCTCCTATCCTTGTGTTTTTGACTTATGATAAATGTTGCTTAAAATGGATTATTTATTTAGACCGGAAAAATGTGTTTTGTTTTAAAATCGATCTCCTAAAATTGTTTTGGTTTGTAATCATCAAAAAGGGGGAGTTTGTTAGATAAATGATTTTATCAAGATTTTGATGATTTTGTTTAATATTATAAAAATTAATACTTTCAAGTGAACTACGTACTAATACTTTTCAGATAGGCTGCTAATACTTTTCAGTGGGACTACTAATACTAGTAATCCAACTCCCACAGAGGGAAGGAATTGAAAAAACCAAAAACGAAAAAGAAAAGAAGAAATAAAAAACAAAAAAAAATTATTTTCCCCTCCTCCCACCAATATGAGAGGAGGGTAGAAAATATTATTTTTGTAGAGAGCAAGAAGATAAGGAAGAGGGCGACCGGGTGATTTTTCTGCCATGTACCCTGGTACCACATAGAGGCATAATGAACTGCGAATGACTAATTCTCCCCATCAAAAGCTTCAGCTTTAAGATAAGGTGGCTATCATAACTTGTTACACGATGAGTTTTTATTACAATGCGAGTCCCGACTTCCTTATTTACTAACCAAAATATCCACAAGCAAATTTTATAGTGGTTCGAGGATGGAGTAATTCTTCTAATCTACTCTTCTCCAACTTCTGGAGGAATCCATAACAGATTAGGTTACAAAGTAGTTCTCAGTCTGAGACAACCTTGATCACACAGTTGGCTTCTCCTGCGACTAAGCTTCTTCACAAGACAGCGACCTTGCTACTTCAGCTCCATTCAAACCCTTGGAATTGGTCACACAGCCTTCCAATGAGCTTGAAATTTCTGATTCGACCTTGAACCTTACTACAACCCCTTCAATCTTGGAGAGTAGATCCTTTTAAGTTCTTAAAACTTTTTCCTTTTCAACTGGTTGAAGTATTCTTTCCTTCACAGAGTGTGTTGGATCAAGTTCCTTCATGCCTTAGGCTTGAGGATTTCTTGATAAGCTTGAGAGAATGTTTGCAGGTTTTTGCTTGCTTGTTCGATCGAATATTGGTCGTGTATTTTGTATCCTTCTTCTCTCTCTTACTTCCTCAGCCTTTTATAGTGCTCATTTGAAAATTGGCCCGTTGAAGAGAGAGGATATTTTCAAAGTGACACTTCTTTGTTCGTTGGCTTGTCTTTTCTTGACTTGCATCTTGTGATGGAGACTTTTCCTTGTATTAAATGATCTTGCAGCTTTTCAGGACCTGACACAAACTTCAGTGCTTCCCATTGGTTTATTCCTTTTGCACGTTTCTGGGACAAATACTTTAAGACATGGCAGCTTGGATGTATTACTATTCTAAGTAATATCCTTGAGTTTCGTGCAACGGTTAATATCAATCGACTTGACTTGACAAACCGCTTTACCCTTTGACTTGAGTCGCTTCTAACCTTTTAGGAAAGACTCAACCGCTGTCGCTTCAATCTGTCGACTTGACTCTCAGACGACTTGATCGTCACTTCTTCAATCTTTACACAACTGTTCCTTAGTTGGATCTCCTTCAGTCGAGTCTGCGCTTTCTATCTTGACTACACTCAGCTGACACACAACTGGGTCTTAACTTCAGTCTTCAGTTGACTTTTTGTATTCTTCAACATAACTGACTTAATCCAGCTAATGTTTTACATGGTATCATCAAAATCCAATAATAACTTTCCTAACATTGAATCTATGATTTTTGTATGCAAAATAACTCCCAAAATAGAAAAGACAAGGAAACATAAATCACACAAACACACTCAAAACTGTGTTGAAAATTTGTATTGAAAATCAAACAGCAGAAAATATCAGCGACACTAGAAAAAAAATAGGCCTAGTGTGTTGATCTTGCTTCCCAAATAAACAAAGTCACACGACTCCCAAAATTTAAACATTGGAAACATACTTCTTATCCACTTGAAGTGCCAACAGTTTTTTTCTTTCCGTCACAAAATGTTTTTGGCTCATTAATGTTCTTCAGTCTCAATTCGTTCATGTTATCAAGACAATGATAACACAATACTTCATTTGCAAAGATGAAATTTGAGACAATTACCCTTCTGAAGCTTACTATCCCAGTTTCAAGTACCACCTCCCATATAGGTTTCCATACGGTACATTGCAAATATGACACAATCGATCTTGTTCTCACTGTCTCTCCACGCCATTGTCAATCTAGAAACTGATGATTGCTCAATGGATAAACTATGACTCTTACAATCTTTGGACTTCAAACATCGCAAAAAAAGCTCATGCTACAAAAAAGCAAAATAAAAAATCAAGATACGCGATAGTAAGCACCAATTATTCTAAATAAACTTTGTGAATAAAACAACACATATACAAAAAAGCTCTAACATATACTAACTGTACAATAAAAGAAAACTAATTACACAATACTAAATAACTTTGAGTGTGGAAAAATAAAATGCAAAAATTGTATTACGCAATACCGATTAACATTCAAACATGCAGACATTCTTTACTAAAAAGCAACAACCTATACTAACCGTGCAATAAAAAACACTAGAAATGCAAACAAAAAAAACTACGCAAAAAAAAAAGCAAACATGCAAACTTTCTGTATTAAAAAAGCAATAAACTAATACTAACTGTGCAATAAAAAGTACTAGAAATGCAAACAAACAAACTACGCAAAAATGATCAAACATGCATACATTTTGTACTAAAAGACAACACAATAATATTAACCGTGCAATAAAAAGTACTAAAAAAGCAAACACAAAAAAATGCATTACAAACTATGGGAATCAACTAATGGAATTCGTACGACCGATATGTACCACAAGATTAACTAACAATATGCAAACTAAAGGAATCAGTAGGGGTGATTATGAAGATGATCAGATATTATATATCTTTTTCTTTCTGGAGACAGATGTGGTTATGGAGATGATCAGACAAAGTTAAAAATGTCTGAATTTCAAAAAAACTAGATTTTAGCACTAAATGTGTAATAAACTCATACTAATTATACAATAAAAAAACGAAGAAACCGCGATAAAATAATTAACTTCACCACCTGTCACAAACACACATAACACACAGAATTCATTCAAAATTTAACCCACCAACATGCATTATGAAAATATAATACTAATACCGACAAATTGACTACTATCCAAAAATTCAAAGACAAAAAATCAAATAAAACAAAAATTGTGAAGGTTTTGTCTAGTTTCTACACTAGTTCGGTTTTTTTTGGAAACATTACATCACCAATGCGCCATAAGAAACTCGTTAAACATCAATAAATTTCGAAGAAAATTGGCAAATGATTCACGTACAAAACTATTTTATGGAAACTATAGATGAAAAAAACTAAACAGAAAAAATAACGGCTAAAACTTTGATTCTAAAATAAAAACATACCTCTGCAACAACTTAATCACCTTGAGTACTCTCCTTCAATGTCGATGCCCGCAAGTAACTGACGAAAATTTGTAATAGATAAAAAACTTCCAACCTAAGTGAACAACTTGAAACGAAAAATCCTCTCTTAAGATTCTAAAACAAGACAGCTACCAAAAAATCGTAAATTACTCCTCCAATTCTCGTGAGACGGATTGCAAGGTTACCCCATGACTTATCCAATTAATGATTAGAATTACTAGACTACCCTTATAATTAATTAAAGAAAAGGCTAAAATATGAAAAATGACAGTTTAAATCTTGATGGTTAAAAAAAATATCAGTCTAGATTTGTCATCACGTACTCACACCAGGATGCTGGACTCATTTGATTCAAATCATATGTATATATATATATATTGACCATACAATAACATTTTAGTATATGATATAACTTAAGATTGCTTAATTGAAAATGAAATATAAAAAAAACACAATATACAAAATAAGATGCACGAATTTGGACAAATCAGTTAGAAAATTCTCCTAACCAACGCATGTTCCGGAGTTATCCAAAATTAGCAATGATTTGTTTTGGTAAGTCAATGACTATATATATTTTTTTGTAAAGGCAATAATTTATTCGCTAATTGTTTTTTCTCGCCCATTTGCACTTACTAAATTTATAAATTATTTTACTGCAAAATCCCAATAGTAGATATTACAATAAATATTAAATGAAAATTCTAAACATTACTATTGATATTAATATATATCTAATATCTTAAAAAATACATAAAATAAATCAAATCCCACATAATCTACGACTCAACAAGTTGTCTCTAATATCTTCCCAATTCTCTCTTCATACCATCAATCAATTTAGCTGAATTATAAGCGAAAAAATCTTGAAATACAATATTATATATATATATAAAATATATATAAATTTAAAACTATTGGTTTAATAATCAATAAATGAAAATGTTTAAATTAGATTTTGGAAGTCAAATATTATTTCAGCAATATATGATTCTGTAACAAATAGAAAACCATGATTTTTTTTTCAAGATATACGTTATTTTGTTAAGTTCATTGTATCAATATATCAACCAAATATCAAATGTTAATTTAATTATAATTATATTCATCAAATATCAAATGCTAATTTAATTATACCTGACAATATTTCTTTGATTTGAGTCAATATATCTTAAAGAAACAACTTATATTCTATTATTCTATTATAATATATATATATATATATATATATATATATATATATAGGATATGATCAAATGGGACCAAGCCCTTTAGATAAGAACATGAGACCATATCTAGACCATTTGATTTAATAATCAATGGTCTAGATTTTACTATCCATTTTAGGCATGGGTGGTGGCAAGCAAGGGTATGAAAGTAATCTGTCATTTAAGTTTAAGGATATAATTTTAAATCCCTAATTTCCGAATTTGTAACTCGAATTATGATTATCTTTATCCACGATTTTCTCTTTTCTCTTTTCAAAATACACGAAACTTCTTCTATGCTACTTCTCCATCTCCCTCGTTCTCCATCTGTAAAAAATCGAAACAACTGAAAATTTGCTTCCTCTATCTCTCTGCTTCCTTTATCGATCACCGACATATTAAAGTGCTCAAACATCTCTGATTTTTGGCGACTACTCGTGGATATGGTTCAACACAAGCATCTAGGGTTAAAATTGAGTGTAAGTTTTCTGCTTGATTTTTGTTAGGGTTCCAATTTGTGTTTCTTGATGTTAGAGTTCCAATTTGTGTTTTATCATCAATTTTATTGTTCTTATTTTGTTCAATTTTAGGGAATAAACATTTATTGCATTCGTTCATGCCAATAGGGTTGATGAAAGGTTTTTGGTTGTGATTTTTGTTTGTTCTCATGTTCTTCAGATTTATCTTGGTCGATTTCGCACTTAGTCAACAGTGAGTTGTTAGCTGTATAATAATGTATACATAATTACGTAATTATGTTTATTTAGTTTTGTATTTTTGTATATTTTAGACTTTGTGTTAATGTTCTTGTATGTTTTGAATAATGTATGCTCAATTAAACGATAATGTATTTTAGGTGTATAATAATGTGTGTTTAGTTTTGTAATAATGTGTATTTAGTTATAGAACACTGTATTTTGTTACTTTGTGCGAGCATGTATATATGTTTTGGAATTATGTGTATTTAGCTATAGAATAATGTGTGCTTAGTTATGTAATAATGTGTATTTAGTTATAGAACACTGTATTTTGTTGCTTTGTGCGAGCATCTATATATGTTTTCGAATTATGTGTTTTTAGCTATAGATTATGTGTTTTTAGTTATGTAATATTGTGTATTTAGTTATAGAACACTATTTTTTGTTACTTTGTGCGATGAATTATGTATATTTAGCTATAGAATAATGTATATTTAGTTTTGTTAAAATGTATTGTTGGTTGTATTGTTTGTATAATAATTGGTGCTATATTTGTTTGTAGGTTTGTTTGTAAATGACAGAGAACAATGGGAAAAACGATGTCCACAAATGGCGAGTGTTGTTCGTAAATGCACCCCGTCTAGACTGTGCATGCCTTGGAGAGACACCACAAACAAAGTTGATTGTGGTATATATGCTACGAGACATATGGAGAGCTACATGGGCGGTGGCACCAAGGGATGAGAATGTGGTTTGGAGAAGAACAATTATTCTCAACTGTCTATGTTGCGCACGAAGTATGCGACTGCAATAATCCTCCACCACAACAATGAGAAAAAGGACAGGTGTTTGGAAGAAGCCAGAAAGTTTTGGACTGGGAAGAAAATATTATAGTGCTATTTTAATAGATAATGTACAATGTATATTTCTGCTCATCTTTTTGTACAGTTAGTGTTCTATGTTTTTTTTATATGACTTAGATGTTTCGTTGAATTATGAATATGAATGGATCACGACATGGGTTGTTTTCTTTTTAATCAATATAACTTTGCAATTTTTATGTACACTTGGTCCGTATGTTGTCATTTAACTTTAATATTGTATATGTAGTTACAACGTTTTATGTGCTTACAATTAAAATTATGTATAGTCAAGTAGGCTATATATTTTGGTTAAGTAGTTACTAAATTCCGTATATTTACGCATAGGATTATGTATAAAATCCATACAATGTATATTAGATGTGTTTTGTACAAATAGTCAATAAAATTATATAAATGGTTATAGAAATTTGTTCATTTACACATAAGAATATGTTATTTAAACACTTGTGCATATATTGGTTTTGCTATTGTCACATACAAACGATGTATAGTGTAAACACATATAATGTATAAATAGATTGCAAATATTGTGGGTTTAGGCATAGAATTATGTACAAAACTTATAAATTGCCATAATATATAGGATATGTATATTTCAACATCCGATTATGTGTGTTTAGTTTGTCAATGTCATATATATTATTAATGGTAAGATCTCATTCCATGATTTCAGGGAAACGGTTATTGATGATAAGATCCCATTCTCTGATTTCAGGAAAACGTTTTTTTAGGCTGAAATTGATGTTCCTATTGTACCCCTATTTGGTCCCCACCAATTTTTTATTACTAAAAAATCCCATTAAATCCTAACCTTTTATTTTATTTTGTTGGATGGTGTGGATTAGGTCTTATGTTCTTACCTATAGCTATGGTCTCATAGGATCTCTTCCCTATAATATATATATATATATATATAACTATGTTTATATAAAAAATGCAATAAAAGATTCGTGTACATATTTTGAAATCAAAACCTCATTGAGTGACTTTTTAAACGAATCATTATCCTTTAATTAAAATCATGAGCACATTGGTTATTCTTCTAATCTTTTTACAATCTACCATTATTTTAGCAATATATAGTTTATAATTTAGGAATTTGTTGAAATGTGCAAATTTTATCACCTGAAATTTTTTTAATTCTATAATTTTTTTGGCACCAGTTCTGTTTATGTTTACCATCCAACTTCTTATAGAAACGAAGGGAAAAACTAAGAATTTTCGGTGAAAATTAACTCCCAAATTCTTTTGAACAAGAATCTTGATATATTATTCAAATATAGAAAAAATACTTAATATAAGTTAATATATCCACTAAAATCTTTTTTGTTTGATTTTACTAAATATAACAATTGAAATAGAGAAAATAATATAGAAGACAACAAATACGTGTGCAACTCAAACAATTTGCAATGTCTATTTATATTATTAATTGAATTTGACAATGTGATATAGTTAGATTATTGAAAATACATTTCGGAAAAATTGATGAAATCTTACATTAATATAAAATATTCATCAATCTAGAAATTTATTACCTTATAATAAAAGGACAATGGTACGATTTCTATTCTCTGTTTTGGTTATATCATGTTTATATTCATAATTATTTAGTGCATTATTATGATATTGTTGTAAACTTTAAGTTGATAAATACAACTATATTTTGTATCTAATGACCTAATAATTTGCTATAAATTTTTATTCATGATATTTTCTGCCATATTATTTGAATAATACCTCAATTTAAATTTTATCAATTGATTATAGAAATTTTTATTCATTCATATTTTAAAAAGTCATAGAATAGCTAGCATATTTACACTGCATTCCAACCTTTTCTCTTTCTCATTAGTCATTATAATTAGAAAAAAAATACAATTACACCATTAACAAACTATTATCTTGAATTATCCACACGTTAATTCTATCATATAAAACCGGTCTAATTTAATTTTTTTCCCACTAAGTTATACCATAGAATTAAAAGTAGCAAGTTTTTATGTAGGTCGGGAAAATGTTGAGACCATCTTTGTGTATTTTTGTATTATATTTACAAATAAATTTATGAATTGACTATTGATTCTTTAAATTTTGATTTAATTGAGAATAAACACACTTAAATGATTAGTTTTCACACGATTGATTGAAGTATTGAAATCACAATAAGAAATAATAATAATAATAATAATAATAATAATAATAATAATAATAATAATAATAATAATAGTAGTAGTAGTAGTAGTAGTAGTAGTAGTAGTAGTAGTAGTAGTAGTAGTAGTAGTAGTAGTAGTAGTAGTAGTAGTAGTAGTAGTAGTAGTAGTAGTAGTAGTACTAATAATGATGATGATGATGATGATGATAATAATAATAATATGCATTTAATTTATTACACAACTTTGTCTTTGCATCATTTGTAACGTTTTGGTACTTTGTATGTGTGTAGAAAAATTTGAATTATCATGATCCACATCTACATATCACCTCTCAGAAAAGTCCGAGAAACCTATAAATAGTAAAAATTTTGAATTGAGAATTATAACTATCATTTTTCAAGAACTTCTTTCAGTAATATTTCAAATGGTATTTATTCACTATATTGCTTGGCCTCAAACTCTTTATGCCGCCAGCTATATTTGTTGGATGATGTTTTCTACAAACAACGTCAACTGAGAAAAAGCTAAGGTATCAAGTATAGACAAATTGTTTTGATTAATGTTATAATATTAAATTATCAAATTATGTTATATTTAATTGACCTTTCTAATTGATCCATTTGATGTTTTCTAGAATCGAATTTCAAATTTAAGTTAGTAATTAAAAAATATAAATTTTATATATAAACATTTGTTTTTATTTACTTTATATAAATATTTGCGTATTAAAATAAAATAATAAATAACACACGTGCAACGCACGTGCGGGATTACTAGTTTGGTACAATAATTGGTGTGCTATTGGAGTATTGTTTACATCAAATTTGGCTTAGTTGCAAAATAAGGATACTAATAATATCCCAATAGCAAAGAAAGATATTAAGTTTGTGGGCTTTCAATTTATGACAATAACTTTAAATTTTGGCGAATTGAGGACAAGATGAACCCGAATTGCCAAAATTAGCGATAATTGTTATGTGAACCTCAATGTTGAGCCTGAATTGTCCAACTAAAGATCAATTAGTACATCATTATCTTTAGTAAACTGCGATATACTTAGTAAATTCTTTATGATATGTGGAACATAAAGGATGTCATTAAGAAGTAAGGATGGGGAGGAAGAAGAAACACAAGGTAAATGAGAGAAACCAATATGAGAGATGGGAAGTTTGGAGCCATTACCAACTACAAGCTTGTCTGAGCCTTGATATGCAGATTTGAGTGAAAGATTATTCATTTCAGCTGTAACATGTGTAGTTGCTCCACTATTTAAGTACCAATTTTGATCCAAAGATGTAGATGGTCCAGAGACAGAGATATGAGCTTGAGGAGAATCAATAACACCATCACTAGAAGCATAGACCAGTGAAGTTAACATCAAACCTTTTGTAGCACATTTAAGAGCTACATGACACAACCAATATATCATATGGCTGCATTCATGGGTGAAGGAACTTGGGGTTGTTGTTGAGTGTCCTTCTTTGTTGTGATGTGATAACATGAGTGTGGCTGTAATGGCTGAAAATCCTGTTTTCCATGCAAGGACTAAAAACATAGAAATCGATGTTCATTTTGTTAGACAAAAGGCGATTGATAAAGAAGTCGAAGTTCGTTTCATTCCGTTTGAAGACCAACCAGCTGATTTGTTTACCAAGCCATTATATTCTTCCCGGTTCTAGATGTTGTGTGGAAACTTTTCACTTAGCACACCAGAATCTCTCAGATCCAAGTAGGGGGAATATTAGAGTGTAACAGATTTAGTTGAATAGTTAATTTAATCTGTTAGTTTGTTACAGTAACAATTAGTTAGTTACACTCCATTCTAGCTTTATATATATATATATATATATATATATGCTCGCAGACTATGGCTTTCATTATTGATTCAATATATAGAAATTCATTTCCTTGATCTTCGATGGCTTAGTTTCTCTCTGTTAAACCTGAATATATATTCTTCCTTGTTGATGCAAAGTGACAAGTTAATAAATTTCGGCTTATGACACGAGTATGGATGACAATGGATACAATACCCACCCATTTAAGACTACTCATATCTGAATCCTATAATATTTATACTACCCATACCTAGGGATGGCAACGGGACGGGCAGACGCGAGTACCCACCCGCCCCAAACCCTAATGGGATGGGTATGGGTACTCCTTTTTGGATTTGGGACGGGTATGAGATGAGAAATTAATACACATTTATATATGGGTAGGGTAAAGTTTCACTCCTTCGGATACCCACTATCCGAACCCATTTACCTTTTAGTAACTTCCACTTTTTTTTCACTTGACAAGATATATTTTTTTTTAGAAGCCCAACATAAATTTTCATTTTATACAAAGAAGATATAAAGTTGTTACTTTTTTTGAATATGTGATTATTTCAACTCTGTTTTATCTTTGTTAAGCTTGATAGAACTACATGTCTGGTGATACAATTTTATGAATTAATGATGTACTGGTGTTGATTATGCAGTTTTAAGGAATGTATTGGTTGCATTTGTGTTTTTGTAATGCTTTTGATTTAATTGATGATTGATGATAGTTTGTAATGACTTACAAAATCGAAATAGTTAATTATTATATTTGTTAAGAATTTAACATAGGCATTTTCTTATATAATAATTAGTTTTTGGTAGGATGCTCATTTAACTAGCCATTTAATATTCATATAATTATAAATTTTACATAAAATAACAGTTCTTGGGCGGGTATTGATAGTAAATAGGTATTAATAAATGGGTTTGGGATGAATATGGGTAGTAGGTGTAGTTTCTTAATCGGGTTTGGAATGGATATGGGTAGTATAAATATTATAGAGCTCGAATTTGGATAGCCTTACATGGGTGAGTACCTAACCCATTGCCATCCCTACCCGTACCCGTCCCAAACCACTAAGAAACTACATCTATTACCCGTATCCATCCCAACACTACAACATAAGTGACCTAAGGTAACACCCATAAAATATTACATAATAGCCATAAAATGTTACTATAGACAATAGGTAGCACTTTTTATGGTGATGCACTTGCCCGTGCTACCTATAGTCTACGATATCATTTTTAATAGCTATAGTGACACTTTTTCTAAGTGTTACATTAAGTACTCATCTATTGTAACACTTTAAAAAAAATTATAAAATGTAACATATAAGTTTAAGGTAGCACTGTTTTGTCAAAATATAATACCTTTTTTTTTTGGGCAAAATGTAACACTTTTTCGTACCACTGTTAGCACTTTTCATGGTATTTAACAAGTGATTTTTTTGCTCCCAAGAATCATCGAACCCAAGACCTATGTTGTCTGGAAGTGGCAACTTGCCACTGGGCTAAGTTGATTCTTATTGAATCTTTTGCTTTGATTTTTATATAGACACATATATATAAACAATTACCAACGAAAATTGATGTAGTCGGTAATTACGTATAGATTTTTTTCGTCGGTAAATTATTTTTTTATTTCTATACTTCGTTTTATTTTTACCAATTGAAAATCAATTCGTTGATAAATTTATTTGATATTTTTATTTATTATTTTTATTATGTTCATTAATATATAATATAATTTCTTATATATATAATATATGATATAAATTTATATTTATAGTATATAATATAATTTTAATAAATATAGTATATAATATAATTTAAATATATATAAGCATATACTCTTAAAAAATAGGTTGCTAACGAAATTAGTTTCCGTCGGTAAAATTAAAAATATTAAATAAAAATAATAAATTTACCTAGAGATGTTTTCGTGGATATTACGATATTTTTAATTATGCTAGGAAATTTATTGTTTAGATTTTGATGAATTCCATGTAAAACTTAGAATAGGAAGTTGGCACCCCATTTTTGTTGTAAAATGCATTGTAATAAATAAAATGAGGTCAAGCCGAGTTAAGTCACTATGCCCAAACATGCAAGAAGACAACTGGAGACTAGAAGGAAGACTCATTGCGAGACAACTGAGTATGGCAAAGAAGATTAGACGGGAACTCTACTGAAGGAGCAACTGAGATACAGCTGAGTGGAGTGTCAGTCAAGTCAACTCAAGGAAAGCCAAGTCTCAAATTGAAGTGACAAAGAGTCATCCAATGATTGGAAGGCGACTCAAGTCACCTGGGGAAAGCAAGGAAATGCAATCAAGTCGAGATAATCAAAAGATCCGTTGCAAATCAAGAGAATTACCTAAACAAGTAATATCTCCATACTACCTTTCTCGAAGTGCTCACCCCAGAAGCGTGCAAAAGGAATAAACCAATGGGAAGCACTACATCGTGTCGAACTCGAAAGGTGAAGAACAATTCATACGAGGAAATGGCAATTCAAGGATCGCAACAAGACAAACCAACGACGCAAATGACTTTCAAAAATAAGCTTATCTCTTCAACGGGCAAATTTTTGAAAGATCACTATAAAAGGCCGAGAAATGACTTTGAGAAAAAAAGGGGAAGTAAGACCAGAACCAAAAACGTTGAAGCAATTATTAGAACTGAAAACCCGAAATATTCTCAATCCTCAAGCCTACACTACGAAGAACATCAATCCAACACTCACCGTGAAGGAAAGATAACTTCAATCGGTTGAAGAGGAAAATACTTGAAAAATCAAGGGGTCTACATTCCATGAAGGATTGTAGGAAGGTTCAAGGTCGAACCAAGTCTTGAGCTTTTGGAGGGCTTCGTGATCAAATCCAAAGAGCTTGAGCAAGTGAGTCAGAGTAGCAAGACAACCGCCTGTGAAGAAGCTAAGTCGTCGAGAAGCCACCGAGTGATCAAGGCGTCTCCGGACCGAGTCCCAAAGGATCAAGTCACCGTGTGTGATCAAGACTTGTATCCGGACTTACCACTTTGTATACTTGATCAATACCTAGTGGATTCCTCCAGGGAGTTGGAGAAGAGAGGAGTAGAAGAATTACCCCATCTTCGAACCTCTATAAAAATCTTATTGTGTCATTTACATTTCAAAGACTTTAATTCTTGCATCATATTTGTTTATTTCTCACGACATATTTGCTATCCATAAGATAATCTCTAAGTACTAAATCAAGCTCTAAAACTCTACTTAACCAATCTTAAGGGTGTTAAGTCTTCCGCTGAAAACAAACCACGCTTGAGTTAATTTAGACTTAACAAATGAGTTATTCCATCAACAAACTCGGTCAGTCTCATTGAAAGACTAACTCTACTTGATCAACTAAATTGGTCAGTCCTCCAAGGACACAAAATTGTGTAAGTATCAACTCTGAATTTTAAAAGGACTAAATCAAAAATTTGGTAAGGTTTATTCAACCCCCCCTTCTAAACCTTACACTTACACCCCTTGGGACCTACAAGTGGTATCGGAGCGGTTGGTTCATTGAACCCTCCGCACCGTTCTTGAACTAGATCTCCAAACTTTTCAAAGTCCGCTTTAGTACTTAAACTTTCAAAACTCTTTTTATCATTAAAATTTATTATCATGGAAGCAAATTTGACACGCACCCCTATGTTCACAATTGAAGAATTTGATGATTGGAAAATTCGTATGCGAGCTCATCTATCAAATTACATGATGAGATGTGGATAGTGATAGAAGATGGGCCACCGCAAATCTTAAAGGTGAACACATTGTAAGAGAAGAGCTGTGAAGGAGAAGATGATGTTGCTCCCGGACCAACCATGGTTGAAAAACCAAGAACCGAATGGACAAATGATGACATAAAAAGATACAACCTGGACAATGTAGCCAAGGACATCCTTTACAAAACCTTGGACAAAGCCATGTTCAATAAAGTCAAATCATGCAAAACGGCTAAAGAAATGGGACAAGCTAACATTGATTTGTGAAGGCTCGGAGCAAATCAAAGAAAACAAATTATCAAAGTGGCCGTCTGAGAAATTTGAGAACTTCAAAATGATCTCGGGAGAAAACCTGGATCAACTGGATGCTCGGTTCACGAAATCACCAACGAGCTATCTGCACTTGGAAATGAATATACACGAAGAAATGTGTATGAAGATCCTAAAAAGTCTTCCAAACTGAATGGGAAATGAAGGTCATGGCACTAAGACATTCCATGGACCTATCAAAGACATCCAACCATGAACTATTCTCGGACCTCAAAGCCTACGAGTTTGAGCCGAGAAGAAAAGACCAGAAGAGACAATTTGTACCCAAAACAAATTTGCTTCTAATTGTTAAAGATGGGAAGAGAGCGAGGTCAAAGAAGTCATTGATCCATAAGAAATAGCCCTGATGGTTAAAAGGTTCAACAAGTTCTTCAATAAGAACTACAAGAGAGGAAAGGGCGAATCTTCCGGAAGACACTCACTCCCTCCAAATCAAGGAAGATAGGCCAACCAAGAGAACAAATCATCAAAAAGTCGAATATCAAAGGGTGACAATCCAAGAATGGAAAGAGAGTCGATCAAAAGGCTCAATATCTATCTTTGAATCAGAGACAACCATGTCACTATGCCATTGATCGCCCATATCCTGTAGTTAACAAATACGGGAATGAAGAAGAAAAAGAAAGGTCTTGAGAGAAAGAAGACAAGAAAAGAAAAAGGCAATGATGGTCGCAGAGATCTATTTAAACAAATGCCAAGTCAAGAGAGACAAACATTGCAGAGAGCAAGAAGCCGACTACTCAAGTGACTCGAAGAAGAAGCCCGATCCGCTTAATGGCCAAGGAACAAGATCAACTCGACCAAGAAGATGAGGTACACTCCAACTCATCAAACTCGATTCTAGTGATAGTGACTATGACACACACACACTTCATCACCCACTAATCTTTATGATTCATTAGGCAAAATGATGAAAGATTTTGAACACATTAAATCCTCACACACACTATTAAATGAGGAAAACAAATTACTCAAAGCCAAAACTCACAAATGACTAAGGAGCCGAGTACTCTAAGTCAAATAGGCGATGAGAATGAAAGTTTAAAGGTGAAAAATGCTAAGTTAATAGCGAGAAATAGTTGCCATAGAAAAGAGAGAGAATGACCTCAAAAATGTTATTGCCTCATTCACTAAGGCATCTAAATCATTAGATGATCTTATTATGAGTCAAAGAGAATGTGGAGACAAGACAAAGCTTAGGATTTAACTCCTCCGTGATATGTCAAACTTCAAGAGTAATTTTGGAAAAAGGATCTTCAAGCAATGAAGAGTCTAAAAATCCAAAACTCTAAATGTTGCACACACATTCACTCCAAAGCACAATTACAAACAAACGGCCTTGGTTATAAAGGAAAAGGAAAACGAAATTGAGTGCGAAATAAAAAGGACAAATTAAAAGAGATTCAATCGAGTTCCTCAAAAACTCCAAACAAAAATACTCAAAGAAGAAGCGAGCTACCAAAACCCCGAAAATCTATAAAAGAAATACATATGATGGGAATGGTAGAAAATATCCAAGCCAAGTGATTGGAATGATGTGAACTATCAAAGATAGACTTATGGAATATAAGCCCAAATGGCAAAGGCCTAGAACTCAAGAAAGGCCATTCCAAAAGTACAAGAACTTTCATCAAAGACACATATGCACCTAGGCACTACACTCGAGACACCACAATTACCCAAAGAAGGCGATTGCTAAAACTTATACACAGCATACGACAAAAGAGACAAACAGTATGATCCTAAAATCCCCAAGCAATTTGCCAAGATTAATTATGATTATGGCATCGATAGATGGCAACCCCTTAGAGTCAAATCATTTGGCTATAAGTTGGTTGGATCATCTTACAATTCTAACCCCTCGGGACCTAGACAAATATGGGTACCTAAAACTTAATTTCCCGATTGCGGTTCAAGGAACAAAATGAGTGCCAAGAACCTGGTATATGGATAGTGGTCGTTCCCGGACATATATGACAGAAATAAGAAAAATCTGTCAAAATTCAAGGAAGTTAAAGGAGCAAAAGTCATATTTGGAGGAAATGAAGCTCCGGTGAAATAAGAGGCATTGGATCCGTCAAGAGGAACGGATTAGAAATCACGGATGTTGCATATGTCAAAGGACACAACTTCAACTTGCTAAGCATAAGTCAACTCGCGTGACAAGGGCTATAATGTTGGATTCAACATGGGTATATGCCAAATCAAGGATCTTTGAATCGAATGAAGTTGTGTTGCAAGGATGCGGATAAAAAGAACATGTATGTAGTAGATTGGTCAACCGCTACACACAACACCTGCCTATTAGCAAAGAGCACAAATGAATCAAGTTGGCAGCCGTGGCACAAAAAGTGAGTCACCCGAATTTCAAAACGATTAACAAGCTTGCAAGAAGTAATCTTGTGGAAGGACTTCCGGACTCGATATAAGAAGGAGAGTATATGTGATGCATGTCGGAAGGAAAACAAATCAAATCATCATTCAAAGAAAAGACATGTCCATCTTCAACAAGAATATTGTATCTCGCTTACACATGGATCTATTTGGCCCAAAGGGAACCAAATAGCATAAGTGGAAAAAAATACACCTTGGTGGTAGTAGATGACTACTCAAGATATACATGGACAATATTCATGTGTAAGAAGAAAGAAACTCTACGAAAACTACCACAAATGATGAAGAGGATTCAAAACGAGAAGAGCCAAACCATTATCAAAATAAGATCGTAGGACAGGAACCGAGTTTGTCAATGGAATAATAACTCGATTGTATTTAAAATGGTATTGGTCATGAACTATCGCGAAGAAAGACTCCACAAAGAAATGGAGTTGCGAAAAGAAGGAAAGAACTCTCAAAGAAGCAAGAAGGACCATGTTAGTCAAGCGGGGTTACCAAAAAGATTTTGGGGTCAAGCAATCAACACATCTTGCTACACTCAAAACAGGATGTATGATAAACAGACACCGACAAAGACTCCTATGAAATTTCGATTTGAAGAAAACCAAATGTTGCATATTTTAGAATATTTGGATGTAAATGCTTCATCCACAACAATGGCAAAGATAATCTAAAGGCCTTCGATGCTAAAGCTGATGAAGGTATCTTTTTGGATACTCACCAAAGCAAAGCCTACAGAGTACTCAACAAAAGGACTATGGTTGCGTAAAGAATCCATTCATGTGGTATTCGATGAGCCCAATGTAAATGGAGAAGACATTGAAGAGTCACCGATAAGTCAATCATCCAACCATACGAAGAGTCCCTATCTTTGAAGTGAAGTCAAGCCGGAATTATAAACTCGAAGAAGATGAGATAACTGAATCTCAAAAACAGCTTGAAAATTTACAGCTAAGTGACTACGAGAGAGTGATCAAAGCAACACAAATTGTTAGACGATTGAATCCAAACAACTTACTTCAACCTTTGATGTAAGATGGCCGAGAGACCATCCACCGAACTTGTCATTGGAGACATAAGAGAAGGTGTCAAAACAAGATCCAAAACTCAACAAGAAGCCATGTTCACATGCTTTATCTCGCAAAATAGAGTCCAAAGATGTGTTACAAGCATTGGATGACACACATTGGATTCAAGCTATGCAAGAAGAGTCAATCGGTTTGAAAGAAATAAAGTATGGGAATTAGTTCAAAGACCCACACATCAAAATGTTATTGGTACTAAATGGGTGTTCGAAACAAGATGAACGAGGAAGGTTACGTGGTAAGAAACAAAGCAAGACTAGTAGCCAAAGGATATTGCCAAGAAGAAGGAATAGATTTTGATGAAACATTTGCTCCTGTAGCAAGATTGGAAGCTATAAGGATGTTTCTTGCCTATGCACTCACAAGAATTTCATTGTATATCGAGATGGATGTAAAAAGTGCATTCCTAAATGGTCTATTGGAAGAAGAAGTGTATGTTGAACAACCTCCGAGGATTTGAGCGGAAGACTCTTGGAGATAAGGTATACAAACTCAAGAAAGCTTTGTATGGATTGAAACAGGCACCCGAGAGCATGGTATGATACCTTGTCACAATTCCTAATCGAAAATGGATTCACAAAAGGAAAAGTAGATAGAACACTTTTCAGATTCAAGACAAAAAGAGTATCTTGCTTGTTCAAATATATGTGGATGACATCATTTTTGGATCCACAAACAAAGAGTCATGTGTGAAAAATTTTCAAACCTCATGCAAAGTAAATTTGAAATGAGCATGATGGGAGAGCCGACATTCTTCCTTGGTCGCAAGTGAAACAACTGAAGGATGGAACCTTGATAAGTCAAACAAAATACACCGAGACTTAATGAAGAAATTTGGTATGGAGGAGAAGTCTTCTCAGAAAATACCAATGAATACATCGGTCAAAATGGACATGGATGCGATGGCAAGCCTCAGTAGATCAAACAAGATCTGAGCACTTATTGGATCATTGCTCTATCTTACAAAGCCAAGCAGGCCGGACATCACCTTTCTTTGTAGGTGTATGTGCAAGATTTCAATCTGCTCCAAAAGAGAGCCATATGACAAAGAAGAAACTAAGAGAATATTGAGATACTTGAAATGAAGCCAAGAAGTTGGCTTATGGTATCCAAAGGAAGGTGGATTCAAGCTAATTGGCTATTCGGACTGACTATCTGGATGCGAGTTGATGAAAAAAGCACCTCGAGGCACATGTCAAATGCTATTAAACAGTGATTTCTGGTTCAAAGAAGAAGCAAAATTCAATAGCCACCTCTACAAAAGAAATACATAGTCATGGGCAAACAATTGTGCCCAAGTCCTATGGATGAGACAAAGAATCGAGAGACTATGAAGTTGAGGAAAAAGAAATTCCAATCATGTGTGATAACACAAGTGCAATTACACAAAATCCTCGTGTTGCACTCAAGAACAAAGCATATCGATGTCGATATCACTTCATAAGAGATCAAGTTGAAAAGAAGGACATCATCTTGGAATATATCTCAACCGATAAACAATTGGTGACATCTTCACAAAACCATTATGTGAGTCAAGATTTGAAGAACTCAAGCATGAGTTAGGGTTAATTGAGTGAGCCGACACTCGGAAGAATCAAGAAAAGAAATGGAACACAAAAAGGGAAAAAGAGCCGAACTCACAAATCAGCTAAGTAAATCACCGTGTCGAAAGACAGATATACCAAGTCACCGACAAATGTGTCACAAAGAGGAATGTGAAAAGAAGAGTTAAACCACCGAGGGCAAAAGTTCAATCATTTATGAGCCAAGTGACAAAAACGCAGTCATTTTGACTAAGCGGGAATGTTTTTAAGGATTACGTCAAAGATAATTATGACGTGTACAGGCAAAAGCCGCACACCAAGCTTATGATTGGATATAAATGCTTTGCCGCATTAAATACGAGACATTAAATGCTAAATCGGCCTGCAAAATCTAAGCCGTTGATTTCGATCACATTTCAAAACCACCCGCACGCCCTTTCATAAACCATACTTAAACCATTTTCGTCCGTTTCTCTCACACACTACCAAAATCTGCTTCATTTTTCTCTCTCGGAAGCAAAGGCAAAAATTCTCTCAAAACCCTATCTATCTTCAAATCAATCTCTAAGTTTTCTTCGGTAAAACTCAAGGATGGCACCAACCTATGATTTTGTCAAGTTAGGAAAACAAATCCACACCGGTCTCACGTGGATTTTGACGGCATGGTGAAACAGGGGTCCGACGACACCCTAGTGATGAAAATTCTTTGAGAAATTGGAAACGCCTGGGTGAAATCGTTTACGACGAATATCCGATGACCTATGTGGAGGAGGTTGCACGATTCTGCGTGAATGCCGAGATTCACGATGAAGGGATAAAGTCATCTGTTCACGGAAAAAAGCTCACCATCTCTCGCCAGGATTTGGTGAACACTGCTCACTACCAACGGAAGGAGCATCGAAATTAACGGGCGATGTAAACCTGGGGCCGCTTGGAAAGAAATAGCCAAGCCCGACTATCTTGATAAAATAGTTTACACAAAGCAAACAAGAGGGTCTTTGAAGGAGGATTATCACAAGTCATGTTGGACATAGTTGCCAAATGTATTGACATCAAATTTGGCGGCTTTGACCAACTCACAAAAGCAAAGTTGATCGTGATGGCGCGATCATTGAAGAAAGGAAAATAAATCGGGCCGAGTTTGTCTACAACAGACGGTATGCCGAGAATGTAGGAACAAATCCTTCAAGGAAGATGGCACATTTGGAGGATCCCAGGATATGGCCTGGTGATTGGCCGGTGATGGAGGTGAAAGGAGTCCCTCTAAGACATGGAAAGGCGTTCCATGTTAACAAACCTCTCTCGCGCACAAGAGAGCCTACGCCAAGAGAGCGACACGAGTGAGGGAATCACCGACCAAGATAGATCTGATTGTTTCCTCTCCACCAAAGAAGAAAGCCCCTGCAAATGCTAAAAAGATCAATTCTCTCTGCAAAGAAAGAAAACAAACTGCCTGCTCCCCCCGCGCAGTAAGTCACCCGCCCCCGTAGCCGTGTCCCCGCTTGTGATGGCGGTCGAGAAGGACTCTCAAGCTCGCTTCTCCGATCGTCAAAAAGAGGAGATCTCGTAAGCCAAGACGGCCAACTCCTCGAGAATAAGACACCAAAGACACAACCCGCCGCCAAGACTCGGAAATCGTCTCTCAACCGGAAATCCCTCCGGTACAAACTAGAAGATGAAGAAGAATCATCAAGCGCTCCGAGCTTGAGAAACCAAATTTAGTCGGCCACTCACCGAACAAATACTGGCTAAACCGACAGCAAGAGTCCCCCAGGATGTAATTGATGAAACAAAAGTCTGTGGGCGATTAGCGAGGCAAACCGAAAAACACGATGTAGTCCGCGCAATGAGACACAAGAAGAAGGCGATAAAGCCGATAGTGATGTGATGATCCTATCCCCACCTTACCCGGACATCCAAAATCGTCTGCGAGAGTGGAGGAAGTGAAAATTGAGTCAATCCAGGAACAGTTCCAACGGCCCGAGTTTATAGAAGAAGAAGAGGAATCTGTTGAACTTTCTTGGGTGACCTCTGTGATCCCAAAGATCGATGAAGAAGACAATCGCACGGATATCCTGCAGATCTTCAAGGATAAGGAGAAGGAGCGATCGCGAGAAGAAGGCCGAGGCATGTGAGAAGGCCAAAGATTTCCCCTATCTCGGCACCACGAACACACACATCCTCTCCTTGATGTCTTATCGGCGGTGATGAGGATCCGGACTCTCCGCCGCCACGAAAGAGTTGCAAATGCAGCAAGCATTGCATGAATCCGAATCCTTCACGAGCAAAGATTGATGGAGGGACCAGGAGAGTCCTCCGAACACACCGAAATTGATCCAATGGGAGTGGTTCAAAAATCGCCACCGTTGTTCCGCCACCACTTCCCCTCACTCGGAAGAAGGAATTAAGGGTGATGGCGATGAACCGGGTTAGTGGGGACCCCGTTGAGCCAACCCCTAACGAAGATGTCTTACCACCCGCCTCAATGGTGAACACTCAAGAGAAACAAGGGAGTTTGGAGACGAGTGACCCCATTCCAAGTCACTCGGTTGGTGAGCCACCGAGGGGGAAGTCCCTCCACCGCAGCAAGGTCGGAGAATCTGCAGATGACTCCACAACGAATCCGGGAGGCGAAGTGGAGAAAGTACAAACACCAAACGAACAAAGCAAGTTGCCATCAACGAAGCTCGGACGATTGAGACTGTCTCACCGAGGTGCCAACTACTCGAAGGCTTATGACGCTATGATGCGATCGAGGCACGTAAATGAATGCCCAGGAGTTAACACTGGGCGATGAAAGTGCAATCCATGGGGTTGAGACTCCAATGGATGACACCTCGAAGACGCTAAGATAGCTACCATCCGAAAGGAGGTCGAGCCTCGGCTGCGATCGAGATCTGCAGGAGGTAATGAAGGCCCATGGGAGGTTGAGACTTCCCGGTAAAGAAGTCGAAGTAGAGAACATCCCTCCCCGCTATCATTGACCCATCTTAAAAGGAGATAAGCGCGCTTCATGATTCCCAGGATAATCCCGATGTAACCTTTCTCGGTATCGAGGGCGGCGAAGAAGCCGAGTCATCCCCGTGATGATCCAAAAGACTCAAATGCGGATGTTCCAAGCACGAGCAAGTCTGATCCCAAGACTACTCGTCAAACCTTCAATTTTGATGATGAGCCAACAATGGAAATCTCATCATCGTCCAATGACGCTTCTGATTATGCCGAGGACCAGTCTACTCAAATGGAGAAACCAGCTGAGACCAACGAAGTGTTGAGATAAATGAGGCTCGGCAAGTCGGGTCCACTTCACACAAGACCCCAGGTGAAGGAGTCCATGCGCACCTCTCATCATTGAACAAATACCAGTTGGCCGTGATGATTCCTTTATAGAATCTTTTCCTTTCTCTCTGGAGGTACCCGACCTCCCTGAAAAGTCAGAGAACGAGCTCGCACGCTTTCATAGACCAGCTCCTATTATTACATCAGGTACCATTGTTCCAGCTGATTATGACTTTGACGCTACATAGCCATCACCGCACCAAGAATCAAATGAAGTTCGCGAGGTGTTCAAGGCATTATTTGCTTGAGATTGAACGGATGGAGAGACATCGAGCCTCTATGGACATGCGATCGACAACAGAGATGCCAATCTTACTGCGACTTGAGAGGCATAACAATCGATCGGGAATGGTGGCAACAAAGAAGAAACAATGCGTGTGGAACAAGTTAGATACTTGAGGACATTGTTCAACAAGTTCGCTAGTATGGAGAGTCGAGAATGCCGATGCAAAAACGAAGTTGAGAGAACACATTGAGCACATGCATGAAGCTCACACTTCGCCGAGATAAAGTCGCTGCGTGAGCAAAATAAGAGTGATCTACAACGTTTGGAAGAAAACATGAATAGAAAATTCAGCCTTCTCATGGCTGAGATGAAGCTGATTTCAAGATAGTCCAACGCTACTCGATCCGAATTTCATCTTTGCATACACCGCAGCCGACTCGAGACAGAACTCGACTATCGCCAGGCTCGACTTCCGCTTGCCAAGATGTTTCAGTGTCCCTCTCTTCTTTGATGATGCCAAAAAGGGGAAGAGGAATACCTTAAAGCACGAAAGAGATCCGGTTTGAAAAAGAGGATCACGGTGCGAAGGAAAGACAAATGAGGAAGTCTTTGAAACAAAAGAAAGGAAAATCCGTTGAGGGGGAAGGATCGAAAGATGTGACCTTGATGATCGCACAAACCCCCAACAAGGTCTTGTCACGGTGACATTATCGCCAAAGAAACTCCCCGTGACTCGCCACTCCAACACTCTTCTATATCTATGGCCGAAAAGAGAAAGACAATTGAAGCGGGGATGGATGAAGTGGAAGGAAGAATGGATGCCCGAGTTATGAACATCTTGAAACAACATGGAGGCATTCCAAAGAGACAAAGACACTTATGCCATCTCGGATGTCGGGACAGAGCCACGATCGCTTGATGAATTTAAAACGCTCGCATCCTGAAGGATACTTTGCAAATATGTCTATGGCTCAAGCTTGGGACTTATCTTTGGGAAAAGGGTCTCACGTTATGTGAAGAAGGCGACAGATGCAGACTACCGGCGATCGCTCTGCGGGTCACTCCGCTGGTCACTCACCGGAAAGAAAAGACCCCAAGACAATACACGCCCGGTAGGGGAAGAAGCGATGGTGGAGGAAGAGGTTTCGGACCTGAGGCCTCCGCCCAAAAACATTGAATACATAGATCCAGGCAAGAAAGGAGGGATCTCTTTCAAGCTGGTCTTGACCAAATAGCAAATTTGCAAGTGGCTAAAAGTAATGCTGAGTATGCATAAAGAATACAAGAAGAAAACAAGAGACAAACTCAGCTATGGGAGGAAAGACAAGAAAGACTAAGAAGAGATGAAGCTGCCAGGAAGGCATATGAAAAGAAGAAGAAGACAGCTGACGATGAGAAAAAGAGAAGAAGAAGCGAGAAGATCTTGAACAAGATGAAAGAAGGAGACAACGAAGTAGATGAAGTGTTGCTGTCCACCCCTTCATGTATTTTATTATGTAAATACATACTATGTAAGTCTTCTGAAATAAAGCTATAAATTCTTTATTTTTTGTGTAGACAAATGTTTGCTCTGATACACCTTGTAAACAGTTGTGTAAAAGAACAAGAATGTTATGATCAATAAAAGGATTGATTCTAAGCATACATTCTATGTCAATACACTATCTGTATGTATCTTTGCTATTTGCATTTTTGAATGGTTTAAGTTTTGGCATCATCAAAAAGGGGGAAATTGTTAGGAAATTTATTGTTTAGATTTTGATGAATTCCATGTAAAACTTAGAATAGGAAGTTGGCACCCCATTTTTGTTGTAAACTGCATTGTAATAAATAGGTGGTCAAGGAGTTAAGTCGGCTATGCCCAAACATGCAAGAAGACAACCGGAGACTAGAAGGAAGACTCATTGGCATGAGACAGTTTGAGTATGGCAAAGAAGAGTAGACGGAACTCTCTCAAGGAGCAAACAGATACAACGAGTGGAGTGTCACCAAGTCAACTCAAGAAAAGCCAAGTCTCAAATTGAAGTGACGGAAGAGTCATCCAATGATTGGAAGGCGACTCTAAGTCACCTGGGGAAAGCAAGGAAATGCGGTCAAGTCGAGATAATCGAAAAAGATCCGTTGCACAAAAATCAAGAGAATTACCTAAACAAGTAATATCTCCATACTACCTTTCTCAAGTGCTCACCCCGGAGGAGCGTGCAAAAGGAATAAACCAATGGGAAGCACTACATCGTGTCGAAACTCGAAAAGGTGAAGAACAATTCATACGAGGAAATGGCAATTCCAAGGATCGCAACAAGACAAAACCAACGATCGCAAATGACTTTAAAAAATAAGCCTATCTCTTCAACGGGCAAATTTTTGAAAGATCACTATAAAAGGCTGAGAAATAACTTTGAGAAAAAAGGGGGAAGTAAGACCAGAACCAAAAACGTTGAAGCAATTATTAGAACCGAAAACTCAAATATTCTCAATCCTCAAGCCTACACTACGAAGAACATCAATCCAACACTCACCGTGAAGGAAAGATAACTTCAATCGGTTGAAGAGGAAAATACCGAAAAATCAACGGGTCTACATTCCACGAAGGATTGTAGGAAGATTCAAGGTCGAACCAAGTCTTGAGCTTTTGGAGGGCTTCGTGATCAAATCCAAAGAGCTTGAGCAAGTGAGCTGTAGTAGCAAGGCACCGCCTGTGAAGAAGCCGAGTCGTCTTTGAAGCCAACAGTGATCAAGGCGTCTCAGGATCGAGTCCCAAAGGATCAAGTCACCGTGTGATCAAGACTTGTATCCTGGGTCTGCTTACCACTTTGATATCTTGATCAATACCTAGTGGATTCCTCCGGGAGTTGGAGAAGAGAGGAGTAGAAGAATTACCCCATCCTCGAACCTCTATAAAAATCTTATTGTGTCATTTACATTTCAAAGACTTTAATTCTTGCATCATATTTGTTTATTTACTGTGACATATTTGCTATCCATAAGATAATCTCTAAGTACTAAATCAAGCTCTAAAACTCTACTTAACCAATCTTAAGGGTGTTAAGTCTTCCAAAAAACAAACCACAACAGTTAATTTAGACTTAACAAATGAGTTATTCCATCAACTAAATTCGATCAGTCATTGAAAGACTAACTCTCTCGATCAACTAAATTGGTCATCACCAAGGACACAATTGTGTAAGTATCAACTCGAATTTTAAAAGGACTAAATCAAAAATTTGGTAAAGTTTATTCAACCCCCCCTTCTAAACCTTACACTTACACCCCTTGGGACCTACAAATTACATTGATAATGTTGTTTTAAAAAAGCTAAAAGAAAAATAAAAAACCTTCGGTAATACCTAAGAACAGTTTCTATTGATAAAATATGTGGGTATTCTATATGTTTTTTGTAATGTCATATAACATTTAACAATTTATTATGTACCACTTATATATATATTCCATATAATAGAATTAATAGCAATAAGTTAAAACTTAACAATTAAATAATCAATATATTTTATTTATGAAATATGAAATTATGTTAATGCTACAAGTAAACTAACTAAAATCTCATATACAATAAAGAGGCAAAATAAAAGGTAAAAATCTATGAAAATTGGCATTTATTAATATTATGGATTAATATAACTAAAACATTAAAAATAAAATAAAATTTAAGATAAAATATGGCTTTTGTCATTATTTAATTTTGGGATATTAGTTAACTAAATAAATAATTCGTATTATTTGATTAAACGACGTAATTTTTACGTTATCAAAATATAGCCAAAAAGTATTACAATTAATTAAATATAGTGTTAACTAGAGTGTTATTTAATTAGAGTAATATCTATCTATGTTACCAAAACAACAATAAAAAATAGTGATACTTAAAAAGTGCTACTTATTTGAGACTGTTACAAATAAGTGTTACATATTTATAAAGTGCTGCAAAAGTGATACATAAATATTATAATGTAAAAGTGTAACAAACATGTACTGTTACATAATGTGCTTTATATAAAAGTGCTACAATTTTGTGTTACATAATTATGTTGTAGTGCAAAATCCATTTGCTGATACCCGCGTACTACCCGTACCCGTCCAAAACCCATTTATTTTATTAAAAACTTATAATTATATGAATATTTATAAAATTATTTAAATGGGCACCCTACCAAAAACTAATTATTATATGAGAAATGCCTAATATGGTAAATTCTTAATAAATATAACAATAACCATTTCAATTTTGCAAGCCACTATAGGCTATCATCATTCATCAACTAAATCAAAAGCATTACATCAATACAAATGCAGCCAATACACTCCTTAAAATTGCAGAATCAACACTAGTATATCATTTAATTTATAAAAAAAACATCAGCAGACATGTAGTATTATCAAGCTTAACTTGACAAAGATAAAACAGAGTTGATATGGTTGTAGATTCAAAATAAATAACAACTTTATATCTCCTTTGTATAAAATAAAAATTTATGTTGGATTTCTAAGAAGAAATGTAACATATCAGGTGAAAAAAATAAATGAAAGTTACTAAGGGTTATGGGTTCGGGTAGTAGTGAGTATCCGAGGGGGTAAAATCATAACCTACCCGTAAAAAGACTACCTATAGACCTGTCTCATTAGGGTCTGGCCGCGCGGGTACCCATGTGTACCCGTGCCGCCGCCATCTCTAGACATTAGGGATGGCAGTAGGTACGGTTAGACGCATGTACCTACCCTTCCAAAGCCTAATGCATGGGAAGGAAATAAGTAGTCTTTTTCAGATTTGGGACGGGTATGGGATGGAAAATTACTACTCATGTAGATAGGGTTCGATTTTACCTCATTGAATATTCACTATCCAAACCCTTTCTTCGAAACCCAACAATATGAATTTTCATTTCTTACAAAGATAATATAAAGTTGTTTCCTATTAACTCTATTTAATCTTGTTGAGTTTGATTCTTGGGGAAATTACATGGAATACGCTGATTTTGGTCCCCATACCACACAATACGCTCCTATTACTTTTGTACCTAATTTTTTTTACGCTCCTGCATATTTTTTGATTATTTTTATTTTTTTCGTTTTTTTTGTTCCTGCATTGTTTTACATGTTATATAAGTTGTTTCGATATTGTTTAAATTTGTTTTTTTGTTGTTTCTATGTTGTTTCTTTGTTGTTTCGATGTTTCAAAACAACTTTAACCTATTTTTTATGCTGTTTTTTATTTATATATTATTTTGTACATTGTTTCTATTGTTTCAGTGTTGTTCTATAATATTTTTAATGTTATTCTAATAAATTTTTTTGTTGTTTTCATGTAGTGTTCAATGTATAAATACAATTTTACCTATTTTTAAGCTCTTTTTATTCATGTGGTGTTTTAAATATTTTTTACGTTGTTTCTGGGTTGTTTCCATATCCTTTTAATGTTATTCCGATGTTTCTTTGTTGTTTCCATGAAGTTTTTGATGTTTAAATACAATTTTTACCTATTTTTAACTTTTTTTGCTCATATGGTGTTTCTATGTTGTTTTTGGTTTGTTTCTATATTGTTTGTTGGTTGTTGAAACATGTTAGAAACAATGTTGAAACAAAGCATAAAAATGTCCGGGAATTTTTGCTAGAGCGTATTGTTGTGTAAAAAAAAGAGCGGGAGCGTAAATTTAGGTAAAATTGTACCGGAAGCGTGGAAGGCTGACATTGACTTAAAATTAATTCTACAGTTTTAAGGAAATTATTTGCGGCATTTGTATTGATGTGCGCCTTTTGATTTATTTGATAAATGATGATAGTCTATAGTTACTTGCAAAACTGAACTTGGTTAAGTGTTAGAAGTATTAAAAATTTACCATATTAGATATTTTTTATATAATAACTGATTTTTTATAAGGTACACATTTAAATAGTAATTTATATATTTATATAATTATAAGTTTCTATATTTAATAAACGAGTTTTTTTGGGCAGATACGAGTAGTATATGGGTATCATCAAATAGACTTTGGGTCGATACGAGTAATATAGGTAATTTTATAATCGGGTTTGAGATGAGTATGTTTACTATTAATATTATAGGATTTCAGTATATACATGGTTGGGATCAAATGTGGCAGGGGGCTTACCGTGTGGCAGTGTGGATTAATCCAATCCATCCACACCTTTTATTCAATGGTCCAGATTGCTATAAAAAATAACTGATTTATCAATTAATTAATAGGTGGAAAGGGCATAATAGTAACTAGCAAAATGCCATAAATCACGCCCCTACAATCAAGGGATTGATTAATATCATGTTTCCATAACTGAATTGTGCACCATTTTAATAGTGAACTGTACACTATTTAATAACTAATTGTACACCATTTTATATCTAACAGTGCGTAATTGTATAACTAATTGTACACCATTCAATTCCAAATTTTTTTATGGGATTTGATTTTACGATTGTTCCCGCTTTTCATTCAATTGTGGTTTACTCACAATGATGTACAATTAGTTACTCAATGATGCACAGTTCAACTATTAAAATGACGCATAATTCAGTCATGGAAACATGATCTTTAACACATCCATGATTATAGGGCACCATTATGGGAAGGTGGTTACACTATTTTGTCTTTATATAATTAGTTATACAATGTACAATTAGTTATACAATGATGCACTGTTAGAAATAAAATGGTGCACAATTACGTTATTATATGAGAAGATGATTACACCATTTTGTCTTTATAGTTCCTTTAGATGATATACAATTAGTTATACAATAATGCACTGTTAGATATAAAATTGTGTACAGTCAGTTATTAAATGGTGTACAGTTCAGCTATTAAAATGGTGCACAATTGATGTTATGAAAACGTGATATTAATCAATCCCTTGATTGTAGGGGCATGATTTATGGCATTTTGCTAGTTACTATTATGCCATTTCCATCTATTAATTAATTGATAAATCAATTATTTTCAATAGCAATCTGGACCATTGAATAAAAGGTGTGGATGGATGGGATCAATCCACACTGCCACACGGTAAGAGGCTGCCACACGAGATCTCATTTATATATATATATATATATAAGATGACAATGGGTGGTCTGGTAGGGTACCTACTCATTTAATGGTATCTATATATATTCTATATCGTGATAAGGTACCTACTCATTTAGTTATATATATGTATATATAGGGAGAAGATCCTGTGAGATCACCCTCCTAGGTGAGACCGTAGGAACAGATCTACACCATGAAAAATAAAAAATCGATGGCCAAGATTAAACAAATATATACAACTATTGGAAGTAAAATATACACTTGCAGGGGTAAAATAGGGATTGATGAAAAACAAACTATAATCGTCTTCTACAAATTAGGGACGTGATTTGTTATTGATCACGTCCCCCCAATCACGCGATCCACCCTTCTTCTCTCCCTTCTTCACAACAACACTCTGCATCGCAAACCAAAATTGTCTTTCTCATTCATTTACGCAATTATTCCATTGGATCAAGCTTGACAAAAAAACATAAAAGCGTCGGATATCATACAATTGGCGAAGAAAGTTATCATCTATCTAAGCAATCAACAATCAATGAACAACATTTAACTAAGTATACAATTTCACTGTATTAATTATACATTAAAATATTACTAAGTACACAGAAATATTTAACTAAGTATACAATTACACCGAACTAACTATACATTAAATCATTACTAAGTGTACAGAAACAATTGACTAAGTATACAATTACACTAAACTAAGTATACAATTCCACCGAATTACTTATATAACTAAGTATATAATTCCACTAAACCAAGATACAATTCTGCTGAACTAAATATACATCAAAAGATAACTAAGTATACAATGGTATTTAACTAAGTATGCAATTCATCTGAACTAAGTATACAAATCCACTAAACTACTTATATAACTAAGTATACAATTCCACTGAACTAAATATACAATAAAAATAACTAAGTATACCACAATATTTTACTAAGTATGCAATTCCACTGAAATATTCAGTTTTTTTGAAATGAAATAACTGAACAACACAATTGGAGTTGATGGGTTCTCTTTCCCTAAATCTCGGTCAACTGAAAAGGTAAGATTTTATTTGCCTTTAAAACTAACAACACAATTGAAGTTGATGGGTACTCTCTCCCTAAATCTCGGCCAACTAAAAAGGTAAGATTTTATGTTTCCTTTAAAACTAAATATTAAATGACATAAACACCCCCACTTAAAAATCTGATGACATATAAAAACACATATATACCCTTACTGGCCTAAAATAACTGGAATGATCTACACCATCCAAAATTTTAAATCAACAGTCTATAAGTGTACCTATGGACCTACCTAAAGGGTTTGTCTCATTTGAACCAATCCATATATATATATATATATATATATATATAGAGAGAGAGAGAGAGAGAGAGAGAGATAAGAGGTCTCATTTATGACGGTCTAACGAATCTAATCCGTTAGACGGATCCAGTCTAGCCCAACCCAATAACCAAACTTCCAAGACCCGGTACAATTAAATAAAAGAAGACAAAACTCAATAAAAAGAACGCACGCAGAAATACTCAAAAACAAATCTCGCCCGTGCCCTAACGCACCACAACCTCTCTCTACGATGATAGCCGTGAGACACCGCCAGTGGCGGACAACCTCCATTGTCGGCAAACATCTACTGTAATAGATTCAACTATGCTCAGCGAGTGGAAAGCAGTGACGCCAGCCCTTCTTGCGAACTGGTGCTTCTTCATGTGTGTGTTTTTTCATGCTCCTTACCAGTAACAAGAAAATATTTGCTGGTTGTTGTTTGCATTTGTAGAAGCTTAATGCGAGAAAATAGATTATGTATTACACCTCTCTCTCTTCTAAATTCCTTTTCTTTTTCTTTTCCTTCTCTTATTGTTGGCTTGGGTGATTGATGTTTTTGCCTTGGAGTACAATGAGTTGTTGGTGGAAGTACTCTGAATGGAAAAAGAATGAAGAGAAGTAAAAGCATAAGGTAGAATTTTAACTTTTTGTTGTGTTTTGAGGATGTGAATGTGAGATGGTGAGTCAAAATTGTATTAGGGGCTTGTTTGTATATTAATAATACTTTTCACTCAAATGTGTAGTACTTTTCTGTAAACTCGTAATATTTTTCAGCTTAATGTGTAATATATTTTCATTTAAATATGCAATAATTGTAACTGAAAAACGTAATACTTTTTATTTCAAAATGTAATAATTTTCAATTCAACATTTAATTTTTTTCTAGGGAACTACTAAAAGCTATTAATATGAAAAACTATTATTTTTCAGGGGGGCTACTAATGTTTTTTAAGGGAGAAACTAATACTTTTCAGGGAAATTATAAAATATCTTTGAGGGAAATTACAAAATACTTTTAATTAGAAAGCCTAATACTTTTCTAGGGAACTACTAATATACTTTAGGAAGATTACTGATACTTTTGAGGGAAAAAATAATATTTTTCATGAGGACTACTAAAGATATTTTTTAAGGGGATTACTAATACTTTTCATAAGTACTGCTAATACTTTTTAGAGGAAAAACTAATACTTTTAAGGGCCCTAGTGATACTACGTCGATGTCTAATATTACGTCAGTGCCTAATACGTTTCAAGGGAACCACTAATACATTTTAACTGAATTACTAATACTTTTAAAGGAAAAATAATCAATACTTTTAATGAGCACTACTAAAAATATTGTTCAAATTATGATTACTAATACTTTTCAGAGGATTACTAATACTTTTAGTGAAAAAACTAATACTTTTGACGGCCATAGTGATAATATTGTCACTGCCTAATGAAAGCAAACAAGACTTTGCTGAATCAGCCGAGTGGCGTCACTATGGTTAATCTTCACTGAATAGTATATGATTATTAGCTCATCATTAGTAATGATTAGTTGGTTACAAGGGGATAGCTTAGATGATGACACTTGTATGGCTTGGATTGCTTTTGTGTACTATAAGTACCTGCTCGTACTGTTACATTGAAATCATCCAATGAAATATACATTTTGCACCAGTAAATGTTCTTAGTATTTGCTCTGTCATTTCTTGTACCGTTGCTGCATTCTTTCCTTTAACCATGGAATGCAATGTGATTTTCTCACATGGTATCAAAGCAGGTTAATGCCTGACTCTGATCCATTTTTATTTTCTCTTCTCTTCATGGCTACTATTCCTGGTACGAATCTGGGTACAACTAATGAACCAATTATTCAACCACAAAGCCATGTCACTGTGAAGGTCACTAAGAGCAACTACCTAGTATGGAAGCATCAAATCTGGGCTGCTATTCGAGGTTATGGCTTGGAAGGTTACCTCACTGGTTAATGCCCTATGCCAGATGAGTTTACACCAAGTGCCTCTACTGCAGAAGCTCCAAAAACTAATCCCTCCTATCTACAATGGAATAGGCAAGATCAACTATTAGCCTCATGGCTATTGTCTTCCTTATCTGAAAGTATTTTAATCACCATAGTTGGTTTAAATACTTCCAAAAAAATCTGGGATTGCTTGAAAACCACTTTTGCAAATCAAAATCAAGCCAGGGTCATGCAGTATAGGCTGCATTTGCAGACTCTTAAGAAGGGAAATTTACAGATGAAGGATTATTTGAACAAGATCAAAGGTTGATGTGATCTATTGGGATCTGCTGGTGAACCAGTTAGTCAAAAAGATCAAGTTATGTATGTGTTGAGTGGGCTGGGACCTGAGTATAACTCTTTTATGGTTTCAGCTATATCCAGACTTGAACCTTGGAGTTTGAGTGAACTCCATGCTTTATTGCTTAGTTTTGTAAAAAGAATTGGAGACCTTTGAAAATAGAAGTGTCATTGAGGATGGATCTTTCTCTGTAAATTTTACACAAAATACTGGAAGTAGGAGAGGAGGAGAAAACCATGCTCCAAGAGGAAGAGGCTATTATCACAACAACAATGGAAGCAATAGCAGGGATTCGAGGTTTTAATGGAAACAATAGATGTAACACCCTTACCCTTGTAACACGTATTTATATCATATAAAAATATAAATCATAAGTAGCACAGCTGCATTGCGCATGAGATTAATATATTAATCATCAGTTATAACCTTTTCGATTCAAGTGGAAGCATTTACTCAAAACGATTTAGCAGCACTCGTTCACATATGTGCATTCATCCATATTACACAACATTAACGACCGTGCCTTTTTTATATACAGATCAAAAACAAAACTCCCTATATGATATGCAAATGATGAGCTGAGGGAGAAGGATGGGAATCCAGCTGGCCGACCTTTGATCCATACTTTCAACTTCTGTCACACCTCATGGATCAACTTTTATCTACAACAACTAAAAATTGGCAACATTGCATTTGGTGAGTTGCAAGCTCAACAAGTATAATCCAATAACAAGTTATTTAACATCACACAAGCACATTATCACAATCAATTGATCATATCATTTATAAACATGTAAATGCACGTGCTTGATCATTTTCTTTTACTATTATGGGCCAACTAATACCAAGAATAGATCGTGATCACGAAGATGGCCATGGCACTCTGTAATTCTTTATTTCACGTAGAGTTCAGTGAACTCGGGGTGGCCGTACGGTACTCTGTAATCCAGAATTTCTGGATGACTATAATTCTGTGATTCAAGGTCATTAGTGGCCATAACAGAATCCATTAATCTCTCATGAATGCATTTTTTGTAATCACATATTTCATTTCCGTATCAATAACACAAGTAGAGATCACATGTCTCATTTTCACATCTATAACATCAGTGGAGATCACATATCGCAATTCCATATCAATCTCATCAAATAGAGATCATAATTCTCGATTTCATCACCATATCACCACAGAGAATCATACAATTCATGTTAGAGCACAATAAGCTTCTCATCACCATAGCCAACAAGTAAACAGTTCATTCGAATATATCAATTATATAAGCACACAAGTCAAATAACAGGTCAAAGGATTATACTCACAAGTGATGCTCTTATCTTGATGACTTTACCTAGTCGGCCTTATCCGTTCCTCTTTCGAGATTTTGTCCTAATAACATATGAAAATTTGTATAATCATATTCAACTCGAACGATATCATGTGTATGCAATCTGTAATCTTTTCACATAAGAAATCTTAATTATTATGATGCTTAACTCAATTAATTACATATCACAATTAAATTTGATTATTTCATTATAACTTTATATATATGACATACTATAAATATTACTGTTTCTTATATTTCCTATTATTTATTTTATTTTGTTTAACCAAAATTCCCTATTCAGCAAGTATATAAAAAAAAGAGAAGGTAAAATAAATTTAATTAGTATATAAAATTTGTACCACTATACCTTCTTTGTGTGTAATCCTCCTCCTCTTTTTACTTCCTTATTTTGTGTGCTCCTTTACCGTGAGTATATGTTTGTGTCATAACTCATAAAGTAATTTACATACAAATACCTTTTTCCCGTTTATGGCGGTGGAGTAAATATCTAAATTATTAAAAAGTATAATTTACAATACACTTGTACATGTTAGTGGCTGTCATTTATAAATGCATATATATAGAGAGAGTTCTAGATGGATTGACCTATCTAATGGCCAATTAAAGTTAATCCTTAATGTTAAAGATATAGAAGGCAAAATTGCTACACTAACTTTAACTGTATATGACGCACACACATATATATTTTAATATAAGAGATCAATTCATTTATCCATATATGTGTCGTGTGTGATGTTTTGTTTATACATTTTACATCTTATATTTATCTATAGGTCCCTCAATTAGTTTCTATTTATAATTTACTAATTCTTATCTAATGTACTAAATAGATTTCCAAGGGTCTGCAAGCACTAACCATATATGTATATTTGCACATTATCACATATTTATATGAAAACAATTTATATATTAATATATGTCTAACAAATATAATTTTTAGTAATTGTTTGTTATCACTGCTATTAATATTATTGGTAGCTAATGTGATAATAAAAAGAACATGATTTCACATGCATTTTAATGTGAACATGAAATGTCAAAATGTATGTAATTATGTTTATGAATAATTAACCATACGAATTAAAATGCAAATGTTCCGGGTTATGACAATAGAGGAAGAGGCAGGTTTTGTGGTGCTAGAGGAAGATGAGGCAGATTTGGAGAAAATAGACCAAGGTGCCAAATCTGTCACTCTAACAACCACACTGCAGAAAGGTGTTTCTATAGGGCTGATTTAAATTTCACACCTAACTCTGGATCTAATTCTGGCACACAGCAACAACAACAAAATTACCAGCAGAGTACTTTTGGCCACTCAAATGTTTATGTTGCAAGTATTACCACTGAAGATGCTTCTCAGGATTTGAATTGGTACCCTGACTCAGGTGCCACTAATCATGTGATCTATGATATGGGAAATCTCAATATTGCCAGTGACTATCACAGAACTGAGAATGTCTAAGTTGGAAATGGACAAAGTTTGAACATTGCTCATTTTGGTAATTCTATAGTTGTACCATTTGATTTTGACCCTCATTCTAAACATTTGTTTCTTCTTAAAAATCTATTGCATGTTCCTCATATAACAAAAAATCTCATTAGTGTTAGTCAATTTGCTCAAGACAATAATGTTTTCTTTGAATTTCACCCATCTTTTTGTCTTGTGAAGGATCAATGCAGGGAATGTTCTTCTTCAAGGAGCTCTTAGAAATGGTCTCTACAGTTTTTCACTCTCCGATTCAAGTCCTGCGCTTTCTGTCCTCTCCTCTTTCCCTCCCTCAAACTAATAAGCACAATCCTGGCCCTATATCCATCAACTCTGCAGTAATTAGATATAGTTTAAGTTTGGATGTTTGGCATTCTAGACTTGGGCACCGTTCATTTAAGATTGTTAAAAGGGCCCTTCACAGTTGTAATATTCCCTATCTTGATAATGATAATCAGTCTTTATGTTCTTCATGTCTTTTATCTAAATCTCACAAATTACCTTTTTCCAATTCCAATTCACATAATTACAAACCTTTTGATCTTATTCATAGTGACTTTTGGGGACCTTTTCCCCTAAAGTCAGCTTCAGGATACTCTCATTATGTGAGTTTTATTGATGATGCTACTAGATACACTTGGCTTTATCTCCTAAAAGCTAAATCAGATACTTTCACAGCTTTTGTACATTTTAAAATTTTCATTGAGAATCAGTATCACAAAACTATTAAGATATTGCAGTGTGATGGGGGAGGTGAATTCAAATCACTACCTAATTATCTTGCTTCCCATGGCATACTACATCGCTTCTCTTGCCCTTACACACCACAAAAAAATGGGCCTGCTGAAAGAAAACACAGAAATATTGTTGAAGTTGGTATAGCATTGATGGCTCACAACAATATCCCTAAAAAATTCTGGGATGCAGCTTTCACTAGTGTTGCCTAATTGATCAACAGAACCCCTTCTAAACCCTTCTTTTTCAAACACCTTTTGAAGCCCTAACTGGTCATAAGCCTCATCTCCTTCACCTTAGAGTCTTTGGTTGCCTTTGTTATCCTTACCTACGGCCATATAACAAACACAAACTTGAGTACATGAGTCAATCTTTAGTTTTTCTTGGTTACAATTGTTAGCACAAATGATATAAGGTTCTTCTTCCTAATAACAATGTTATTATTACCAGACACCTTGTTTTTGATGAATCCAAATTCCCTTTTCATACTGAAAGCAAACAGAGGGATCAAACTCATGATCTTGCTGACTTATATACCACCACCACTTCCCAAATACCTCTTGTTCAGTCCTGTTTTCCCAATGATCCTGATGGTAATGATTATTCTTCTGATAATGATAGCACCCATGTGGTTTACCCTCATCCTCACACCCCTGTGGTTTCTTCTAGTTCTCACACTTCTCATTCTTTCACTAATTCTGCATCTCCTATTTCTCTAGAAGAAAATGGTCAATTATATGTACATTTACCAATACAAGCTAATGATCAAACTGATTCTATTTCTACTAATGTACCTTTTCAGTCTGTTCCCGGTGATGTTGCAGGTAATATAGGTTCTCATCATATGATCACTCATTCTAAGGTTGATGTATATAAGCCCAAAATCTTCATATCTCAGTTACTTAAAGAGCCACAGTCCATCCAAGAGGCCTTATCCACACCAGAATGGAAACATGCTATGACACAAGAGTATGAAGCTCTTATCAAGAATCAAACCTGGATTTTGTGTTCTTTGTCTTGCAACAAACAAGTTATTGGTTGTAGATGGGTTTTTAAGACTAAAATGAATGATGATGGGAGTCTTGCTAAATACAAAGCTAGATTGGTTGCCAAGGGATACACTCAGTCATTGGGATTTGATTATACTGAAACCTTAAGTCCAGTGGTTAAACCAGCTACTATTCGCATTATGTTGAGTATTGCTCTGTCCCAAGCTAGGCACATTAGACAGCTAGATGTTGCTAATGCTTTTTTAAATGGAGAGCTAGATACAGAACTGTATATGGAACAGCCTCCTGGCTTCACTCAAAGTGATTCAGCCTCTCTTTTTTGTAAGTTGAAGAAATCCCTTTTATGGCCTTAAACAGGAATCTAGGGCATGGACAAGCAAATTTGCCAGTGTTCTCCTTCAGTTGGGCTTCTGTGCTGCAAAGTCTGACAATTCCTTATATTACAGACACAATAAGGGATCATGCATACTGATTCTAGCCTATGCGGATGATATTGTGATTACAGGGAACAGAGAAAAAGAAATTCATGTTGTGATAGATGAGATGCATAAGTTCTTTTCTCTCAAAGACTTGGGGCAGTTGAAGTACTTTCTTGGAGTTGAAATCACACACAAGCCAGGCGGTCTATTTCTCAGTCAAAAGAAGTATATGGAGGATTTGTTAGTAAAAGCTGGGATGAAAGATGCTGAGGGTCTTGGTACACCTATGGTTAGCTCTCCTTTTCTATCAAAATTTGATGGCAATCCCATTCCTGATGACAAGTTGTACCGGAGCATTGTTGGTGGCTTACAATATGCTACACTTACAAGACCTGAGATCAATTTTAGTGTTAACCGTGTGTGAGCCAATTCATGCAAAATCCATTAGACAAGCATTGGAAGGCAGTAAAAAGGATCTTAAGGTATTTAGTTGGGACCTTAGACTATGGTTTGAACTTCACAACATCATCCTCTCTTCATCTTCAAGCATTTGCTGATGCTGATTGGGCTTCAGATCTTGATGGCAGAAGAAGTACCTCAGGTTTTTGTGTATTCTTGGGAAACAATCTAATTTCATGGATTTCCAAAAAACAACCAACAGTCTCAAGATCTAGTACGGAAGCTGAATATAGAAGCTTAGCCTTGGTTACTTGTGATATCCTATGGATTCAATCCTTACTCAGTGAACTAAAGTTTTCTCTAGATAGAAATCAGTTATTTGGATGGATAATCTCGGGGCTATTTCTGTAGCAGGCAATCCAGTACATCATGCCACAACTAAGCATTTGGAAATTGATTAGCACTTCATCAGGGACAAAGTAGCTGATAATTTAATTGGTGTTCAGTATGTTCCATCCTTGGATCAAATTGGTGATGTTTTCACCAAACCTCTCACAAGCCAATTCTTCACTCGGCTTCGAAATAAATTGAAGGTTTTTCCTCAAACCTCCGTCAAATTGAGGGGGAATGAAAACAAACAAGACTCTGCTGAATCAGCTGAGTTTCGTCACTATGGTTGCAAAGATTCCATCTTCACTGAATAGTATAGGATTATTAGCTCATCATTAGTAATGATTAGTTGTGTAACGGCCCGCCTTCCAGATCGACGACTGTCTCCACAAAACCAACACAAGTCTTTTTTGTGCTTTGTCCTCACTCACGCTGCACACCGGAGCAAAGCGACTTCCCGGGGTCACCCATCCCACAATTGCTCGGGGCCAAGCACGCTTAACTTCGAGTTTTTATGAGATGAGCACCGAGAAAGAAGATGCATCTTGTTGATATTAGTAGTACCTATCAAATCTTTTAAGCTCTCCTCAATCAGTGTATAGTCCCATACCTACACAGATCTCGGAATCTCCTCTTATTCGGGTGTGGGATCGGTTCATTCATGTCCCCCTCTGCTAGATGCCCAGAGCCGCTCCTTGTCCGTGCCTTCTTGCACCCGATCACTCCTCCCTCTCTTCGACACGGGCGTCACTTGCCCACCGACTTAAAAGCTTGGTTTGTCCCTCGAACCACACCGTACTAGGAGAGGTCCCGCTCTGATACCATCTCAGAACGGCCGCGCTTCTAGATCAACGACTGTCCCCACAAACCAACACGAGTCTTTCCAGCACGCTTTGTCCTCACTCACGCTCACCCTGAGAGTAGCTTCCCAGGGGGTCACCCATCATAACATTGCTCCGGGCCAAGCACGCTTAACTTCGGAGTTTTTTTACATAATGAGCACCAGAAAAGAAGATGCATCTTGTTGATATGAGTAATACCTATCAAATCTTTTAAGCTCTCCTCAACTGTATAGTCTCATACCTACACAGTCTCAGAATCTCCTCTTATTCGGGTGTGGGATCGGTTCATTCATGTCCCCCTCCGCCTAGAAGCCTGCTAGAAGCCGCTCCTTGTCAGTGCCTTCTTGCACTGGCGATCACTCCCCGCCCTCTTCGGCCCCGAGCGTCACAAATTGGTTACAAGAGGATAGATTAGATGATGACACTTGTATGGCTTGGATTACTTTTGTGTACTATAAGTACCTGTTGGTACTATTACATTGATATCATCCAATGATATATACATTTTGCACCAGTAAATGTTCTTAGTATTTGCTCTGTCATTTATTGTACCCCTGCTGCATTCAATCCTTTAATCATGGAATGCAATGTGATTTTATCACACCTAATATTACAAAAATGCCACATGTCCAGATATCACGAGCTAAATTGGATCCGTCTCATGAAACAGACCCATTAGACGGTCTGACCAAAGTTTTTGTCATATATATATATATATATATATATATATAGGAATAGGATCAAATGAGACCACATAATTAGAGTGAGACAGTGTGGACTAATCATGTCCATAAATCTGTAATTTTAGATGGTTGAGATTTACCCAATTTACTAAATATTTTTTATTTATTTTAAATCTGAAAAGGGCAGCATTGTAATTGTGTAATTACACCAAATCAAAATTTGTCTCTTGTTCTCTTGGCTTCTCAGCTCGTCGCAGCTTTCATATAGCAACAATGGTGAATGGCCGGCCATATGCTCAATGTACATGGAAGTTTCAGAGGTAAGTCTGTTCACATAATATGCATGCCTTTGTTTTGATGTTACCTCATAATTGAATTATTTTCTTTATCATATGTATTTTGAGTGTTAAATTAGTCGCAATGCGGTTTCAGTAACTTTAATTTTAGATGCTCGGGGATGATGTAACAAGAAAAATCAATTCTTAGTCCAAAAACATGGAAGGGAAATTTTCTCGTAATTTTCGAAGATTGCAATATCACGCCTTTGTACGTTATGCCATGGACGTGCCCTCCTCCCATTTTTCTCTCTTCTTTTTATCTGTCTCGAACAGTAAATTGGAGATTTCCTAAATTGATTCTTAATTTCTTATCTCCCAATTCGATCAAAAAGGGACCGAATTTGACCGGCGATTGAAGAAGGCGATCGGAGTGCCGGAGTTCGAAAGATATTTTTGGGGGTTTCAGAATAAAGGACAGGATCAGAGGATTGGTGAAGAAGACGATGCTGACGTGGAGAAAACGAGGGCCTACGAGGAGGCAGTTAGGATTACTGTACACTTATATGTTTTTCGATGTATACTTAGATGAGTTTTGTTGTATAAGTAGTTAATTTCCGATGTATGTATTTATGTTGTTGTATAGTTATGTTTTTTGTTGTATACTTATATGTGGTTTGTTGTATACTTATATGTGTTTTGTTGTATACTTATATTTTTTCCTGACAATTGTAATATGCAGTAAAATTATGTTAAACATACATCAAAATAGTGTTAAGTATACATCAAATATATGCTAAATATACATCACTAATGAGCGTGATTTTCTCTCTCTCTATAATTGATTTACTTAATCCACGGTCCCCACATATTTTTGTTTGACCATTTTTAATATGTAGTAAAATTATGTTAAACATAAAGCAAAATAGTGTTAAGTGTACATCAAATATATGCTAAATATACAACACAATAATGAGCGTGATTTTCTCTCTCTCTATAATTGATTTACTTAATCCACGGTCCCCACATGTTAATTAGTGTGATTCTCTCTCTATATATAATTGATTCCTTGATTCGCGGTCCCCACATATTTTTGTTTGACCATTTTAATATGCAGTAAAATTATGCTAAACATACAGTAAAATAGTGTTAAATATACATCAAATATATGATAAGTGTACAACATACTGCATGGCAGAGCACATGCGTGATTTTCTCTCTCCAGCGCGATTTTCTCGCGATTTTCTCTCTCCCCACGTGATTTTCTCTCTCCTAATAACTGATTCCATATTTAGATGGTCCCCCACTTGCGTAATTTGACTACTATACCCTTATTTTGATTTAATTAAATATTTAATGTAATTATAACCCCTATTTATCTTAGCCATTGATATAACTAAAGGAGGGTTGAGATGAGTCCACATTGTCTCACTATAATATGGTCTCATTTTAAACTCCCCTATATATATATATATATATATATATATATATATATAGGATATGGATCAAATAGGTCCTCCTACTTGGGGTGAGTCCATGGGGACACATCCTAACCGTAGATCAACAATTTTGGGTGGTCCAGATTTTTAGGGCTTTTTTATGTTTATTTTTTTGTTTCAGCAATTAAAAAGGGTAGGGTGGTAATTTGGCACTTTAGAATCAGTTACTAAGATTTCATTCCCTCTTTCACGCGATTTCACCCACTCTTCACGCACACTCTCTCTCCAGCGTTTCAGTTTCAAAAAAATTCTCTGTTGCTTATGTAGTATAGGATTGTTGCTTATGACTTGCTTATGCAGTTAATGTATCTGTGATGCATGTGTAGTGTATATTCGTTGCTTATGTAGTATAGTCTTATTGCTTATGTAGTATGAGTTTCTTGCTTATGACTTGCTTATGTAGTTAATGTATATGTGGTGCATACGTAATGTATATTCGTAGCTTATGTAATATAGACTTGTTGCTTATGTAGTATGAGTTTGTTGCTTATGTAGTTAATGCAATTGTGGTGCATACATAGTGTATATTCGTTGCTTATGTAGTATAAGCTTGTTGCTTATGTAATATGGGTTTGTTGCTTATGTAATATGGGTTTATTGCTTATGACTTGCTTACGTAGTTAATGTATTCGTGTTGCATACGTAGTATATATTCGTTGCTTATGTAGTATAGACTTATTGCTTATGTAGTATGGATTTCTTGCTCATGACTTGCTTATGTAGTTAATATATCTAAAAGCACCATGACACATCTATACAAGCAACAAATTACATCTTCATAAGCAACCTTCGAACTGTAGTCGAGTTTTAGCAACTATGACGAATTGTCTGCAACTTTTTCAGCCCCTGGTAATGCGTTGAAGAAGAAAGATGAAGAATTTCTCACAGTAGTGCGTTGAAGAAGAAGGAGGAGGATTGTTACGTGATTTTGTTTTGAGATTTGGAAGGATACGTGAATCCCATGAATATTGCTTTGAGAAGATGACTAATTTACCCTTGTGTTTAATTAATTAGCTTGTAATTTGTAATTTTTCCTCTTAAATCGCAGCCCTTGAAAAAATTAGATATATGGCTAGGATTGGTCCCTATGAACTTACCCTATGAAGTGGTCTCATATAACCCTCTCCCTATATATATATATAACATCCGTACTTATGATAAATGGGACACCCGTACTTATTTCACATATAAAACTTGTCTACTCTTAATGCATGCTTTACGAATATCATGAAAGAAGCTTCATCCCACTTTCATCAGATATGACTTCTGGAAGTTAGCCCAACGCACCCACCAACAACTGCAACCTACGGTTCAAATTCGTATACCTTATATAATATTATATATGTACACAATATACACGTATACATATCATAACATATAGAATTAAACATAAATTTGGTAATCTACTCATCCGCTTATGAAGAAAATGTGTGAAAGTCAATTGATCAACAAACTTTTAGAGTATCGGATAGTGATCAAGAGGTTAAAACTCTCAAGCCAATGTTAGAGGTCCAGGGTTCGATTATCAATTCCCGTTACTGCCTCATCTTCCAGCATATGTACTACTTAAAAAAAGGCAAGCAAACAAATTAACTCCTAACTCAAAAATTTCTCTCTAATTCAATCTCATTACGTCTAGTGTAACCTCAATTAAGAATTTCCCTTGGTGTTACAGTATTGATAACTACACGTCCAAAGTGTTTTAAGAGATCACATGAAAAACGATCAATCATTTAAGAGAGTGAAAATTTATAGCAAATAACCTTATTAAGAAGTTTAATACAAACAATAAAGCAAATCGCATACATGATTTTCTTATATAATAACGAAAAGGCCTCAAATTCATAATTTTCTTTTATGGGTTATTGGAATTTATTGGCCCACAAATATGGGCCACAAGTGTGTCAGTCATCTTTTATGGGCCTCTGCATTTATGAAGAAAACACCAACTATTTTTCTAATAAAAATCTAATTAACTTTTAGTTGTTCCATAATAATATTGTGGAAATTAAAAAACAATACTCATATTTTGAAACAAAATACATTGTTACGCTTATTCGACTTCGTGTGCGCTTTATTTGACTTATGTATTCCTTCTTTCCGCCTTTACCATTTGATCTCTCTGTAGCAGTGCTGAAACATATAAGAAATAATTATGAAAAAATCTTAAAACAATTCATGTGTTATCTTACTAATTGAATTATTTTGATAATTGAAATATTTGGATTTTTCAAATTGAAGTCTTTTTCAATCTTTATTGATGGCAAAATATTCTCCCAGTTGGTATTTAATTTATATTGTTTCTTCTTGTTTGTTGATTTGTATTTGATGTTCCAAAATCACCTTTAAATTATTGAAAGTGCGGTGGAACCATGATTCAAAACATATTATATAATTGCATCAATAAGACATCGATACTCATCATTAAGCATCCGAAAGTATACGTAATTACAATCTTAACATATTAAAATTTAAAAGGTCTCTCTTACATATCACGAAAATCATCTGTAAGTTAATCCATACTAATTTTTTATGCAATTTTCTTTTCAATATATACTAGCAAACAATCTAAAAGAAATGCATCTTCCATCTTGTTTTGAAGTATTGTCTTGACTATATTCATAGAAAAACAATTGCTCTGTTATATCAGTAGACATTGAGAGAGTGAGAATAAGATTTATCACTCTAACCACACGAGGATAGATTTCTGATTTCCTATTTACCACCAACCATTGGCATAAATCAGAAATATGTCAATGTTCCAAAATTAGGAAGTTGCCGCAGATGATCGAAATGCTCAAAAGACATTCTTAACTATACATCTCATGTTCTGCAAAGTCTTTTGGGTATAACTTTTTTTATCAATCAACTTAAAAATGTCATCAATCCTGAATGATATGAGCATTTCTCTTAGATCTAGTGTCGAGCTAAGTAAAATCAATTCCAATGTGTTATCATTCAATTTATTCAATTCTTGCAATTGAGAGTCTATCATTGCATTGAAAATATCAACTCTATAAAGATGCCTGACTGTAATTTCATCTTGTTGATGGAGTGCCCTTCCTCTTCTTTCAAAATGTTGAGCATCAAGATCTAACACAAGTATATTAATTGTTTCAAAAATATTAATTCATCCAATCCATCATCTCTCAAATTTCGAATGAGTAATTTCGTAGATGGTACAAGATGCATTACATTCAAAAAGTCTTGAGATTGAAGTTGCAAATCTTGACAAAGCATATTTAGAAATCTCCAAGATTTGTCTCATAAGATGCAAAATGAAAACAAATCCAAATGAAGTTAGCATTTCATAAGCTGGAGCGACATCTCCTCGTTGACCAAATGTAGTTCCATCCTCAATAATATTCAACAAAACTCCACATGTTGCACTAAACATCTTTATAAAGTTGTATATAGAATTCAAATGAGAACTCCAACGAGTATCACATGCCCGTTGTAAAGAACCAATTAGATTAAATCCTTGTCCATTTTCAAGCTCATTAATGATAAGTAAATGAGCAATATTCAAGGCATAGACACCTTTTAATTGGTCATTACGCTTACATGAGTCACCACCAATATTGATAATGGAATTCAACTTGGTAAAAAAACTAATGGGCATGGATAACTTTCTCTGATGCGTCAACTAGTGTCAATTGCAAGCGATGTGCAAAACAATGAATATAATAAGTATCAGGATATCCATCCAAAATTAAAGCTTGCAATCCATTACATTCTCCACGCATATTACTTGCACCATCATAACTTTGTCCCAAAATAATTTAAACATCAAGGGCATGACGTGATAGAACAGAACAAATACCTTCTTTTAATGTTAGTTGTTCGCCTATTTTTATAGCTTCACCGCAAGTGTACGGATCAGTTTATAGAATAGGGTTTGCAAGGTCGAATCCACAGGGATTAATAAATTAATGTACTAAGTATTGGATTATAATAGTCTTATTTTTATCTAAACTATCGAAATTTGAAGGTTTGGTTTTATTACTACTAAAGCAGAAATTAATCCTAAAATAACAAAGCAAAGAGCGATTAAAAGATCAAGTATAAATGGATGGATTCCTGGGTTATGGTTTCAATTAATATCCCACTTTTATGCTCAGGTTAAGCAAACCAAGGTTAAACATATTCTTCTCTATAGACCAATCACCAAAGTAATTTACCCTCTCTCTCGAGATGTATGTAAAAGCGTTGATTGGGATATCTATGTTAGCATCTCTACTCAACATGAGATATCCAACTCCCAAAAGTTCAAAAGATTAAAAGATCTCACAAATATTCACAGGCTTCTCAATCATGCAATCTATTTGTGTCAAGTACTCAAGATCTAGTATTGAAACTCATCGGTTAGAATTATGAATCAATACATCAAACAAGTTTAGATCAAAGGCCTTTTTGATAAAACAAGAATTAAAGCAAAGTACTTGAATAGAGAAAGAAAATATTAACTTCAATTATCCTTAATCATCACATAAAAGTGTTTATTAATCTACTCCCAAACCCGGAATCACAAGAGTTTTAGCCGGACATTGAAAATAAACAATTCATAGACAAATTATCCATAATCAAAATCTAACTAATTGAAATACGATACGATGGAATGAGTGACTCGGGGATGACGACGATCTCTCGATCTATCTTCAATCCTCGAAGGTGTGGTTGCGGTCTTGATCAATCTCTCGAAGTTTCCGATGGAAAACCGCTCTTTTCTCACGGTTTCTAGGGTAAAAATCAGCGTGTTCTCGTTCGTGGCCGCCCGGTCTATTTGTACTTCGTTCGGTCGAAACCTAGTTGAAATTTGACAAACTCTGTTTTTCCTTGTGACGGCACGGCAGTGCCCTTTGGCACGCCTTGACCGTCTTTGGTGCCGAACCTTTTGTAGTCTTTCTTCAGAGGGGCACGGGCGTGCCAATATGGCACGGGCTGCCCGTGCCCTAGGCCGCACCTCAGGTAACCTTGCTTGGGTCGAGCACGGGCTGTGCTAGAGGGGCACGCCCTGCCCGTGCTCACCTGGAACAATACGCCCATAGACTCTTTTTTTCCGTTTCTTGCCCGGTTCGTCCAACTTCTTCCCGACTCGACTCCAAACTTCGTCACTTGTGTCAAGTATTGGCGGTTGCAATGCTCGAATTGTTGCCACTATGCCACAAATATAGATAAATTCCTACAAAACGAGCAAAGCGTAATCCAATTCCACAAAACAAGAATACTGCCCAATTTACTTGTATAATGCATGCATATTCCCACATTCTAGCCAATATTAAGCCCAAAATACATGTAAAATACCAGTCAATCATTAGTTCAATAGTGTCTTTAACATGAACAATTCCCAAAAAAAATACTCTTGTACATAGTTTTTCTTGTCGACAAGTCTCAATACAATTGATATTTGCTTCCTTTCAGGTTCATCTCGAGCTCCATCCATAATGACACAAATTTTTGTTTCCCTATTTCTTATCGAATGACATTAAATTCTTGAATTTAGTTACCAAAACTTGCAAAATTTATTTTTGTATTTTTGGTGAAGGATGTGATGCATTTCTTGGAGCTTTATACAAAACCTCTGACAGTTTGTCGTTATAAGAGGCTATGAAACTCAATAATTCCAAATAATTCCCACGATTGGTTGAGTTACAGAATCTTGATGACCTCTAAAAACTAAAAGGGTATTCTTGAAATGCAAACCATCTAGTTACCTCGGTTGAAGCTTTTAAGCGGAGTCTATTTTCAACAACTTCTTGAGATATGAACTTCTGACTTCTCAATACTTTGTACAATATGTGATTTTTATTTCATGAGATCGACACATATTTTCTCGGCATTTCGATAATGTGAAGTGAGATCTTTCCCAATATGTTCCAAAAATGAATAATTTTTCCCATCCCTTACTTTTTTCCATGATCGAAATCTAGTAGTAGTAAATGCATCCAACTATCTAAGTCCATCTTGAGTATGCAATTGATAGCATGGTAGATAGACTCACACATCTGCACTAGAAGAATATTCTAACCAATATGGGAAAAGCTTGAACCATGATGCTTGAAAACACGAGGATATTTTTTCCCAGATCTTGGATACTTTGAATGTATATACTGGTATGGAAGTCACACACTCCCATAATCTATTTTCTCTTTGCTTCAGAAAATTTGTCTCAACTCCATAATATTATATTTTTGACACGATCGGTTGAAGGGGAATATCCAAATCCATGTCTTATTATTTTCAATCACTACAAGAAAAATACTCAACAACAACACCCCAAAGATAACGAATTTTAGCTAAATTGTTGTCCTTACAAGCATTCACAATGGATTTTAGCTAAACCGTTGTGGATGAGTGGATGTTTTGTTAACGACAACAGTTCACTCAAGCCTAAGACAATACTTTCTTGAAGCGTTGTCGATTAGCAGTCTTTGATAATGTGTTTGTAATCCGTTGTCGATTAGTGCCTAATCTTTTTCAAAATACAACATTTATTCATCCTTTTCGTCAACGGTTGGTTATACCGTTGTAATTAGGGTCATTTTTTCCTTAAAGACAACAATTTTAACAACGATTATAAACCTAGTCGATAGGCATTTTTCATGTCCTTATTTATTATTTATATTAATGGTATAACTAGCACTTTTAGTTAGTTTATCAATTTTATTTTAGCAACTTTAGCAAATTTCTAAAAGTGCTAAGAGTTAATTTTTATTTTGTTATCAATTTTTTATGTCATAGTATAACTATCACTTTTAGTTAACTTATCAATTTTATTTTAGCAACTCTAGCATAATTCTAAAAGTGTTGGGAGTTGTAGATTTTTTTTTATCAAATTTTAATTTTAATTCATTTGAAAACAATAATAATCTATACTTAGAAAAATAAATCATATCATTCCTCTTCCAAGTGATAAATGACTGTCTTTCGATCTATGGCAATTTATCAATAGCAAAAAAAAGTGAAAAAGTTCTTATATAGGAGAAGGATATAGCAAAGAAGATGCTCAAAAAGGCTTTATAGATGCCCTTCGTAAAATGGGCACACTCTCATGGTCTTAAATTCAAGGAATTCCTTTTCGTGTTACTACTGCTTTAATCGAACAACATAACAACCCAGCTCAAGAACTCATGAACGAGCTTCCGTTAGCAGGCTTTTCTTTTCATGATTAGCATTCCATTCCAGTATTCAATATCTCTGTCTCCCTATTCGAACGCTGGTCTGACTCTTGAAAAGGGATAAGGGCATGAGGTTCCCCATCTAGGAGGTAATTTGGTCATGTGGATCCCCCACTTTGGTCTCAATTAGTGCGGTTTACTCTCTTTTCTATCCCTTTTAGAAAGACTTGCCCCGTCCTTGTCGGCTCATCATGCAGCAAGGGTCGAAAGCGATCTTCTTTTTAAATAGTGGTAATGCAAATCTCTTTATGCTTTATGCTAGCCAACTAGTCCTTGTTTCCCACCCAAGCCAGTACATCCTCTAAATCACAGGAATATCTCTTTTCCTTTGGCGGTACTACATTCCCTTTCTATCTCCCTAAAAAACATGGGGGCTGCTTCTCAAATAAGAAAATCAATTATATGCGAAATAATAAGTACCAAAATTCATTGGAAAAGAAAACAAATGTCCGTAAACATTTATTAGATCGTTCTCATCAATGCCGATAAATGGCCCAGTCCGCTCCTCGAATGGTCGTTTGATGACCGAAATATATCACGTGCATTTGAGGGCTTTAAATGATATATATTTGATGCATTTGCACGCATATTCATTTGTTTTACTTGGTTTCCCTTGTTGGGCATGATCTTTGCGTAATCTTGTGAATTTTGCAGAAAATAGAGCTAAATTGGATAAACGATGATAGCATGTTTCGAATGATACGTAAAAATACAAGGTACGAGCAAAAATATGAAGGAAAGAAGCATGGACGGTCAAAGAAAAGGAATTTCCTTCAAAAACGTCAAAGCGCTAACAGTTTCGGCAAAGATCGACGGGTTTAGTATTTTGGCTATAACTCCCTCTACAAAATTGCTATTGAGGTGATTCAAGTGGCTACGGAAAGCTAAGAGATAGAAAAACAACTCTTATGAAGACCCCATAAGCAAATTCGGAATTTTGGGTGACGCACGGCCCGTGCGTCAGCGCACGACCTGGTCGTGCGTCATTTCGAGAGTCAAGCAGTCCTACGGCCTGATGCACGACCTGGTCGTGCGTGAAGCACACGGCCTATGTGCCTGTGCGGGAAAGTCAGGTTTTGACGATTTTTAACTTAGGTTTTGACCCAATGGGAGTATAAACAGAGATGAGGCGGCCCCAAACAAAGGGAGACTGACTTTTGCCCTAGAACACAGAGAAAGAGCAACCTTCTATCGAAGGATTGGAGAGATTGATCGAGGTCACAACCACACGCTTGAGGATTGAAGATAGATCGAGATCATCAACATTCCCGAGTTTATTCATTCCATCACATCAATTACTTTTAATTAGTTAGATATGAACTTGAATAATTTGTCTATGGATTATTTATTTTCTATATGTCGGCTAAACATCTTGTGATTCCCTTGAGGATTAGGTTAATGGATACTTTTATTGGATGATTAATTGCAATTGAAGTTATTATTTTCCAACCATATTCGAGTACTTTGTTTTAATTCTTGTTTTATCAAAATGCGTTTGGTTTAACTTGCTTTGATGTATTGATTCATAATTCGAGAGATGAGTTTCAATACTATAATTTGAGTACTTGACATGAATATTTGCAAGATTGAGAAGTCTGTGAATATTTGTGAGGATTTATAATCTTTTATGCTTTTGGTAGTTGGATATCTTATGTTGAGTAGAGATGCTAGCATAGATAATCCAATCAACGTTTTTACATACATCTCGAGAGAGAGTGTGTTAAATACTTTTCGTGATTGTATTATAAGGAAGAATAATAATAACTTTGCTTGTGATTAATCTGATAATAAAAGGGGATATTAACTGAAACCATAACCCATGAATCCATTCATCTCCTTGATCTTTCAATCAACGCTTTACTTTGTCACTTTAGGATAAATTCTTGTCTTAGTTTTACAAAACCAATTTACTCAATCTCGATCGTCTGGATAAAAATAAGGATATTACAATCCCAGTACTTAGTACAATAATTTATTAGTCCCTGTGGATTCGACCTTGCTAACCCTATTCTATAAATTGGATCGTACACTTGCGGTGAAGCTAAAAATAAGGCGAACACTGCTATTGAGTGAGATCTATTGAGTTAAGTAACTCCTAAGTCTGGCTTCACTTGAGACAACTCTTTTTCAAACCCTAGTCAACCCGCTCTGGACAGTAAGAGGAAGTAGCGATATTCCAATTCCTTTGTGGGGAATCAACGAAGGCAGCCACCCAAGCAACCCTGATTTCCTTTCCTTAATAAGTCCAAAGTTGGAGGGGGAAACCAGATCTTATGGATTATCCCTCCATTCTTTCCCCCTTAAAGGTGTATCAACATTACCAACATCGTCAGAAGACTTGACATCAAAAATCTATGAAGATCGGTCAAGAATGGGTAAAGAAGTTGCACAACTCAAGTCAAATGGGCTTATTTCCATTGCACTGAGTTCAATGAGGATTTTATTGGATGAAATCAAAATTACCATGTTTGACTTGAAAAGTACTAAGCATTTAATAAAGTCCAAAGAGATGTAACTAATAAGAAGCCCCAGCAAGTCGAGGCAGGTCTCGAAATGCTTTGCAATCTCGAAAAAACAACATGAAAGGTTGTTAGGAAATTTATTGTTTAGATTTTGATGAATGCCATGTAAAACTTAGAATAGGAAGTTGGCACCCCATTTCTTGTTGTAAAACTCGCATTGTAATAAATAGGTGGGTCAAGCCGAGTTAAGTCGCCTATGCCCAAACATGCAAGAAGACAACCGGAGACTAGAAGGAAGACTCCGATGCAAGACAAATAGTATGGCAAATAAGAGTAGACGGGAACTCTCTTCAAGAAGCGGTGAGATGCGGTGAGTGGAGTATCGATCAAGTCAACTCAAGAAAAGCCAAGTCTCAAGTTGAAGTGATGAAGAGTCATCCAATGATTGGAAGGCGACTCTAAGTCACCTGGGAAAGCAAGGAAATGCGGTCAAGTCGAGATAATCTGAAAAAGATCCGTTGCACGAAAATCAAGAGAATTACCTAAACAAGTAATATCTCCATACTACCTTTCTCGAAGTGCTCACCCGAGCGTGCAAAAGGAATAAACCAATGGGAAGCACTACACCGTGTCGAACTCAAAAGGTGAAGAACAATTCATACGAGGAAATGGCAATTCCAAGGATCGCAACAAGACAAGCCAACGACTGCAAAGTGACTTTCAAAAATAAGCCTATCTCTTCAACGGGCAGATTTTTGAAAGATCACTATAAAAGGCTGAGAAATAACTTTGAGAATAAAGGGGAGACCAGAACCACAAACGTTCAAGCAATTATTAGAACTGAAAACCTGAATTATTCTCAATCCTCAAGCCTACACTACGAAGAACATCAATCCAACACTCACCTGTGAAGGAAAGATAACTTCAATCAGTTGAAGAGGAAAATACTGAAAAATCAAGGGGTCTACATTCCACGAAGGATTGTAGGAAGGTTCAAGGTCGAACCAAGTCTTGAGCTTTTGGAGGGCTTCGTGATCAAATCCAAAGAGCTTGAGCAAGTGAGCTGTAGTAGCAAGGCAGCTGCCCTGTGAAGAAGGCGAGTCGTTTAGAAGCCACTGAGTGATCAAGGCGTCTCAGGATCGAGTCCCAAAGGATCAAGTCACCGTGTGATCAAGACTTGTATCCGGATCACCACTTTGTATATCTTGATCAATACCTAGTGGATTCCTCCAGGAGTTGGAGAAGAGAGGAGTAGAAGAATTACCCCATCTTCGAACCTCTATAAAAATCTTATTGTGTCATTTACATTTCAAAGACTTTAATTCCTCGCATCATATTTATTTCTCACGACATATTTGTTATCCATTAGATAATCTCTAAGTACTAAATCAAGCTCTAAATCTCTACTTAACAAACTTAAGGGTGTTAAGTCTTCCGCAAAAAAACAAACCACAGTTGAGTTAATTTAGACTTAACAAAATGAGTTATTCCATCAACAGCTCGGTTGAGTCTCATGTTGAAAGACTAACTCTACTTGATCAACTAAATTGGTCATCACCAAGGACACACTTGTGTAGTATCAACTCGAATATTTAAAAGGACTAAATCAAAATTTGGTAAGGTTTATTCAACCCCCCCTTCTAAACCTTACACTTACACCCCTTGGGACCTACAAAGGTCAACATCAAGCAGCAAGAAAAGGATATTCCAATGGTGTGATTTTAAATTTATTATCTCTTCAATGGGAAAAATTCAAGTCACAAGTATAAAAGATGAAAAAATGTTTCATACAAGACACATGAAAGATACTCGAGCAAGAATCGGTGAATAAAAACATTCAAATTTCTCTCTCAAGCTAAAGTTCAAATCCTCAAGTTTCATTAAGACACCTGAATCTAACACACACTGTGAAAGATCAAGGTTGTTGAATCAATTGAAGATGAACAATTTAAGAAGAACAAAACCAGAGTTGGTTTTGTGAAGAACCATGGACAAGCTATAAGATGGCTCGGTGAACAAATCTTGTGCATTTTGTTGAGCAAAGTAGCTAGAGGGCTATGTGAACCAATCTAGTGAAGAGCTGTAATCTAGGCAATGGGTTGTAGTGATCAAAAATCACCTGATACTTATTGTATTTCTCCCAGAGAAGTAAAAAAGTGGAGTAGAGGGATTATCCAACTCTCGAACCACTATAAAATTTGATGTCTTATTACTTTCTGCACTTTACATCACTGCAAATTTATTTCTGATATTGTCTCTGCCAAATAACTCATTAAACTTCAAATAACACATTCATGAGTTTATTGAGAAAAATATAAATAAAATGATTAATACAAAAAGGACAAACCACTAACCAGAAATTGTTTGCTCAAATATTCAATAATTGCAATAGCTTCCGTGTTAAGATGATTTGAGATTCCCAATTGAAATAGATTGTTTTGTAAAGTGTGTTGTGTGCGTGAGGGTTTGGTGTAAGATTTAGAGGAAAAGTTTGATTTTTGGAAAATTGTAGCACTAGTGAATTGAAATTTGGATTTGAAGTGTAAGGTTGTACACCCATAAGCTTTAAAAAGAAAGGTCTTGACCAATTTCAAGAATATATCATCAAATTAGGGCCCAAATAACTTATGATCCAAAATTAACATAAATGTTTTTTTAAAAAAAAAAGGGTTGAGCCCAAAATTTACATATGATATAATATATATATATATATATATATATATATATATATATAGGATTTGGTTCAAATGAGACCACTCTCCCTAGGTGAGACAGTGTGGACTCATCTTACCCATTGATCTTAAAAATAAAGGGGTGTAATTAGTTCATTTTTTTTTAATTATTTCCTAATTTTTGCTGATTTTAAGGGTAAGATTGTAATTTTGTAATTCAAATTAGTGGTACCAGCGGATTTTATGGGCTGAAATTGACACTGCCGGATTTTATGGCGGAATTTAAGGAACCTATTTTCTTTCCAAATATTTTTATTTTACAGCATAGTTAGGGTTCTTCTACTGCATAATTAGACATCAAATAATGCATATTTAGTTATTTTGTTGACACTGTTTTACGAAAACAAGGCATAATTGAATATAACGTGTTGCATATGTAGTTATACTACACTGCATAAATAGGTTCAATATAATGTATATTTAGTTATGAAAATGGGATGTTGCTTTTGGAAATCATAAAAATGGGATGTTACATAATGTACTGCATATTTAGTTATTCCACAATGCATAAATAGTTTCTAGATAATACATAGTTAGTTGATTTTGTTGCATAGTTTATGACGTCTTGCATAGTTGGATATACTGTACTACATATTAGTTTTTTTTACGCTGCATAGATAGTTTTCAGGTAATGCATATTTAGTTGAGTTTTGTTGCATATTCAGTTTTCGAACTCACTGTTCGTTATTTTTCTGTAATATTGCACCGATTTTTCTTGTTTTTTCTCTGTAATTTTCATGAACTGTAATTTTCGAGTTCTTCACGATTTTTCTTTATTTGCGTTAATGGAGGAATGAGAGAGAGAGAGAGAGAGAGAGAGAGAGAGAGAGAGAGAGAGAGAGAGAGAGAGAGAGAGCGAGAGAGAGAGAGAAAGAGAGACGTGAGATTGGGGAAATTGGGAGATGTATGAGAGAGAAAGAGATTTGATTCCATTTTTGTAACTAACTTGTTATGTTATTTTACGCTACTACCCTTAAATTGATTAAATTAATATTTTAATATATTTTTCATCCATTAAATCATACCCATTGATTAATAGTGGGGATGGTTGAGATTATTCCATTGTGTCTCACCTAGAGACATGGTCTCACTTGTTCCTCCCCTATATATATATATATATATATATATATATATATATATCAAACTGTAATTTATACAGACCACCATTAAGGATACGATGACCAATGAGAAGATATTGTTTGAACAAACTGAAACATCCATTACTAAATATAAACAAACTGAAACATCCATTACTGAATTTAAAAAAGTATCCAACAGAATCAAGTCTAGATAGAGAAACTAAATTATGATAAATAAAAGGTACATAAAGAGTTTGAAACAAATCTAGATGTTGTCCAGTATCTAAACAGACGATAAGTTTAAATAGCTTCAACTAGAGCTTTGACTCAATTTCTTATAAAGACATACTTTTCATTTGGATTTATGATTCAGGTCATATAGAATACCTGCATCGTATTTGAAATATGAGTGGTGCAGCTGGAATCAAGCAACCAATTGATTTGAAACATACAGAAGCATTAAGCATACATTTATTTGTGAGCTATGCCTTACGTTTTAGGCAATCTTTCTGAAAGTGTCCTAGTTTTCCACATGCACGATACTTAAGATTCTTGTATTCTTTTTTCTGGACTTGGCATTTGACTCATTCACTTTAAAATGTCTTTTCTTACCCTTTTTCTTTCTATTTTCCGACTTTCTTACCAACTCTTTGATTGTTTAGGAGATGAACATAATGAGTCTTCTGATTCTTAATTAATTTGTGTTTACTCTTAAACTAACATACCATGAAGTTCATTCATATTTCATTTGTTCTTCATGGTGTTTTAGTCATTTGGAATGGACCTTACTCATACGGTAGTGAATTTAAGATAAAATGCATGAGAAAATTATCATCCACATTCTTCCCTAAGGACTTAAGTATTGCTTCAATGTTCATTATTTCAATTACATGCTCATGCATGCTACAATAACAACCAGACTTCATGGTGTTTAAAGTAGCATTAATGTCCCAGCAAGAGACTTATCAGCAGTTTGGAAACGATCTCCAACTAATTTCATAATTAAACATATATCGAAATATAAAATATAATATCATATAGTTTCGTAAATTAAAAGTCTCATAATCATATTTAGAAAATCATGAGTTATTAATCCTAGAGCTCTGATACCACATGTAGGCATAAACATATTCTCGTGTAAGTATAAATATAAACCAAAAATCAAATTTTTCGGATCTTCAAATTCATGATTTTTGCAATTCAACTATGTAATTAGAATATTAACCTTGATCATCCATGGTTATCTTTATTTTCTTGAAGATGGAAGAAATTGGTTTCTCTCTTGGTCTTAGTTAATCCCACAGAACGTAAACGTAAGTTTTCTCCAAGTGATACATAATGAATTCATAATGGATTATTTTACCGATATAGAGATTACTAGTTTCTGATAGTCGTTATTCCACCAAAACTGTTCTCGTATAAACTGATATTAACTCACATTCTTTCAACGTGTAAAGGTGGAATATAAACCACATCTTAACTGACAACTAAGACTTATATGTTAAAGTTAATTATTATTTTAAACCTTAAAATAGATATTTAATATTAATTATTTAAATATCTAATTCATAAATATGTGGCATGTGGGCCACAAATCTTACAATAATATCATCCCCACAACACGCAATAACTTCAAAAAAACATAGTCGTCATGTTGTTAGGGTCAAAAGCTTTGTATGGGGATATATCAAACAATGCTTTACAAATCACATGATCCACGAAAGGGTTATCCAATACCAAGTTCATATTCTGAGTCATTGTCTACTCGACGCACTCAACAACTGTTTGTAACTCATTCGAATCTGGAGAGTGATAAGTGAATAATTGAGAAAAATAATCAACCATGATTTCTGACATACCAATTTGGTCCTCGCAGAAGTCGTCGTGTTTAGAGATCATCCCCCTAATTTGTGTTTTCTGAATTAAGTCTAAATTGTGGAATAAATTGAAAGATCTTTAGATTAAAGAGTTAAATTCAAGTGTATTAATTAACTGGAATATATAATTGAATAAGTTACAAAAGTTATATGTCTACTGCTAGAAGTAGTTGTGAGCCTAAAGCATCACACACTAAGAATGGATGGAGGGATTCATTTCTTCAATCAAAGTGAAGTCCAATTGTTGCATACAAGTAATTAACAGAGATTAATTAATTATGATTTGATTTAATTCAATAGTTGAATTAAATAATTAGATTATTTAAATAGACTTTATTAGATTAGAAAGTCTATTGAGTGAATTAATTAATTGATTTTATGAATTAGATAAATACTAAATTAATTTAATGGTTTAATTAACGAGGCCAATTAAATAATATGATTGTTATTTATGTGACCCAATTTTTTATGTATTGATTAGCCCATTCATTTCAGTGTTCCAAGGCCCAAATAAATCTCAACTCATAATGCAACCAACCCACAAAGTCATGAAACTTGAGTCATGGAGTCAAGTGCCACTGGACAGTGGGTCCGCAAATCTTGCCCTCTCTAAATCTTGTTCGTCCACTTTGGGGGATTTCATCCTTATCCCTTATTGTCTCCTTATATTGTTGCCCTCTCTCAAACCCTAGTTACTGAAGTGAGTTGTGCCCGATTTTTAATTCTCTCCAATGGCGCTCTCTATTCTCTCTTCAAAATATATGTACAATCTCGGTTGATTCTTTATAAATCTCTGTGAGTTTTTCAAGTTAGATATTGTGAGTATTTGCTTCATTCATACTTCTATGTGTGTGTGTGTCCGACTCACTGTGGTTTTCTAGGGTTTGAATTGAGGTTATCTGAGAGGGGTATTTTTCGAGTCTTCATCATTTGTAGGTTTATTGGAAGGTTTTTGGGCTAGAGTTACCTTTATGGCTACCTTATTTGTTCACGTCCAGTTGCAAGTAACAGTGAATGTATATTACACCGTTTCTGGGCCTAAAAGCTCTTGAAGTTGATTCACTATTTCGATCCAAGTGAACGGCATATCAAGCTCCAACTTAGAACAAGAAAACTCAGTTCGACTTCATGACGGTGCTTGGGTATACTCTATATCTGTTTTTCTTTTCAGCTTTGGTTCTTATTATTTTATTGTGTCTTGCGGCTTAAATGGAGCTTGTAGCTACAGGGTTGAAAGTGTGTTATATTTAGATGCCTTGTAATTTTTATTTGCCTTTTAAACTATTTGTAATCCTTAAATCCATACCCATATATAAGTAGATCGTGTGATAGTTATATTCTTTAGCCATTATAATATATTTGTCTATGGCGATTGTGGAGTACAACAAGGTCAATACTAATAATGATTATTTAATTCCACTAAATAGAATTGATTTGATCAATTAAGTAAGCATGAGCTTGGTCAATTAGTTGAGATTAATTTATGAACTTTTTAATTTAATTAAAAGTCCAACCCAATTTTTAATTGAGCGCATTAGAAAAGATATATTTGCTTAATTTATTTATTTATTTGATCATTAAATACATACTAAATTAATTATTAGTTAAATTAATTTGGCCAATTAAATAATAGATTTATTTAATTCTACTAGATGGAAATGATTTGATCACTTAATTAAATATGGCCTTAGTCAATTCATTGAGATTAATTTATGGGCATTTTTAATTAAAAGTCCAATCTAATATTTAATTAAGCGCACTAGAAAAGGTCCATGTGGTTAATATGAAAGAAATCAAAAAATGAAGGGGCTTTCTTACAACTACCCCGATATTGCAAGATATCATATGATTTTTCAAGATTGGCATTTGATCAATAAGAAATATCCTATAGATATTCTCCTACTTATTTTAGGTTATGAACCTAAACACTTTTGTGGATAATAGATCAATCCTATAAGTGTGTTTAGCAATCTGTAGAAGAAATAATAGATGAAATATTAAACACGACATTCTTATGTAGTTTGATTGGTCTCTCTCTCTCTCTCTCTCTCTCTCTCTCTCTCTCTCTCTCTCTCTCTCTCTCTCTCTCTCTCTCTCTCTCTCTCTCTCTCTGTGTGTGTGTGTGTGTGTGTGTGTGTTGTTCCTTTCTTCATAGAAAATCAAGAACTCTTCTTAGTTTCGACTACATCAACAACAATTTTCTTTTTCACCAGTTTAATTATGAATTATCGTTCACTCCAAAATATTGATCGAACAAAGAAATGAATTATATTAGTAGTGAAATAATAATCTGTTGGTTTCATGCACTTATGTGGATCAACTTTAGATGGCGTACACTTGGACCTCTATGAGTCTTTGAATGGACGATTAGTCATGTTGTCCGTAGCAATGAATTGCCCCAATTTCTTCAACATGAGCTAAAGGTAAAATTTGAAACTTTTAGGTTTTACCACTTGTATAAACATGTGACCGTTAAAATCGTTATGAAAATCGGTGGCTTTTATTATATATATTAGTATGAATGCCTTTTAAATTTTAAATTATGTTGCATTAGTCCCGTGGCATAGCGAACCCAACACATACTTTTAGGATGTGTGGATGAAATGATCTGAATTTGAGGAGAATATTTGATAAAGGATTTTAAATAACTCCATTTAATATGGATTTGAAATCTACCATAATTAATGACTTTTAAAGTAGCCAAAAATAAAAGCTTATGTTTTTGGAATTTACTGTTTTACCAAACAAATTTAATGGATTTGCTATTATAGATTTTAAATGTCATTAGCTTTAGGTCCTTTAATCCAAATGCAAACTTCAAATTAAATTGAGGGATTTTCATAATACTATATATTTTTGTGTATTATATTTTGGCTAGAATATATGTGTTTTTTAATCATCAACATATGCTAAAAGAAAAAAAATGCAATGACAAATGTCAAGATGAGGGTAGCAGAGATGAGAATGTTAAGATGGATGTGAGGACATACTAGATTAGATAGAATAAGAAATGAACACATTAGAAACAAAGTGGAAGTAGCACTAATAGATGAGAAAATTAGAGAAACACGATTAAGATAGTTTGGACATGTTTATAGGAGACCTTTAGATGAACATGTGCGACGTGTAGAGGTAGGGAATCACTCACACAAATCAAAAGAGACAGATGAAGACTTAAAAAGACATAGAAAGAAATTATTAAACAAGACATGTTATATCTAGAAATAAATGAAAATATGTCTTATGACCGTAAATGATGGTGTGATATAATTTGTATAGCCAACCCCATATAGTGCGATTAACGCTTAGTTTGTTGTTATTGTTATTGTTGACAAATGTCAACATCTCACGATTCTGAGATATATAGCACATTCTCATTCTCTCAATTACACATGTCGTCTTCACATATATCTGTGGTAAACCATTTTTTTCAATATATAACATAATATATAATCTAAAACATAAAAATTAAATTTAAGTAATTTGTTTATACAATCTATTTTTTTATGGTAGCCTCGCATAAATAAAAAAAATTCTTGAATCCCAAAAATCAAGGATTCATAATAGAGATGTTACTAATTAATAGGAATGTCAACTATGGTTCCTGATGGATGCAAAAACTCTATCTCTACCATATAACTATTTTCTTGGCAAATTTCTATCGTTTGAAAATTCTTTATTGTGACAAGGATGATACACTTGGAAATAGAACAAATACTGTAGTTTATAAAAAATTCAGAATTTGAAGTAAACAATTTGTTATTTCTAATTAGTATTTTGGTACTCTTCTAATTTTGAATTTCATTTTGAATATTTCTAATTAGTTTTTGGATCTCCTATAAGTATTACAAACCTCATTCTCTCAAGTGCACATATCGTCTTCGTATTTATCCATAGTTAACCATTTTTTTCATATATAACATATATAATCTAAAAGATAAAAAATAATTTAAGCAATTTGTATGTACAATCTATTTATTTTTTTGTAGCCTCACATAGAAAAACATTTCCTGAATCCCAAAAATCAAAGATTCATAATAGAGATGCTACTAATTCATAAAAATGTCAACAATGGTTCCTGATATAATATGGATGCAAAAACTCTATCTCAACCATATAACTATTTTTTTTGGCAAATTTCTATCGTTTGAAAATTCTTTGTTATGACAGGACGGTACACTTAGAAATGGTAAAAATAATATAGTTTATAAAAAAAATCATAATTTGAAGTAAACAATTTGTCATTTCTAATTAGTATTTTGATACTCTTCTAATTGTAAATTTCTTTTTATGTATTTTTAATTAGTATTTTGAATCTCCTATAAGTATTACAAACCTCATTCTCTCAAGTGCACATATCGTCTTCATATTAATTTATCCATGGTTAACGATTTTTTCTATATATACCATATATAAAATAAAAGATAAAAACTAATTTAAGCAACCTGTCTGTACAATCTATTTTTTTGGTAGCCTGATAAAGATAAAAATCTCTTGAATCCCAAAAATAAAGGACTCATGATAGAGATGTTACTAATTCATAGGAATGTCAACTATGGTTCCTGATTAATGGATGCAAAAACTCTATCTCCACCATATAACTATTTTTTTTTTGGCAAATCTCTATCGTTTGAAAATTCCTTGTTGTGACAAGGACGGTGTACTTAATGTAGTTTATAAAAAAGTTTTTCAAAATTTGAAGTAAACGATTTGTCATTTCTAATTAATATAATTATTATACTTTTTTCTAAATTCTGAATTTATTTTTTAGTATTTCTAATTAGTATTTTTGGATCTCCTATCAGTATCACAAACAAATTTGATACACTAAAATTTAATGTTTTGACAAATCTCAAGAACAAATAGTTGTTGTTCTAATCTTATATACAATATTATACTATTTTGGAAGTTGAGAGCAAAATTAATGTTAAAATCTTTAGAAACACTTATCGATTGTGACTAGAAAAAAGGGTTAAAAATGTGATATACGCGCTTTCGAAGAAAAGAAAATATGATTTACGCAATATAAACGTGTTAGTCTAAATTCCATTCAAATCCCTTTTAGTACTTGGGATCCCTAACCTAACTAAAGAAAAAGAGATGTATGAAATGCCCAAGTTTGAACATATATTTTGGGATCATTTTGAATTGTGTTTTACATATATTTTGCTCAAAGTCAACCTATCAAAAATTTTTTTTTTTGGTTGGAACAATTGAGTACTTATAAGATTTATAAATTAGTATTTTATTTTTGTCCATCAATATATTTTTTATGGGGTTAGGGGTTTATTTGAATGTTTTATTAGTATTTAATGTACCGTCTTTCTTACCTCAAAAAAAAATGTACCGTCTTTCTCAAGAGGCGCAAGATGACGCCAAACAATGATATGTAACTTGAGCTATTGTGAAACGATTTAATTTGATTTTCACAAAAACTTATGTGAGACGGTGAAATTCTGTGAAACCGTGAGACGTTGATATTTTTAGTGTAAAAACTGATACCTTTAGTGTAAAAAGTGATACTTGTCTAAATACATTAATTCCAAAGTGTATTTTGAGAAGTATCACTTTTGATACTAAAAGTATCATTGTTTACACTAAAAGTATCATCATCTCATCTCACGCGTCTCACAATAGACCTTCTGTTTTTTTTTTTAGTGAGTGTTGTATATCATTTCTTGGGATAATTATATCCATCCATTTCAACGGTTTTGTATGAATTTTATCTAAGAAATCCAAAAATTATTGATTATGAGAAAGCACAACGGACAAACAAATTAATTTATAGTATTTTTTTCATTTGATAACACATTCGAGTTTGCACCCGAGTAATCTTGGACATTACCAAAGACCGAGAGGCCCCTTGGCCCGTGAAGGTGAATCACGGGATGTGCCTAAGTGCGAGGATTGAATCGGGTTTTAACTAAACACCGCCGTCAAATTGACCTCGGATTGAAACGAGAGGGCGATTCAACCGGAATCGAACTCTTACTCATGTGGTGGAGAATCAACGCGATTACCAACCCGGCCTCTTTATATGCCCGTGGGCTACAGTAATTTTTCTTGAACGCGGTCAATCTATTAATATCCTAATTAACCTTTACCCAAAAATGTAATCACGTTGTCACAAATATAAAACAAAAGAGAAAAAATAGTTGAAAATTAAAATGACGCCACTTCCATATATAGACGTTAATAAAAAAATCGACAGGTAAAATTAGTCAACCAAAAAACAATGATTCTTGTCTCTATCTGTCCATAAAGAAATTATTAGTCAAAACGAAAAAAGAAAAAATCGGTGCAAGAAATGTGCCAGTAATATATATTGTTTAATTTTTCCAAGTGAAAGATGCATTCTAATTGTTTAATTATAGGGAACCAAATGTACGGTTCCTTATTCCCCGTACTTTCTGACTTTAGCATATATTATATTTATATTTATGTGATGCTTTGGAATATCCAGTGTCACTCCATCTTTACATGTGACGCTTCTACAAGATGCCAAAAATTTGATAGAAGTTATCATTTGATGTTAGAAAATATATTAGTTGATTGATTTGGTCAAGTGTTAAATTCAAATATTTATGGAATTATCCATAAAATATTGGGAAAATTTAGAATATTGTAATGTAGCTGCACTCATAGTGGACAATTTGATAGTTTTCTTGAAATGCTTATGAATTTTAAGTAAGTATCGAGATTTTAGGAATTTTCAAAGAATTGCTCATATTTATTGGGATCAGATTTTTTATTCCAGTTCATGTTTTACTTTCTATTTCATTGTTTTGGATGATTGACATTAATCATCCACAATAATGAAATATGAAGTGGAACACATAAAGTGAAATATGAAATCTCATGTCATATTTACGTATAAATTACATGGAAATCATCAATTACAGAGTTGTAAGTTATTGCTTTACTTAAGTTGTTGAGTTGTATATATTTAAGTTTCAATAACATAAAAATCTATGGTCTCAAGTAGGAATTTCAAAAAAATCCACATATATAATTTGTTGGTTAAAAACACAAATGATGTGGATAATTATTTTTACGATTATTCAAATAATATTTAATAATAAAATTACTTATTATTAGCCCATAATTATTGCTTCTTGGGTTAAATTGTAAATTACTGGCCCAATATCCCATACTTCTATACAAAGCTCAAGGGGCTTAATGTTTCAGGTATAAATAGCCGTCCTAGCCTCCTGTCATTTGTATGTAAGCTAATCTTAATTAATTAATTAAATCTTCTACATTATTGGACTAATCTCAGAATCTATACTCACTTTTCACTGGAACAACCTCAGGCCAGGCCCCTTCTAATTGTTTGTTCGTCTTACAGGATAGTTTACTAACTTGAAGTACTACTACAGTGGACCTATTACCAGCTCAGAATAAGGAATGATCTATCATTTACTGTAGCATCAACCTACATACTTATTATTCTCTACTATTTTTTATATGTGAACGACATGAATGTAGATTACAAAGGCATTTTTTTTTCTAAAATACCTACATAAAGCACTTAATCCCCATATAATAATATTGAAAATGGTTGCTAAATTTAGTACATCAATATGATTTTTAAAACTTTTGAAAAGAAGCTAACTTTAAAAGTTTCAGAAAACCACTTTAGAAAACAAATGTATTTTGATTTGACTGTCATTGCAGGTGAGCTTATTCTAAAAAACCTTTTAATAATTCATGAGTGTAATTTAATTTCAAGATCTGTTTTAGTTAAATATTTGTTTTATAATTTGGATTTTTCTGCAAAATTAATTTTATTGAAATTTGAATGGAATAGTTTTAGATTGAAATTTGTTTTATAATTTGGAAGAAATTATTTTATTGTAATCTTGAGATGGAATAGTTCTACGTGAAATGTTAATAAGAATTATATGTATATAACTTATAGGTTATCAAGATATGCTTAATAGTCTTTATAATTAGTTGGACATGTGAAGGCAACATCAATAATATGTGGGATTCAACAATGTCCGCAACAAATAGTTTTTAAATTTAGGTACATAGAAATGATCATAGAATGGAAAATTTTGACATAATCCAAAAGCTTAATTGATTACAGCTATGAATAAGCTTGTTTTAGACCTCATAATTGAATTATAACCAATACGAATGAGATTCGACTTGACTTCATGACCATTTGAATTATATAAACTATATTATGGTGATCATGTAGTAATTAATATGAATTTGTTTATCTTAATTTTACTAAAGAATTGATCAAAAACATGAAACCCTCTTGCACTTAACTTGATGCATTTTATTTCAAACTTCAAGCTTTACGGCGAAAAGGCGATAATACGAAGATTGAAAGAAAAAAAAATACATGTATTTTTCTTGAGTTCAAGTCCTGGTATGGGATGGAGCTAGATGAGAATCGAAACCAGACACATATCTGCATTTTTCAAACGTCTTACCACTAAACTACTAAACGATTCCCAAAAAAAAAGAATATAATACACTTATATATATTTATATAGGGGAGGATCCAATGAGACCACATATTATAGCACAGACAATGTGGATTCATCTCAACCCTCCTTTATCTATATCAATGGCTAAGATAAATAGGGGTTAAAATTATATTAAACATTTAATTAAGGCAAAATAAGGGTATAATTGTCAAAACAAACATGTGGGGACCATCCAAATATGGAAAAGAGAAAATCGCGCTGGAGAGAGAAAATCACGCATGTGCTCTGCCATGCAGTATGCTGTACACTTATCATATATTTGTTGTATACATAACATTATTTTACTTGTATGTTTAAAATTTACGCATATTAAAATGGTCAAACAAAAACATGTGGGGACCGTGAATCAAGGAATCAGATTATAGAGAAGAGAGAGAGAGATAATCACGTTCATTAACATGTGAGGACCGTGGATTAAGTAAATCGATTATAGAGAGAGAGAGAGAGAGAGAGAGAGAGAGAGAATCACGCTCATTATTGTACTGTATATTTAACATATTTTGATGTATATTTAACACTATTATGTTGTATATTTAATATATTTGTACTGCATATTATAATTGTCAAACAAAAATATAAGTGTACAACAAAAGGCATATAAGTATATATCAAAACACATATAAGTATACGACAAAAAACATAAGTATACATCAACATAAATACATACAAAAAAATTAACTACATATACAAAGAAAACACATATAAGTATACATCGAAAAACATATAAGTGTACAATAATCCTAAATGCCTCCTCGTAGGCCCTCGTTTTCTCCACGTTAGCATCATCTTCTTCTTTCTGCAGTTTTCCTTTGCCGAAAGATGACGACATAAATGGGAACATCAACACCAATGTTGAATGCGGTCAAGACACCAAGAGTCATTGTTAGTTTCGATTTTTCATCCTATCCAAGTTGTACATGTGCTTTGCGTGAAGGTAGTAGGGCTCATCATGCCCATGTCCTCCACTCCATCTTCTTTACGCTAGTTGAGTGAATCCCCTATTTGCCGATTTGGGAACAATTGATGGGAAGAATTCAGATAGCTTGGAAGCGCAAAACTTAAGCCCGCTTTCATTGCCATCCTTCGAATCGAAAAATGAGTTGCGAGGAAAAATTGAAGCAAATCTTTTTTTTTTTTGGTTTCTTTTCAAAATCGTGGGAAGCCGATTCAGCCGCATGCCATGAATAAGACAAAGGTGAGAGAAGCTATAATTCATGAGTAATTTTTTGAATTTCATTCTACCATAAAATAAAATTACCATCTTACCCTTTATTGATTTAAAAAAAAAAAAAAAGCAATTAAATTGGGTAAATCTCAATCATCTACAATTTGAAATATGTGGATAGGATTAGTCCATATTGTCTCACTCTAATTATGTAGTCTCATTTGATTATATATATATATATGTATATATATATATATATTTTTTTTCGTGGAGAGTGCAACCACCAACGGAAAACCCTAGCCGCAAGGGTTTTCAAAAATTCTCTCGAGAATGACAATTTTTTGTATATAATCATCTTCTTCAATCCAATTACTAGTCTATTAATTATGGATTTCGATTCTTTACTATTTCATGAGATCACCAAGTCGGGTATTGGTGATAAACAATTGATAAAATCTGCATCAAGACCAACAATGCATCGCACATACATCACGCAATGTAAAAATCTAGAATTTCACGAAATTGCGATCATAAAATTTAGGATGAAACAGGTAATTATTCATTGGCTTCAGCATCCCAATCGATAATTTTGATCCGGTTTTAGGGTATCCTAATCGTACCCATGCGCCTAGGATGGAGGAGGATTTTGTTTAAAACCCTAGTGTAAACCCTAATCCCATATACACAAGTAATGTGCATGGGACTAGCTAACACTCAAACTTTCGCTCAAATGTTATCCCCAGGGGAGATTTCAAAACTTGTGAAAAAGGGGAGTATTTTTCGGTCACTATGGACGAGGAAATTTACCAACAACGGGCGGCGAATTACGGAACACATTGATTGGTAGATTAATGTTACCTAAATGATCCAAACCTTTAGTTTAGAGGATCTTAAACGAAGACTTTCAAAGGTTTGGCATATTGACGGTTTATGGCGCCTTATACCCCTAGGAAAGGGTTATTACAACAAATGATTCTCAAACGTGAATGACAGACACAAGGTATTTGGGAGCTAGGCCTATCTGGAATCTGAAACCGGGCAAAATTCGTCCTTGTAATTGGGTTCCGAACTTTAATCCATACCGCATAAAATTAAAATCTCAAGTATGAGTTCGTATATACGAGTTGAGTATGGAATATTGGCATCCTGTTAATAATGAAGCTCGCAAATTCTATTCGCACGCCCATCATGCAGATTGACGGTCGTTCCCTTATGGGAGAAGTGGGACATTTTGTAAGAGTTCTTGTAGAATCGGATTTTAATTCTCCATTGCGAGAATTTATTATGGTAGAACGAATAGGCCATTATTCGTTCATGTCGCTCAATTATGAAAATTTGCGAGTTACGCTCTCATTGTCGAATTGTTGGACATTTGGACGCTAATTGCGGCAAGTGAACAATCAAGCGGTGAAGTATAATACATAATCCAAAATTATGGATGGTGTTAATCCAGGATATAGTCCCGTGCGTGGCCGAGATCCAGTCCAAGACCATGCTACTACCACGAAGGGTAAAGATGTGGATTGAGCAGTGGGTGCAAGTCAAGAAATGGACCGGCCGTGAGTCGTTCTCCCGAAGAAGGGTACATCTAATTTGTATTTTCAAATTAATAATAATCCTTTTGAGGTTCTCGGGGACAAGGATGAACAAATTCCTCATGAAAAGATTAATTTGGAGCAAGTTCAAATTTGCGGGGAGGGGTCAAGTCATAATAGGGGTAATGATGATTGCATGGGTAATACTAATCATGCAGGGGCAAAAATATTGATCGAATGATGGTTCTACATCAACCATTGCAAAAAAATTGATCATAACTTCTCGGACAATATGGTTATGGCTTCAAATTTAGATGATAAAAGTAAAGAGAGCTTGCAACGAGCTATGGACATGCAGATATGCATATTCGACTATGAGTTTAACACTTTGCTACTCGTCGGAAAGTTTCCAAGCGATGGCGCGGCCCGCTATGGTCAAAAATGGCGAATGACCATGTAGATACAACTAGAAGAAGCGTTAAAGTAGGCGTCAAAGATAACATCACTCTGTTTGTTTTCTCAGATGTGATTCTCGAAAGCAATCGGCAATTGTGGCATCAGGTATTAGGATTTTTATTGTGTCAAGATAAATATTGTCTCAAAATACATATTGTATCATCATTTTTAAGTTTTGTATTGTTTCGATATTTTTATCTCACCTTTATATTAATGTTCCTTTGTTAAGACATAAAAAATATATATATGGATTTTTCATTCAGATTATTAATTAACGTATAATAAAATTTACTTGTAATATTAATATAATATTTTTTTAATTATAATGGATAATCGTTAATTTGATTATTTACTTGGATAATTCAATTATTTGGTTAGTTTTTTGAACAATTTTTTTAAAACAAAAATCGTTTTTTATTAACGATCGTTAATATAAATAAATATTGGAATGTCATTTTTAAAATAAAAATATTTTTTGGCATCGTTAATACAAATATTTTTATTGTGTCAAGATTTTAAAAACATATTGATCATTTTTATCGTGTATTGTTAATACAATTACCTTTATATTAATGTGATTTTTAAAAAAAATTGGATTTTTCATTCGTTAATATGAATAAAATTTACTTGTAATAATAAAAAAAAATTTAAAAAAATTGAACTTTAGTCGTTGATAGCATCATAGCATCAACGAACATCAAAATATTAAGCACCCCAAACCCACCATAATTTGGTAATAAATATCCTTATATACAATAATCTGTTAAAAAACCCTATTTAATTAGTTAATTCATTTTAATTAGGTTTCTATTTTTTTATAAGGTTTCTATATAGCTAATTATTTTGTGTCATTGTTAATAGCGATCAAGAGAGATTTTTCTAAACTTTAAACTATTCGAGATAATATCAAAATTTGCTTAACATGTTTGACACAAAGTATTGTAATTTAAACTTTGATTTTCTAATGATTTGAAAATAATCATAAACTTTAACTAGTAATCGTAACCTATCCCAAATATCTCCACTCTTCCAATTACCTTAAACACGATGATAATGCTTTCTACCTTTATGACCTCATGATGTGGTGAGGAAAAGTCAACTTATAGGTAAATGTGTTTCTGTCTGTGCACCACACATAAGTTGTTAATTACACGATTGTATTGGCGAAAATTCTTTGATTTTCAAATTAAATCTAGAGCATGCAACTGATAATAAACTGGAAACTAGAGGGTATAAATGTTGTAAATGACGTACCTAAAAGAAAGGATTAATTGCATTTTTGGTCCTGTAAATATAAGGAGGTGCCATATTTAGTCCTATAGTTATTGTGCATAACAATTTTGGTCTTGTATGTATAAAAAATTGGCATATTTGATTTGATTTTCTTTGTAGCAATTTTTGGTCCGTAAATTTTGATTTTTGTGCAATTCAAATCCTATAAGTTCTAACTTTGTGCAATTTTGGTCATGAAATGATGAAATATATGACTTATCCATTTGGGACTAATATTGCACAAAAATAGACTTATGCGACCAAAAAAAATCGCACATAAGTTAAAATTTATGGGACCAAAATTGTTACATAGAATACTTGACACAACCAAATATACCACACATTTAGATTTACATGATCAATATTGCTAAATAAGATACTTACATATATATGTCGCCTCTATATATTACAGTACCAATATTGCAATTAAGCCTAAAGAAATGAAAGGATGTGATACTTAATTATTGTTAGATTACTTAAATATAAAATGTCACATCTATAATAGCTTAAATTTTTAGATGGAGTGACTATTCAACATGGTATCGTGAGCCAAGTCAAACAAGAGATTTTGCGTTCGAGTCTCACCGCCACCTATACAAACATTTAACGTGCAAGGCTTCACAGATAACCGTCATCACATGAGGGACCGTGTTAGAGTACATAGATATTAAATGGTTCATCTCTCTAATAGCTTAAGCATTTAATGAGGCGGTGATTCAACAAGTATAAGGACAACTTAGATTAGGATATGTATTTAAACTCGTGGACATAGACCTGTTAAGTTTCTGAAAAAAAAAAATTGTACTCGACATATAAATAGGCGCATCATTAAGCAAACTAATAAATTAAAATTAAAATGCAAAGACTGCTCATATTTTTGGCAAATGAGTCCATCGATATTTTTAAGCGTCTATTCAATGTGTTTAAGGTCACTAAGTTTGTGCAATTTTGGCGAAGAATATTCTCACGTATTTCTTCAAAAAATCTCAAATTCTGATCAAAGTCCAATAGTTAAAAGTTCATCTATATGCACGACGTAAAAAATTTATTAATTAGGCAAGAAACTAATTATTAGTTGTAGCAAATTGCGACATATATGTTTCATTTTTTTTTATCGGTATATGTTTCATTTATTTGCTAAAATGATTCTTAGTTCTCAAAAATGATGAGAGTTTACATGATCCACATTATCAAAAATATGTGTATATCGATCTTACTATGAAATTAAACCAACACAAAAAAACTTGAAAATAATAGGAAATGATCTTGGGCGTTTCTTTATTGTGCTTTCACGAGGCCGATCGTACGTGGATTAAACTAAAATATTATTTCATATTTGAAATTTAATTTGAAAAGTACAGAGTACTTGAGCAATTCATTTATTATCTTCTTTTTTGTAGGTTTTATTGATAATTACGATTATATTTGATCTTAATTTTCCTAGATATATATCCAGTAATAAGTAGTAGTGCTCCTGGTTTTTCGCCAATAATTGTGGAGTACCGAGTATGAAGTGAAGATCTGCTGCTTCATCCTTAAGTATTACATGTGATGCAATGTCAACATTATGTGTAAGCTTCATCAACAATGTCAACGGCTTATTATTTTATTTTATTCTTATTATTTAATCTTAAACAATTTGGTTTTCTACATAATATTTTTGTAAACAATGTTCCTCACCATATCAAAAATGACTTCTTTTATAAACTGAGATCTATGAGGAAAAAAAGATTCCTAATTTTGTGTTCATAATTAATAGGGAAATATGTGATAGAAAATCTCATTTTATAAAGAGAAAGTGAAAAATAAGAGCGTGCATACTATAAAACCGTACCATAACTGTGCCAAAAGTTCAGTTTACCGTATTCACTGAATATCAAACCATGTTTTATTTCATGTCACCCATTGGGTTGGTCAAACCTAAAAATGTATAAAAAAGATCAAACACACACACATGTGTGTGTATGTATGTGTGTTGATCCATGGATATGCACCCAATTGAGTAGCATGGAATAGACCATCAAATTATATTGGAGTGATACACTTTGGTATTTCCCGAAAAGATTTCAATAATTTAGCATTGGTTTTGATCAAACCCAAAAATGTAAAAAAAGAAAAAGGACAAAAATTCATGTTAGATAGTCTAACGGGTCAAAATCTATAAGATGAATCTCAAAACCGACCGGTTGGTATTTTTATAATATTAGCAATGGCGATTTTTTAATATCATCAATCAATCGGTATTAGCGAGTCTTGAAAAGTATTAGTACATATATAGCTCGCTTGAAAATATTAGTTTTGTAATATTGGAAAGTGATATAGTATCACGAGAGAGTTAAAAAGTATTAGTAGTTCATCGATCGGAAAAGTACATTTGAAAATATTTAATATTTCCCCATAAAATGTAGTAGTTTTTTCCTTCAAAATATTAATCATCACATGAAACATATTAAGTTTTCCCCTAAAGATTTTTAATAATTCCCTTGAAAACTATTAGCTAGTTTTTCTAACAAAAAATATTAGAGTCTCATTAAAAATAGTATTAGTAGATCCCTAAAAATATTAAGGCATTTTGTTGGATCGTAGGGTTCGCCTGTCGGATAGATCCATTAGATTAGATATTTTTAACCGTTAGACCATCCGGCAAAGAAAGACTGTCTCAAAAAAAATGTTTTACCTTAAAAAATAGTAAAATACTTAAATACAACTAATTACCATTGTATAAGCACTTTTATAAATTATAATAATATACCGACTCAACGACAGCCATACTAATGATGCCAAGCAAATATTATAATAATAAGTTTTTAACAGTCAATCAACAGTAAATGTTGGATCATCATCCCTTCACGCCCTTGCTCCCATCATACACTATAAATACCACACCATCTCTACCCTTCCAAAACCCCACACACCACCACTAAACAAAAGCTTCTTCAATTCATCATCTTTCTCTTAGTACGTAACTCATCAACACAAAGACAGCAATGGCTGATACTAATGGCAGACAACAACAACAATCCTTTGAAATAATCTCCATACCTCCCCAAACAACCCCTTCCCAACAAACCCACAAATTCGATCTCCCAGTAGATTCCGAACACAAAGCCAAAACCCTAAAAATATTCTCATTCGAACAGCCCCACATGAGATCCTTCCACTTAGCCTGGCTATCTTTTTTCACATGCCTCATCTCCACCTTCGCCGCCGCCCCACTCGTCCCCATCATCCGCGACAACCTCAATCTCACCCGCTCCGACATCGGCAACGCCGGCGTCGCCTCCGTCTCCGGCAGCATCTTCTCCCGCCTCGTCATGGGCGTCATCTGCGACCTCCTGGGCCCGCGCTACGGCTGCGCCTTCGTCAACCTATTGGTCGCCCCCGTGGTTTTCTCGGTGGCGTTCGTGTCGTCGGCGGAGGGGTACATTGCGGTGAGGTTCATGATCGGGGTGTCGCTGGCGACTTTCGTGTCGTGCCAGTACTGGACCAGCATTATGTTCACGAGCTCGATTATTGGGACGGTGAACGCGGTGGCCGCCGGGTGGGGTGATATGGGAGGTGGGGCGACGCAGCTGCTGATGCCTTTCCTTTATCATGTTATCAAGATTTCTGGTGCCACGCCTTATACGGCGTGGAGGATTGCGTTTATGATACCTGGATGGTTACATGTGATTGTTGGGGTTATGGTGTTGACTCTTGGACAGGACATGCCTGATGGGAACCTTAGTGCCCTTCAGAAGAGAGGTGATGTTGCCAAAGATAAGTTTTCCAAGGTAATTCAGATTTCTTGTTCCACTTTTTTATTCGGATCTGGATCATTATATATATCTCCATTATTTTGTGGAATTTGAGAGAAATTCTCTCTCCAAATCATAAGAAATTCACGCAAACTAAATTCATTTCCCATTTCAAATTTCATTGTATTTGATGAATAACACGTGTATTTAAGATAAATATGTGGGAGCTTTTCTTTTTTTAATAAGTTGGGAGTAGTGGTTGGAGATGAGGGATAAATTTCAAAGAAAAAAGATGTAAGGTTCGAACTCTGGTCAACACTCTTACAAAGGGTAATCGATACCACTTGATCAGTTATAAGCTCGTGGTATGTGTGAGCTTTTCTTATTCATCCAATTATACAATGTAAAGTAAATTGAAAATAGGAAATATTAACTCTTGTTTATGTTTTTATGATTTAAATAAAGTGTTTCATATTTAATATTGTTTAATTGTTTGTAGGTGTTCAAATATGCTGTGAGAAACTATAGGACATGGGTGTTTTTCCTTGTCTACGGCTTTTCCATGGGAGTTCAGCTATGCATAAACAATGTTATTGCTGAATATTTCTACGACAGGTCTGCTCTCCACCTATCTTGGAACTAATATATATTTCGAGATTAATTATAAGCCAAGTTGAGAGTTAATTAGGTTTAATATCTTTTCCTCATTTTATTCATTTGGGTTTTACTCATTTTCAAGCTTAGTAAAAAACTCCTTCCAGGCTCATAGACATCTGTTTTTAGCCGATGTCTATCAAAGACTCTACCGATGTAGTAATCAGTGATGTTTAAAAACTGAATCTTGATTCTCCCTTTAACTTCTTTAGGTTCAATCTCAAGCTCCACACAGCCGGAATCATAGCAGCCACCTTCGGCATGGCCAACTTTCCGCTCGCCCTCTCGGAGGCTACGCCTCCGATTTCGCGGCCCGTAAATTCGGCATGAGGGGCCGACTCTGGGTCCTTTGGATAGTCCAAACCCTAGGAGGAGTCTTCTGCATTTGGCTCGGCCGCGAAGTGAGATAGCCATCCTATCCATGATCCTCTTCTCCATCGGCGCCCAATCCGCGTGCGGTGCCACTTACGGCATCATCCCTTTCGTTTCCCGACGAGCATTAGGCCTAATCTCCGGCCTGACGGGCGCCGGAGGAAATTTCGGAGGCGGATTAACACAATTGGTGTTTTTCTCCAACATGGGATTTTCCTCGGCTGATGGGCTCACCTACATGGGCATCATGGCGGTCGCCTGTACTATTCCGGTGGCGTTCATCCACTTTCCGCAGTGGGGAAGCATGTTTTTTCCGGCGTCGAAAAACGGCGGATATTCGGAGGAGAGTTACTATTCGTCGGAATGGAATGAGGATGAGAAGGAAAAGGGTTTGCACCATGGAAGCCTCAAGTTCGCCGAGAATAGCCGATCGGAGCGTGGGAAGAGACGGGAGATCGCCGCCGCCGTAACACCGCCGGGATATAATTCCACCCCTGTTCACGTTTAGTACTCTGTTTTTCTATCAGCAATAAAAATAAATTCTTGATTTAAAATAAAAAAGATTGGCAGTAGCGACGGTGTATATGGTGATTGGTTGTTTATAGGACATATAGTAATATATGCAACCATGAGAGGCGTTGTACTGGGTTTTTGTATATTTACTTCTACATATATTGAAATTTTCAGTGTTTTTTTTTAATGGAGGATATTGGTTGGTTTTCAATTCCGTCCAGGTGATTCGAACCCCTGACCAACTAGGTCGTAGGTGCAATTTTAATCGATTTAATATATAATACATTTATTAATTTCAAGTACTTATTTATCTGGATAACAATTGCGTTCTTGTTCAAAATTTATCATGGTTCACATGTGGAATTTAATTTCTTCTAATCTTTCCATCCCAATTATATAGTCCAGTTTGATTTTTCATACAGATTAAAAATAATATTAAATATAGAAAGTATACTATATATTTGGGACATCCCAAAAAAGAATAGTGGAATATATAATTGGGAGGGAGTACTACTTATTGAGTAATTTATTGCTGCAGTGTTTATATTAAGAATTTAGAAAGGGGCATTGATATTTTCGGAACTCGAGGTTTTATAGTTTTCTTAAGTAAAAGGTCAACTCCTTAAGTTTCTTGGGGTAATTATGATGTTCAAATTTAGATTACAAGTATATAAATAATATAATGGAGGATGTATTTGAAAAATTATTATAAGTATAACTAGGCTTAGAATGTGTATGGACAAAGGCAATAATCTAGGATTGAGATTTTATGTTCCACTTCACAAGGTTTTTTTTTAAAACAAATGGAGCATTATAGACAACGAATTTTCAAGCCGTATTAGTTTTAAAATAAATATTTGAAAGAGTGCAATTTAAATCTTTGAATGTTTTCTGGAAAGAGAAAAAATCTCTATAAAATTGTTTATTTGTGCTAATTTCAAATACTTGGCCGTAGTTTGCTTTTGCACAAAAGCTAATAAATTCTAAAAACTTTTTTGTAAACTACAATATTTATTATATTTGAAAGTGTAACATCCTTGTCACAACAATGAATTTTCAAGCCGTTTTAGTTTTAAAATAAATGGTTGAATTAAAAAGTGCAATTTCAATCTTTGAATGTTTTCTGGAAAGGAAAAAATCTCTATAAAATTGTTTATTTGTGCTAATTTCAAATACTTGGCCGTAGTTTGCTTTTGCACAAAAGCTAATAAATTCTAAAAACTTTTTGTAAACTACAATATTTATTATATTTGAAAGTGTAACATCCTTGTCACAACAATGAATTTTCAAGCCGTTTTAGTTTTAAAATAAATGGTTGAATTAAAAAGTGCAATTTCAATCTTTGAATGTTTTCTGGAAAGGGAAAAAATCTCTATAAAATTATTTATTTATGCTAATTTCAAATACTTGGCCGTAGTTTGCTTTTGCACAAAAGCTAATAAATTAGTTATGGTAAAATTAATGAACCATTGACATGCTTAAAAAAAATATTTAATATAATTGTTAAACCCCCTTAAATGATTTAAATTGCAATTAAAAGTATAATAAGCATTAGAGATAATAATTGAAATTATATCCTTGGTTTTTGTATCAGAATAATATTTAAATCATAGTTAATTTGCAAACTCAAAAATAACTTTCTAATTTTATATCCTTGATTTTTGGGATTATTTAATTTATTGATTAAATGCTTGATTGAATTTTAATAGTTATATACAGAAATAGGAAATTTAATTATTAAGTTGATGATAAATTAATAGTAAATTGATATAGTAAATCAATTTATAATTGGAAGAATAAGGTAGTGTCATGGTTTGCCACATGGCTAAGGTGACACATGGATTTGGAAGAATAAGGTGTTGACAAGTGTACCAAATTGCTCAGGTGAAGATATGTGGCAACTTTTTTTTTCTTTTAGTATATAGGGTTAATATATAAGTGTACGACAATACATACCACGCGTTTTAGCTCAAATAGTATTGTTTAACCTCTTTATTAAAATTTGAACACTGAGTCCTATAATTTTTGATATATATCATCTCCCCTCCAATTATTTCTCTCTAACTTATTAAGAAAAAGGTGTACGACACATGTTGATGGCCTTTTGATCAACAACATAAATTTTAAGTGCAATATGACTTGGAAATTAAGCGGGAATGACTAAGCAACTAAAACTGTACTTTTTATTGATAAAACCGAGATGAAGAAGTGCAATAAGACTTGAAAATTAAAAAGGGAATGACTAAGCAGCTAACACTATACTTTTTATTGATATGACCGAGATGAAGATCTGATCGGTGGGAAAATTATGAAAGGCTCTATTACAAAGCATTAATGACAGAGCCAAAAAGTCCTTTTTTCAGTCATAAAGGACTTCTATGTATTTTATTACATTTACAAGGGAAACAATGATTGTTTGGTATGTGAGTGAGACACTTGTTATCTCTGCGTCTTACATAATTGCATGTTGGGCAATCACTTATAGTTTATTTGTTGTCTTGGCATAAACTTTGTAGGTGGCGTCTTTGTGTGCCACTAAATACTCAGGTCGGCCATCGTTGACTTTTCTAGTTTATTTTGTCAAACTAGATCGACCTTGAATGCGATTGTTAACTTTGTTGACCGACTGAGTGGCTATCAACAATAAGCACTAAGATGATGAAGCCATGACCCTTTGGGAGAAAAAAATTTATATTAGTATGAAATCCTTAAATTAACTTGTCCATGGTAACTATATATGTATCTTTAAGGGTTGTCTTTCATCAAACTCTATAAATTTGTGGCCACTAATTAAAAACCAAGGGCCTGAATCATGCCTGTAACATAAAGTCTTCTCTGCAACCGTTGTATGTATATTTAACCTAGTAGTAAATTAAATACTTGTTTTCATTCACAAGTTAAATGTCCCATCATGCTAAAAACAATGTAGGTCTGTTGTTCTTATCTAAGCATTTTCTTAATAAAATTTAGGGTGGAGTCATTGCCATCCGTACTTAAGACAAATTGTACGTCCGTACTTAACTACAATATACATATATACACACTCTTCGTGGGCTTCATTCATGCTCAAATTACTTTTATGTTATGAATTTCTTATTTTTATAGTCATTTTATTTTATTTGTGTTCAATCATCCTATTCGTTTAACGTGTTTATGAGATAAATATTCATCTACAGACGCATCAACCATCATCCGAAATCTGGATTGAGATTTTTATGTTCCACTTTTCCTGTTCCATTCATCCACTCATATTCCTTTACATCGAATGAATGACAAATGTACAAGACGATGTCACAATTGTACATGTGTCATTCATCCAATATATGGAATAGAGAGCGAAACAGGAGATCACATCCCTTGAAATTTGGGGTCAAATTTGACTTTCTTCCATTTACAGGGGTAGTGTCAAATTTAAAGATGCTTTAAAGACAAGGCATGAAAAGATAGGAATAGCTAGAGTTGAATGTTCCAATATATATAAATTTGGTGATCAACTCAACCACATATCAACACTAAAATAAACATATCAATAAGTTGACCAATAAACTCTTCATAAATGAAAAAAGTGATAGTTTTCGGCGCCATTGGCGGTCCACCGTACACCAGCCCACATTTCATGTGAAGTACAAAAGAAAATATATCAACTTGCAAGGAGCCAAATTTTTAAATCCTTAACACATGCATGAATTTCACAGTTCAAACCTTATTAATTAATTAGTTAAACCATAAAAAAAAAAAACTAAAACAACTCTGTATGAAATTTTATTAAGTCCAATTGCATTTTTCTATATTTCTCGTTACCTGCCACTTTGAATTAAAAGACGTACGGTCCCTGTTTTCTGTTTTTAAAAAATTTTTGGGTCCAGTTAATTGTATTTTAGTTATATATAGTGAAGGGATATTAATTATATATAGAGTCGACTGTCTTCAATGATGAAAGAAATCAAGACCATTGAAGCTTGGACAGTAAAAAAATTAAGGGTGCATTTGGATGGGGGGATTTGGGAGGGGATTTGGGAGGAGGGATTTGAAATCCTTAGCTAAATTCATACCCCTTGTTTGGCATATAAATCCAAATCAATGGATTTCAAATCCCTCTTTAAGTTTTAGTTCATTTTCAAAGGATTTCAAATTCCTCCCAAAACCTAGTCATTTGAAATTCATTCTTTTTCCCCTTTATGCTCACTTGCATATTCACACACACTTATACACATTCACACACACTACACATTTACACACACTATACACACATTACACACATTTACACACACTCCACACAATGCACACATTTACACACACTACACATATTTGTACACATTTACACACATTACACACACATTTACATATACTGCACACATTTACACACATTGCACACATACTACACACACTGTACACATTTACACACACTACACATACTGCAAATATTTGCACACATTTACACACACTGCACACACATTTACACACACTGCACACGCATTTACACACACGCACACACTTACACTTACACTTACACATACTCTCCTTACATATGCACATGCATTATCATCATACACATATTCGGACATAATAAAATTATATATTTCATATTTTTATTAGTGTATAAATTATAATTATTTACAAAATAATAAGATTATATCTTTTATTTTTATTTATTAAATATCAATTAAGAAAATAAATAGAGCTTCTAAATTTTTTTTTTATTAAAACTTACAATGGATTTGAAATCCTTACACAAATCCACATCATCCAAACAAGATGTGGATTTCAAATCCAATGACTTTGAAATCCATTCATTTGAAATCCTTGAAATTTCAAATCTCTCCATCCAAATGGGCCCTAAGATTTTTTCATCTTTTACCTTGTGGGATGGCCAGGGCGGAACTAGACGTATAATTTTGGGGGCTAAGTAATTTTGGGGAGGGCTAAATCACTAAAAAAGAATTATTTAGTACTAAAAATTAATATTCTAAAATAAAATATACATAAAAAAAAACTAATTTTCAAAAAAATTTGGGGGGCTAACGCCCCTGGAGATGGCCTAATAGTGTACGGTGGGTTCTTGATTAAGTCTCAGTTTATATCTCGCATATCACAAAAGACTTACCTAGTGTACGTAGTTAACTGATGTTGGATGCTATTGTATGCAAGCTATTGCGTCAAACCCGAGGTTTACTAATACGCATCCCAAAGATAATGACTATAGATTTCCCGGTATCCCAAAACAAAAACAAAATGTTCCCCATTTCTTCGCATGCAGTTCATACTTCATTCAAACAATTATAAGAGTCTACAAAACGCCATTCAATGAAAACATTCATTTAATTTTATTTTATTGTTATTTATATTTTATATTTTTTTGTTGGGGAAGGGGGAGGAAGTAGCTAGTTCAAAATTCAAATAGAAAACTTCCTTGGACTGGCATCCGTACTCATAGTAAGAATGGTACTTAGGTATATTCGCATCCCACAAATTACTCTCTTGAACTTTCCTGTGAGTTTCATTAGATTTGACTTTTACTTTGGCCAGCTCAAGACATCCACCACCAGCAACTACGTTGTTCCAAGTTCTTCACATATAAACAGTGTTAAAAAAGTCTTTAGCGGCCAAGTCGGGACGGACGGGGCCAAAGTGTTTAGCGGAGCCTGCAAGCGGCGTTAAAAAACCACGAGCGAGGATTAGGCGGGGCTGTCGGAGAAATAACATTGCATATAAATAAATAAATCTCTGGATAATTGACCACTGTAAATTACTTCAAAGTAAACAGCCAGATCTGATGGTCCCCAAACAAGTTTGTCGATCTTATCAACCGCGTATAAAGCCAGCGATAAGGTATCAAAAACAAACTATTGATAAGTCAACCAAAAAACTCTTAATTAGAAAATAGTTGAGCAGCAAACATGGCACCATTGCCGGTCCACCCTTCCTTAAAATTCTCATTTTTATGTTCCCAAAAAGTCAACCAATATAAAATTCTCCCCTCACCAATAAGCAATTTTTGTCCGTGAATAAAATCAGGAAAAATCTGCGAATTTGCATATAGATTCCAAGCATATCCATTGAACAATTATATATAAAACATGCTACAAAAAATGCTATACACGTTGAGTGGCACATGTTTCTAGTTAACAAGATTAAATAAATACTAACGTCAAGATAGAACCAACTTCTATTTTTGGCATAATAAAATGACTTTTCAATATTAGCAGTGGTTACCATTTCTTTAATGAATATGATTTGTCTTGTACTTGTGCATGCTAAGGGAGTAAAATGAAAAAAAATAGATTAATTTTATTAGTTAAGAATAATTGACCAAGGGCACTAATGCTATGCTAGCAGAACATATATTAGATATTGAAAGTACTTTTCCCAGTAATCAAGAAGCAGGGTAAGTTTTTCTAATGTTTACTTTGCGCATTTTGCAATTGGAAGCTAAAGTTGAAAAATAAATCAATGTTTAACTCAAAATCGATTATTAAAAGTTCATTTTAACTCGGTTCGCTAACATAACGAACCAAGCACAAATAGTTTTTTTTTGTTTTGGTTTTGTTTGCGAGATATGAAGCTCGACTTTTTTATTGAAAAAATTATAAAATATGCATAAAATATCAAGCTAATTGAGCTCAATTCATATTCTACTCGACTAAAGCTTTATTCAAGCTTGGTTCAATTAAAAAATCAAACACAATTTTTAAAACTCCATAAAATTTGAAACAAGTTTGAACAATATCACGTTCGATTCTACTCGATTTGTTACACAAAACAAATTTTACATTCGCAGGAACTGCAAAGACATCGTAACAGGAAAAAAGAAACAGTAATTACAAGTGCATTAGAAATGAATAATTTCAACAGCGCACTTGCCGGTTAAAGTGGCAATACCATGTTTGAATGCAAGATTTAATAGTAATATATGATGCAAGTGGAGTTTCAATATATCATTTGCATATGGACTATATGGTACGTACTATAAAAAGAAAATAAAAAATTCAAAGTACATGCATGTTTATATTGATTGACGGACAACAAAAAAGTGTCTTACACATCAGTCCATGTAATAACTGGGATAGCCTCTCATATGACATCCGTACTTATGAAATTATTTCTAGTGCTACTTTCTCTACTATAATATTGTCGGATCTTAATCAGCTCACATGCATTCTCTAAGTTCGATATCTACTACCTTGACTTTCACGAATTTTCTTACTAAATTTAATCCAACTTGTTTTTCTTTTTTTAATGACCCCTGTGTACAAGCTTCCGCCGCGTGACTAATCACCTGACTTGCAAGTGTCGAGAGACTCTTGACCCGGACGTATAAATCGCTTTGATATGTCCGGGTGGTCGGGGTTCATCAATCTAATAATCCTAGACTGTCGAGCTAGAGACCCGTTGACCCGTGGGATGTAAATCGTAGGATATGCCCGGTGGTCAAGGTTCATCAAGCGGATTCCAAGTGCACTCCCCGCCGAGTTGACCCCAGACTAAATCGGATGGGCCGGGTTGTTTCAGCCCGGTAATTGAACCCACGCGTGAAAAAAAGCATGTGGATTATCAACCCCTCTTTACCACTCGGCTATGCCCGGGTGATCTAATTTGTTTTTCTTTTCTTTATGGGTGATTGTATCCTCTAGAAAGCTTTTGCGAAGGACACAAATTGTATGTGGCCACAATCACTACAAACTGATGTCTACAAATTATTTGGTTGTATCAAATCAATTACCATCATAAACACATTCTCGACTTAGGAGACATATTTATGGTTGCCTATTGCTATTACAAAAAATGGAAACTGACATTCTCTAGCTTCATCATTTTTTAAGTAACTATTTATATAGGGTCTAATTCATTAGCTAAGATATGTGGAAACAAGAAACACGACTTTGGGTCTTGGCCGAGAGGTCTCAATTTCAAATCTTCATATTTGCAGCACTTAGTCGAATCTGTTGCACATGGCTTGCTCTAGAGGTGTCAAAAATGGGCCCGGTCCAGTGAAAAGTCGGGGTGGCTGCAGTTTTGGATGCCCAAAAGGGACTGGGCCTATTTGCTCGGAAAGTCGGGCGGTCATATTTTCATGGGTTCGAGACCTAGGAATAGTAGCCCATTGGAATTTCAACCCGACTGACACAATTTTCCTTTGGCTCAACGGGTCAGCCCAACCCCGCCAATTCGATAGCTCTAGCTTGCCCAGTGCAATACCAGAGAATTTACTCTGTGCATACCCGAAGACTAGTAATTGCGAATTGATTGTGTTTCAGGGATGTGTATTTGGAGATCCTTTTTTAGAACTATTGTAGAAAATGTAATGCACTTTGAGGAAAATATATTGCAGAACCTAATGTATGTATGTTTAGTTGTGTTTTCACTAATGTTGTAAAAAGCGCTAGGCGCTAACTAGGCGGCTGGCCCGCCTAGCGCCTAGGCGGAGCTTAGCGGGACTGGGCGGCGGGTTAGGCGGGCCTAATCGGAAAAAAATCGTAGGCGAGACAAGGGGGCCTAGCGCCTGGCGGGGATTAATCGGAGCTAGGCGGAGATTTTTACAACAGAGGGTTTTGAGAGAATGAAACATATTTTCTGAAACACAAACAAGTACATCCCTGCAGGTTTTTGAAGACCTATTTTAACATATCATTGAATCCATCTACTATATATCATGGATTTTCTGCACCTATCAAGATTACATAATCATTTCGCTGAGAGAAATTCCCCAAAAATTCCAGAAGGAAAGAGAGGATTGAGCTTAGATTACAATCAAAATGACCATAGCAAATGCATATAGCAAATTAACAATTTGCTAAAGTTTAAACAAAATTATCTTTACAAGATAATCAGTAGAATGTTTGTCAATATACAAACAATTAACTCAACCATAATCTCGGATTGGTTCCCTATCCGTGGACAATCAAATCGCAACTTCTTCTATCGAAACGAACCGTGAGTATTATAGACTTGATTTTCAGCTATCATAACATATGGCTAATTTTGGTAGCTTAGCACCCCACTACCACTACATGCACTACAGTGGCCAGCAGTCGAACACTTCGTGCCAGTAGCTCCATTTCTTCGGAAACTGTAAAGAAAGGAAAGTGTTTCATCTTTTTGGAACTTGCGGCCACTACCCTTCGGGTGCGCACTAGGTAAACCTTCGGGCTAGACGCAAAAGCCTGTAAACCGCACTAGATAGGCTCGAACAGGTGGTGTAGATGTGGAGATTTGAATTTAAGACCTCGGCCTCAAGAAACCCAACCTACTCCACTAGGCCACCGGAATGAGGGGTGGGAAAAGTGTAATTTGTTACTATATACAGAGGTAAAAGGAAAATGGAATAAATGCAGTCAACAGACCCTGCTTTGTATCTCGTGGCCATAATCTTTGGCATCAATGTTCTTTTTCAGAGCTTTCCTCAAATGATTTCTTAAGCACAAATCCATCACCATTGCATTCAGAGCAATCACAGACGACAAATAACATAAGGTTGAATGAGCAAAGCCAAACAGATGGAGCTCCAAATTTATTAGGCATAGTACTTTTTGTGTCATCATTTCTGTTGTTTGTGTTATCATTTCTGTTGCAGGCTTTCAAGCAACTCATAGCAGTACAACTAAGACGGAACTGGAATACACACAATTTCATTTTCTTATAAAGGGGTCATTACAAAAACTACCCTGAGGTTTGGAATAGTAATGGAAAAACCAAGAAAAGTTTCAAAATTACAAAGAAAAAAAAAAAAAACTAAAGTTTGATTTTACCTTAAATGTAAAGGGATGACTGTAATATTTTTACAGACGTAAAAGGGTGCTAAAAATATTTTTGCTTATCAAGGGTAAAGTGTAATACAAAATCAAACTTCAACGGGATTTTTATAATTTTCAAAAACCTCTTGATTATTTTGTTATTAGCTTAAAACCTCGGGGTAGTTTTTGTACTTATCCCTTCTTATAATGTAAAGATATCTCACAAAAGCTAGTCTTCCATGCTACTTTATCTTCTAAGTTACATGTATTTTACAATCATTCTTTACGTTAATGCTTACATATATTATTTTTGAAAATAAAACCATCAAATCAACAATTATTATTACACATTTATCCTTTTCCGCAAATTCTACTATTCATCAACTCACATATTCCTAAATACCAATTATATCCAATTATTATTTTTCTATTTTTATACTCAAATCAACTTTTCGTATTTGCATCTCATTTCTATTCACAGTCCCAAAATTCATTTTTCTTATCTCAAAATCTCTTTCGTCACTATTCTCTAATGGAAAAAATATTTCTCTCACAAAAACATATCCATTTACAACCTAATTCGAACTCGATCCATACTAGATTGTCTTAAATTTCTTCCTCGACATGAACTTATAATGTGTTGGACACTACAAGCAAGTGATATCACATATATGCCTACACGTACCTTGGTTACTTCAAGACTTTTATTTCTTCTCATAAGGAATGTAGCAGCATCACCACCAACTGTGGCGCTGTAATTGCAACAGAGGCTGCTTTCTTCGGTTGTACAGAGTATTTATATTGTTCATCTCCGTCCTATTTTCCGCCTTAATCAGATAGAAAACCAACATATTTTAGGACTCCAAACATGGGGGTTTCCAATTGCTTCACATAGAACGAGTAAGAAAAATATATGATTTATTCTCACTACCCCCTTGTCATATCTGCACAATAAGAACGACATGGACAATATTGATTTAAGAATTCACATGAAGGTGGTGCGCACAGTAAAAAACAAGTAAATTATTTTATCATGAGATGCAAGTAAATAAAGTCATATGGATCAAAAGAGAATTCTTGATATATATATATATATATATATATATACACAACAACAACAACATCAACAAACTAAGTCTTAATCCCACTTTGAGGTCGGCTATACGGATCATATTGCGTCATCGTTTACGATCGTAAGCCATATTTTCATTCATTTCTAGATATAACATGTCTTGTTTAATAGTTTCTTTCCATGTCTTTTTAGGTCTTCCTCTGCCTCTTTTGATTTTTGTGAGTGATTCCCTACCTTCTACACGTCACACAGTGCATCTAATGTTCATTTCTTATTCTATCTAATATAGTGTGTCCGCACATCCATCTTAACATTTTCTCTTGCTACCTTCATTTTTTGTTCGTGTTCATACTTAGTCGCCCAAAGATCTTTGCTCCATAAAGCATTACGGTTATGGCCGTTTTATAAAGTTTTCCTTTCAATTTAATGGTATTTTACAAGAACAAAAAAAAATTATATATACATATATATGAAAAATATTACACATTAAAAGGCACCTCGGGTACAATTACAAAGACTTGTAAACATGAGACAATGGATAATGTTCAAAATTTTCCACCTAATGCCACTCAACTGCTATAAAATGAAAATTTTGCAATCAAAAGGCAAATGTAAACGAGAGAATCTTTCTGGAATGTATACTTGAATCAAATGGTATATGAAATTCCATCGTTAGACACGAAAAACATTATGTTAAGGAATCCACTTATCCACATGAAGTACTAATCGGATGCTCGGTTGGCAAAAGGTGGCTTCAAACCCGGATCCATAATCCGCCCGTTCAAAGCGGAACCAAACCCTGTTAGACCGGTCTCGCGATAAAGGGTGTAAGGTTTTATACCCCATAATAATTAATGGGTGGTTTTTTTACCCTATTTGGATAGTGAAACAACTTTTCTACTCATTCTTATAAAAAACATCTTTTTTACCCACAAAGACAAAAATAACCTCACTAAAGTAGCACTATCGTCTTTGCCCTATAGGGTTGCACGATCGTGCTCACATTTAGGGTGGCATGATCGTGCTCACATTTAGGGTGGCACGATCGTGCCCCATAATGTGTGCCCCATATGGTGGCACGATCGTACCATGTTGAACATTCCGTTTTTTTCTTCTCGAAAATAAGCAAACTTCTCGCATTATACATAATTATTTGAAGCAAGAAATACATTAATTTGGTTCAAGTGACTTAAACTTATTTTCAATCGTGTCTTGAATCTTCAAAAATTGAAAACATGAAAGGGGAAAAAAAAGATTGTTATCTTTTGAAAAAGAAGAAAAGAGGAAAGAAAAATTATATTTTTAAACCAAGAAAGAGAGAGGGAGAGGATAAGAGCATTTATGACCTTTCATTGAAAAAGTGGGTAGAAAAGTGGTTTTATGAAAGTTGGGTAAAAAATTGTATTCCTATCTCAAAAAGGGTAAAAATGGCCATTTTCCCATAATTAATTATGGTTAATTATTGAAGAAAACCAAGAAATGCTGATATGTTGTATGTAGTTAAACCCTTTTCCTCAAATATCGTTGATTATATTAAGGTTTAGGGCTTTCACTCAATTTAATTCGTATGGTTTCTTTCCGGCACTATCAATGGTTTTGGTACTGTAAATTTTGCTAAAAACTTAATGATAAACAACAAAACTTCAACAACCGAGGCTTCTTCACAATTTTGGTAGATTTGTTAAATGGTGACAAAAAAGATTTCAGGTCCAAGTAGGGCATCAACCTAGGCGAGTCGGGACAGGTTAGCGCGCAATTTTTTCATAGTGGGCAAGTCAAAGTTCGATCAAACCCATTCTTTACCCACCCTATTGCCATCCCTCCATGGCGCATCAAGCAAACAGATTCATTATGTCCAATGGATATACAAAATTCTCAGGCACTTGGTGAGTGAAACTCTAGGGAGATTGTAATTAGCAGCAAGTCATCACCAAATACTGTTAAATTTCCTATATTTTAACTCAATACCATGTCCCATACTAGCTTAATTAATGTTCAAGGACGTAACTCAGCAGCTCATGTCGGTTTCACATATTATAACAATTTGATGGAGACAAATCATTTCACAAGGATTGGTGCAAAGGAAAGAATATAAGTCACGATCACATTCTTAAAATCTGGGATCAATCATGCTAAGGTGGATTTTAATTAACCAAAAAACATACAACTTATCCGTGAAAAGTGGAATCACACGAATGAAAAAACACCTTTCAGTTTAAATCATTCAAATAATAGGGACGGCAAGAAGCATTGGCAGGGTGATTACATGATTCCCAAAATGTTCCTCAAAGGCTAAAGTTCCAATTTTTTTCTGCCAACACAAGACAAAGGTCTTTGGATCATCCCTCCCCTTAAGGTACTAACGTTAAAGCAACGGACATCTTTGAAATTCTGTCAATATCTATAATCCAAAATAGCCTGTCAACTGAATCACTATAGTCTCCAGCAGCCAATGTAACTTGTCATTCAGTTACAGTTATCCTAGTTATCATCTGAGTTTAATTTATACATAGTCACATATAGACAACCCTAAAATCAAAGTTATCTCATGTTTTACTGCTGCATAAAATACATTATTTTGTGTTAATTTCAAATGTCATCCAACCATCCAGGGGCATAACCAAGGTGGTGCTCCCTGGCATAGCCCAAATAGGATTGGGCTATAAATTGTTTTCCTCTCTTTTCCGGAAACCGCAAATTCCTATTTGGGCCATGGGAAGAAATATGTTTGGGATAGGGGTAGTCCAGCGTACTGGCTACGTCCCTGCAACCATCCGATTCTTCAATTCCTAATCAAGCAAAGTTGCCACTCTCTGAAACATCAAAGTCCTGACCATACATTAATGCTTCAGTCCCATCTCTGGCTCAGTAACTTAATGCACTAAATGAAAAGATTATCAACGTCATGCATTATAACTCTTAACTTCCACACCACCAAACCATAACACTAAATCAAGAAAACAACCCCCTTTAACTATATTACACCAGCCTGATGATGGATGGACCCGTCTTAATGAAACTTAATTCCGGTGAACTTACTCTTTCCAACTGCATTGCTTTTTCGAAAACTAAGCATCAACTAACCAATCCAATGGCCTACAGATATCAAAGCATGAAAGGACTTTATGTAAATTCGTAATAAAACCAAACAAACCATCAAATTGCACATCCCCAATAACTATCAATCCGAACAAACTCTTTCTGTAATTTAACACAGTTCCAAGTAGCAGAGAGAAGAATTTACTGTGCCCTAACAAAAAACAACTCGGTGTCGTAGTTTCTTTTATAAATCATAACCGAACTATAATTGACAAATTGAATTCACAATCATTGCTACAGCAAAACCCATCAAGAAAACACAACCAGGCTCTTTAAGACTTACAGATTTCTTTAAAGTATATTTCATCTCATTAACTACATTCGCCCAATTTCATACTGAATGAACGAAGAGGCCCGTAAATTATTATGAAAGCAAATGTAGAAGGTTTAATTTTGTACAATTTTTCCAACCACTAAAACTACCAAACCAATCAGTAGAGTTAAATGATATCAGTAAAAAGGTTTGCAGATATACAAAGTAATGGGGTTCACCCAAAAAGGAAATAGGTATACGAATACAGAGTTTAAAAACGAAAATCAGAGAGAATTTCTGGTTATCGACTTACTGTAATTGAAGAATACCACCGGTAAGAGTTAAGAGTCTGCAACCTTAAGCGCCATTTCATTTAATGACAAAAAAAAAAACCACATCATTTCGTGGGGTATTAACTTTTATATACATTGATGCGCTTGTGGAAGGAAATAAGTGTTTTTTGCAAATATGCCCCTTGTATGGCTGATATTTACAAATGTTATCCACATATTTATATTTTATATATAACTATTTCTACATAGGGATGTCAATGGGTCTGGGTAAGACTCATACCTGATTCTGACCCGGCTCATTTGGGGCGGGTTTGGGTCGAGTTAATAGGTATAGGGCGGGTAATAGGTATGTGATTTTGGACCCGAGCGGAAATGGATCTTGTAACGGGTTTTGTAGGACCTGACCTATTTAATTAACATATATAGTTTGGATTTAATTTTTGCTCAATTGAGGTTGTCTTGTTAATTGAGATTATAAAAGAACCTATGTTGTTAAATCTCCTTTGCCTATTTCACTTTCTTTTGAAGAGCTGAAAGTACTTAATTGTGAAGAATGTAATGGCTTCTTCGTTTAGCTTTGTTTTTTATCGTATTATATTGATATATTGTGTATATTGTTGCTACCCATTTTCTTTTATTTTCGTATTTTGATTAATATATCTATAAATTATTTTTTAAATTTTTGGTAGCAATATTATGAAGGAAAAAAAAACATACAAATATACCATCGCCTACTTGAAGTACGATACCGGTATTTACAATCTTGACTTGTCTATTATTTTGTTCAATACATTCACGGATAATACTAATTTTGTCGGCTCGAATGGTTACCATTAGTTTTTCTTAATTATTTTTTGAAAAGAAAAAAAATAATGCATGCAGTGGAAAAGTAGAAAGACTAATCAGGTCTAAATAGATGTCATAGACAAGTCTAATAGGTCTGACGGGTCTTACCCACTAGACACGGGTCTGAGTCAGGGAGGGTCTGGATTTGGGGAAGACGCGGGGTATGGGACGGGTTTGGGTCATTTGAAATCTTAATTTTTCCCCAAATTATACCAACGGATTACTGACAGTTTTTCAATTACCGATAGATTTTCTGTAGGTATTTACCAACAGTTTTAGATTCTGTAGGTAAATATTTTACCTACAATATTTTACCTACACTTTACAATTTTATTAATACTTACCTACAAATTTTTTTGTAGGTAAATTGGTTTTTTCTTGTAGTGATGAAAATTCATTCCACCGGAATTTTAGTCGAATACTTAACCATTAACTTTTATACTACCATGATTAAAATTTAATGATATTTGATAAGTTACAATTAGCTTTTTAAAGTAAGAATTAAACATTTAGTTTTTTAAATTAAGAATTACAACAATTATTCATTAAATATTAAGTAAAATTTTATTTTGGAGATTCGTAGTAATTATTTCTGTAGCTGTACGTTTTACTCCTTTTTAATTTGTGGAGTATCTTTCATTATTTTGGGCTTTTAAATGATTCGTTGATTTTAGGACTAAGTCACCGGCTATATGGTTAATATTAAATGCGATTCATAACATTGGGTTTTCTTCAAATATTGATTTCACATTGAAGACAACTATTTGCATGAGAAACAAAATATAATTGATTGGAATATTTTTACGAGAAAATAATTTTATTAATTAATTCAAACTAGCAATACATCGATATAAGACAAAAACAAATCTGTTAAAATCCATAAAAGATGAACTATGAAAAGATTCATAGCATCTAGGTTAATAAAAAAAATCGGCCTAAAGCCTACAATTTTGAAATCTCTATAGTGTCTACACTACAACATAAATGACATTAGGTAACACAAATTTTGTAACACTTTTTACATAAGGTACATATGTAACACATGTTTGTAACACTTTATTACATTACAATATTTATGTAACACTTTTGTAAGACTTTATCAATATGTAACACTTTTTAAGTATCATTTTTTTTTTATTTCTTTTGTAACGCAAATAGGTAGCACTTTTATCAATATGTAACGCTTATATGTAACACTTTTATATAAGTAACACTTTTTAAGTATCACTTTGTTTTTGTTATTTCTTTTGTAACGCAAATATGTATCACTTTATTTAAGAAGCACTCTTGGCAACAATATATTTTATTGATTGTAACACTTTAAGCTATATTTTAGTAACACAAAATTATATAACTATCATTAAATCATGTCAAAGATTTATTTAATTAATTGATGTCACCAAACTTAAAAATTGTAGACATCATGTACTCTGTTTTTTTAACTGAATTTTTGTTTACTTTTTACAAAGTATTTTAGTTTTGCTTTTATTATTTTATTTTTTACGAAGGCAATTAATTTCGTCTTAATACCGACGAAAAACGCGCATGTATATATTTTATTTTTATTATTTATTTTTTTTAATTTTTACTAACGAGACCAATTTCATCGTTAACATTTTTTTACTTTGTTTAAAAAAATTACCAATGAAAATTGATGTTGTCGGTAATTCTTAGGAATTTTTTCCGTCGATAAATTATTATTTCGTTATTTTCTTTATTATTTAATTATTTTTACTTGTTAGAACTTTTTTATCTCACAAGAAATTAATTTTATATTTTTATATATTTTTTATTTTTACTTGATTGAATATTTATTAGTCGATAAATTTATTTTATATATTTTTAATTTGTTGTGTCCTTTAATATATAATATAATATGATTTTCAAACTGTATACTATACAATATAAAACTTGATATATACAAATGTATAATATAATTTAATACATATTATAAAATATAATCTTAATTATATAAAATATATTATATATACATATAATATATATATATATATATATATATGTGTGTGTGTTTGTGTGTATGTGTATATATAAAACAAAGCAAAAGTTGTAATAAGAATCAACTTAGCTTAGTGGCAAATTGCCACTTCCATACATAATAGGTTGTGGGTTCGAATCTACTTGGTGGCAAAAAATAGTATTTCTACGAAGTCTTACAAAAAAAGTGTTACATAAGATTCATATGTAACACATTAGAAGTATTTAGTGTTACATAAGATTCATATGTAACACTTTAAAATATTGCTTCAAAGTGTTACCAATAGAAAACTTAATGTAACACTAAGAAAAAGTGTTACTAAAAGCTAATAAAAGTGATACCTTTGACTATAGGTAGCACGACAAATCAAATCAATGTAAGTAAAAGTGCTACATATTGTCTATAGTAACATTTATGGCCATTAGGTAACTTTTTTTCGGTGTTACCTAATGTCATTTATGTTGTAGTGCTAGAATACCTATGAACTACGGTTCCAGATCTGCAACATATTCAAGACATAATCTGATTTGTTATCTCTATCGGATTGAAAACTTGCTCGTCTGAATTTGCAAAGAAAAAACACCGCACCAAAATGTTGATAAACCAAACGGCGAAATCACAAATAAGAAAACAAACAAATAATCCAGATATATGTGGGAACCACTTATCTAGAAACTAAATTAATAAAAAAAGATAATGTAGATGGGGTGATTTCAGGCCAAAAATGGCCAAAAATCACCCCCTTAACAATGAAGAGCAAGAAGAAAATCAATAGAGAGGGTTAGAGAAAAAAGGAAGCTAGGGTTAGAGAATGATTATATGATATCATAGGTAGAACTTCGTTAATTTAATACTCAATTAATTAATAACCTTGTGTAATAAATATTTTTCTCTATCTCAACTTGGGGACAACATGCTACATTTAATAAATCGTTAAATTTATGAGATAAAATTCATATAAACCCATGCAATATAAATTAATAAATCCTCAAACATAGTGCATTTATAATTAATCTATAAAGACTTCGTAAAAAATGACTTTATAATTTGTTTCATGCTAAAATTTAAATCTCATCTCTGACTTTTCTAAACATAGTAAGAACTTTGTTTTTTAATAAGTTGGGAGTAGTGGTTTCAGAGGAGGTGATAAATTTCAAAGAACCTAAAAGATATAGGGTTCGGACCCTGGTCAACACCTTACAAAGGATAAATGATACCACGTGAGCTACAAGCTCATGGTAAACATAGTAAGAACTTCTTGTGTGATTTTCTCATGTTCATTAATAAAAAGTTATACAATGTGATTATGCTTTAAGAGTTCTGTTTCGAGAGTGGAGTGTAAAGAAGCAGTGTTTCTGCTGTAGAGAAATGAAAAGAAGAATTGCATTGATTGATTGAAAAACTGAATGAATGAATTTACACTGTAGAGTTGTCTATTTGTAGAGGAGAAATAGTCTTGACATATGGAGCTCTACAATAGAACTATCACTTCAACTTCGTCATATTTATCGGTTCCATTACATTCTCAATTATTTGCTTGTTACAGGTCAATCAACATATATGTACGTGTCATGTTATTTTCGTCAAGGTAGTTTAAGAGATAATTGACATCATTCCGTTATCATGCATATTCAACTTAATCATTAGATTTTTCAGTTATTTAGTGTCTTTACCATCTAATGGTTCATCCAAATTTTTTAAAGTTATATTGATTAAATTAGTGTCTATTTTGTGAGAAGCCATTATTATTTTTTATTTTTATTTTATGTCTAAGGTTCTTGGCTTTGCCGGACTAATCCTAGGACCTTAGAATCCTCGCTCGTCCCTAACAATGTGAATCACGTGATGTATCTCAACCAGCATCAGGTTCTCAACAAGGCATGTGCACTTCTGGGCATAAGGGATCCAATACCAGACTACCCCCTTCTAGTCTTCCCCTACGAAGCCGTTAGTTTCCAATGGGATTCGAACTCCCACCCTACCGCCGAAAGCAAGACTACAATTATGATTGGTCAACTAGTTGAGATGTGCTCGGAGGACCTGAGCCCAGAGAGAACCCATTATTTTATGTATCATGTGTTGTGTAAGTATGTTTTTTTATTTAAATAGATTCTTATTAATTTATTGTTTATAAAATGGATTAAGATAATAAATATGGACTGTGATTTTCAGTTTCATTTTCATTTCACGCTTTAAATATATAACATGTATTCATGAAAGAATGTGTTGGTAATTTTTGAACTAGATATATGTAACGAACACGCATTGTGAATTCAAACAATAGAATACGCACAAGTGAAAATAAAATGTATAGTAGAAAACTTAAAATCGATGAGTCCATGTACAATTTTCTATTTTGTATATGGGAACTTGCCTAGAAGATGAAGGTAGGTTGTAGAGATAATTAAGAGTAGCACATGTGTAAAAGGGAATCAGATTTTCCGTTCCATTTTCTATTTCACTTCTTGTTCCACTTAATTGGATGTTTGACAAATGTATTTATTGTTGGAAATATTATAGATATTTCCGGGTGAATTAGAAATTGTTGCCAAAAGGTGTATTTTCATTTGGAACTATTCGGATTGAAAAAGTTCATCGAATAGTTGTGTTGTTTCGTTGAAACCAATGAACGTGTCTGTTCGAATAAATGGACATGTCTGTTCGAACGGTTGTGTTGTTTCACTTGTGACTTTTGGTAATCTATATATATCCCAAGAATCTGCAGATTTTGATAAGCATTTTTTTTTGCATACATTCATCAAAGATATTTTACGTCAAAAATTTTTCGATAAAAAAAAGGAGAGTACAAAACATTCGAAGTTCGCCGTCTCTTGTTGTTTGGAGTGCTACTACAGCAAGAGGAGACCGTTGTATCTTGGGAGACGTTTGCTATTCAACCGTGGGCACCGTAGCGGGGCAATTCGTCTTAAAGACATAGAGTCGAACTCTAGCCTCGGTCTAATTTTCTCGCATTTTCTATAATTTCATTTTCGGGAATGCAAGTAAGTTTTCTGAATTTTCTCGGAATATAATATCGCACGTGATAAATCCCCAACGATTTAAGACGAATTTTGCATCTGCCGTTTCGTGCATGTTATATTATGTGAAATTTGTTGTTCATCAAATCTTGTAAGTTTTTGATCGAGAAGTTTGGTTGATTTACGAATTCATTGACCACTGACTGTTTAGAAACTCCTAATGTTTTGGTGAAAAGCTTGATCATGCTTCAACACACTGATATATATTTCGTTGAGTTGTTGAAAATTGAATTTATTCGATTTATAATTATATATGTTATTGTTGAGTCCGTGATTCTTTTTGTGGATCACTTGAGTTCTGTGAAATTAAGAGTTCCTGTAATTGATATGTTCTATTTCGAAACTTTGGTATACTTCGGTTTTCGTGAGTATTGCGAGAATATAGAAAATTTTGAAATTTGAAGATTGTGTATGCCTCATTGAATTCTCGAATTTAGTTTTGAGTTATGTAGATTTGGTATTATAGTATCGAAGACCGAATCCTTCATAGAGATGAACATTGGTTTTGGAACATTTTGAGGATTTGAATTACTCTATAAAAAAATTAAAATTTGCAAAACCCGATTACAATGCATTTTCTCCCTTCCGTTACAAAACCGATTTGTCTGCCTCCCTTCTTCCCATTGGAGAATCACCACCATTAATCAATAGATTGGTCTTTGACGATTAATGGTGGTCGCACGATGACTAGCCGGAGATAGCGGCGGTGGTCGGTGATAGCGAACGCTAGCGGCGCCTTGGATATCGTGGCGGCCGGCGGGATAAGTGGTTCCTCGTCGTGTTGTTTGAGGTCATCACGATGGAGGTCATCTGCCGCTAAGGTTCATCGGCGAAGGATGCCGTCGCGTTGGGCTTGATCAACAACGACGTATGTGTGTTAAGGTGATGGGTTTAAAGCAAATTGGGAAGATGGTCTTTTTGCAATTTTTTTTTGTGCATTTGGGACTTTTGTGAAATTATTATTAATCTTGGGCCCATCTTAAATTTGTGGAAATTAAGGTTTGATAATAACTCAACCTTGGTTTGAATTTACTGGATTGAAAGTTTCATTATGACAAATTTACATTTTATATTTTGTGTGGGAGTTTTGTATGCTATATCATGATTTGTTGTGTTTCCTGTATACAATTCTTATGTGGGCTTAAGTTGAACTTTTCGGATAATTTTAATTCTAAGCCTAAATTGGATTTTTGGACTTAATTAAAATTCATTTTTGAGCACAATTCATTTTTGTAGATTTATTTCTAAATAAAGTTAAATAATTGAATGGTAATGTTGGAATTGTTAAACTACTAATGATTTTAAGAGATGGCAATATAAAATACTATTGTATCTTCAATCTTTGAGTCCGGTTTGTTAAAGCCTCGTGGTTGAATCCAATTCAACCGAAAAGGAAATGATACTAATGTGGAGAAATGTTACCTTTTTTAGAATTAATTCACGAAGATATCCGTGATTTGAATTTTGTGCGGACAAGATTCGGTAAAAGTATTTCATTACATTTATAAACTTGACACGTTGACATGAATGTCATGACGAAATTGGTGAATATGAAATTATTACCAAATGTTAAATCGATTCACAATATAAATGTGAGATTCCATGTTGGATCTTGCGATAGCCAATCGCCTACGAGGGGCACAAAGTACCAACTTGAGTGTTGTGACGATTTTTGGTGTCATGACAAACTTAGGTATTATGATACCTTGAGTGTTATGATAACTTTAGTTCTATGACATTTTGAGTGTCATAAACATGTGAAGAAGGCATGAGCAAATCCAAATGCCCTTGTGTGAGGCATATGATCAAGCGTCCCCGAGAGAGGAGCGCATGGCTAGTTAACTCTACCTAAAATATGGTGAATGTATACAATTGAGTCCTTTAGCCCTCCCGAAAAATTCTTTGGAATTTTGCGTAGGCAATGGATTGTTTGTCGGTTGGGATACAATCACAATTGAACTTTGTGAGAAATAACAATTGTTAGATTGATAATTCTCAAAGTTGACCTTGTTACACATTGTGAGGTGATGAGTTTTGCCTCAATCATGTTGTGGGGATGTTTGGTAAATATAAATTTACCTCGGTCTTGACAAAGATTGACCCCAATAATCGCAGAGTCAAAGAAATACAAGTTTCTTTGAGAGGTGTCCTTGTATTTCTTTGAGATGTATCCTAAGGAAAAAAAAGGATATGAGTCAATTGACATTGACATGGTGATTGAAAGCTAAAAGGGGTCACATGTGATTTCTCTTGAAGAGGTGCATCTTTTAGTGTACTCTTTAGTGTTGCAACAAAGTGCATACATTGAGGTACAAAGGAAATGTGTAGAAAAAGGCCTTAAAGGCTAAACCTTATCAAGGTAGGCCCAAAAATGGATTTTTGTACCGAACTTGAAGGGAACATGTACAACTAGTAAATCATTGTATAGATAATGACAAACGATAAAGTCAAACGAATCTCTTCCTAAAAAGAGATGACATATTGATAATAGTCTATATGAGCTTTAGGTGTTATAAAACCACATTGACATTGAAGGGCTTGAAAGTCCACCGGTGGCACTTATGTCGATTTGAAGTGGTTACACATGCTCGGGGATTATATGCTCAAATATGTAAAGATATTGATCTCAATCTTGCGCGCAAATTTGATTGAAGTGGAGATCAATTGTAAAAATGTAAGGAGAATCTCGCGATACGTTTATCAAAGGTTTACCAAGAGATCAAGTATACCGATTATTGAAGGGAATGGGATTGAAGCCTATTACGCATGAATCTTTGTAATGGTAACCCAACCATGATGATGGAGATCCCAAGAACTTGGTTCAATGGGACAACTAAGTTATGAAGATTCGATTAAGACTTAGGATAAAATTCCTACCCATTCCTATGATTAAAAGTGCTTTTCAGAATGATGTAAGGTTAAGTTCAACTTTTAATGATTCCTATAGCTTGGTTAAACAAGTGGGGTATGTCGAAATACTCTTAATAGGAGGTCACCTATGTAAGTGTGAAGTGGGGCCGCTTCATGAGAATTTTGAGGCTTGAATTCTCTAAAACACTTATGAAATCCAAGGTTGTTCAGGCCAAAAAAATGAACACAACCATGAGAACGAAAATGTTAGGGAGGTTATTGTGTGGGTACTGTTGTCTTGGTTTACACCAACGGCTGAACAGTTCAAGACATCATGTTCACTGATTAGCCAAGTAAATCCGATAGTACTCCACTAAGGAAGGTTCAAAGCCAGAAGCTACCTCTCCTGATGCAATAATTTTCCGTTTGTACTCTCTTTTGTGTCTGCATTCACATGTGCATTTGCATTGATTCACGTAATTTCTCATTCATGTGGGGATTGTTGGAAATATTATAGATATTTCCGGGTGAATGAGAAATTGTTGCCAAAAGGTGTGATTGTTCATTTGGAACTATTCGGATTGAAAAGGTTCATCTGAATAGTTGTGTTGTTTCGTTTGAAACCAATGAACGTGTCTGTTGAATAAATGGACATGTTTGTTCGAACGGTTGTGTTGTTTCACTTGTGACTTTTGGTAATCTATATATATCCCAATAATGTCTGCAGATTTTGATAAGCATTTTTGCATACATTCATCAGCATATTTTCTGTCAAAATTTTTTCGATAAAAAAAAGGAGAGTACAAAACATTCGAATTTCGCCGTATCTTGTTGTTTGGCGTGCTACTACAACAAGATGAGACCGTTGTATCTTGGGAGACGTTTGCTATTCAACCGTGGGCACCGTAGCGGGGCAATTCGTCTTAAAGACATAGAGTCGAACTCTAGCCTCGGTCTAATTTTTCTCGCATTTTCTATAATTTCATTTTCTTTCGGAATGCAAGTAAGTTTTTCTGAATTTTCTCGGAATATAATATCGCACGTGATAAATCCCCAATATTTATATATAAAAATCAACAACCACGATTATTTTATTAACACACGCCCACCATCCAACGATGTAATGGAGCAGAACTGAACACAAAAGGTGACCGGAACAGGAAATATGTTCCCGTAAAAGGCAAAGATAGATAGATGTGTGAAATAATCTGGGATTCATCAAAAATTAAGACAATTGAAGAGGTTGGAAGTAGAAGCAATATTGTCTCAACATACACTCTTTAACTTGGTCCCCCTCTTACCTGGCAATCCACAAAATTTCACCAAGTGTTGTAAATGCATTTCTTGGATTTATTTATGGGCATGTCCCTCATCCAAATATTTCACTTTACTGCTTTGACAGAAACTCACGAGCTTCCTCACCTTCCCAGCAAGTCATGATCTTTCTCCTATTCAAACAAAATGTATATACACAATATAAATACAAGTATATTTTGTATTAATGCAAATCACAATAGCTGTTTTAATCTATGTTACTTTTCATAAACACACAAAGATTTAGATTTAATGCATGTATACTCAACTTAGGGGTGGAAATGGATCATATTTGAGTTGGAATTGGGTTGGGGGTCTGGTCTGTTTGTATTTGAGACTTAACCCGCTAAGATTTTTAAAAGCCAGACTCTACGGGTAGAGCTGTCACGCTGATCCGCCAAAACCCGCCACTTGGCGGGGCGGGCTGGCCCGCCGAGGTGGTGGGCCGAGAAAGCCTCAGCCTAACCCAACCCGCCTTGGGTTACGGGTTGGGGCGGGCCCCCAAAAAATTTAAAAAAATAAATAAATAAAACTAAAAAAAAATTTATTCATATTATTAATTTTAATGAATTAAATATACTAATGGATAACAAGTACATATTTTATAAAAATATTATATACACTTTTAAGAGATAAAAATATAAAATATCAATTATACTATTTTTTTTTTTGTCTGTTTTATCTATTTTTCTTTTTTTTTTTTTTTTTTTTTTTATTTCTGGCGGGCTAGCCCGCGCGGCCCGCCACCCCGCCCCGCCAAGCCCGCGGCCCGCGACGGACTAGCCCGTTTAGGCCCGCCCCTTGGCGGGCTACTAAATACTTAACACACCCCCTACCTTAGGCGGGGCCGGGCGGGCCGACCCGACGGGCCTGGCCCGTTTTGACAGCTCTACCTACGGGTAGATCCGATTGACCTTCTAAAGTCCCTTTATAATTTAAAAAATATTAACAATTTAATTTTAGATATAATAAATAAACATATTTTCTGAGTAAAATGTCAATAAAAGTACATAATAAGTTTTTCAATAAAAAAATTAAACAATCTGAGAATGGGTCCAACCAGATTTTAAAACAAAAATTCTTAATCCATTAACACTATTAAAATTCACTCCAAGTGGCACGAGTTCGGGTGTTATCCTGACCTATTGTTATCCCTAATACTCATGCCATTCAGATTTTTCATTCTCTCTCTCTCTCTCTCTTTTTTTCGGAATGGAAATTCAAACCATTACAATGGGCTGGAGGAGGAGGTGTCAAAACTAGCTCGACCTGATGACTGCAATTTCACAGTTCCAAAAAGAACGGGTCCTATTTGGCTCAGCCAATTTGGCCTGAAAAGTCTAGTCGACTCGGTCGGTCCAGTACAATTCACGTTGTATTTTGAAGACGTAGGCTAGACCGGGGTCCAAAAATAGCGACTCGGATGAATTGCGCCCCGCCCGGCCTTTCACTTTAGCCCATCAGGCCGGGCCGATCCATTTGACAATTCTAGATGGTATGGTGGTAGGGTCTAAACCCTTGACCTCACCTCTAAGAGCATCCCCAAGACACTCTTTAAATTTAAAGAGTATTTTTGTAAAATAAAGTATATTTTTAAATTTAAAGAGTGATATTTTTACATTTTCCAATGGTCATTAAAAGGGTCATTTAAAGTGCAAGAAATCAACAAATGAGTTATTGGAAGTAATTAATCATTTAAGCAATTAATTATAAAGAGTTGTATTGCCTCTTCAAATTTGAAGAGTGAAATCACATTCTCTAAATTTTAAAATTAAAATAAAGTGTTTGTTGGAGATGATTTTTGGTGGTTTCCACTTCAAAATAAAGAGTATTTCTCAATTAAAAAGTCTCTTGGAAATGCTCTAATAAGTCAGACCAACTACTACCTCTATTGGTGAGTTGTAGTTTCATATCTTTCATTCTAATTTAATATTTAATCTCCTATTTCATTTCATATGTGCACGTCGAAATACACAAATTAAATATTCCTTTAAAGATATATTTGATGTGAAAGTGGAATAAATAAATATACCCTTGGTTTGCATATCTATGAAAGTGAAATACAATATAAAACATTTAATACAGAAGATTCAATTAGCGCATACTCATACACGGTGCTGGTGGAAAATCCGCCTATCGAGTACTAGCTGCTCACGGGCCTATTTAAGTAACCTATTCATCTCATTTTTTGTAGCATAAAAACCTTTCTCCTATTCCCCCCATAACTCACATCACAAAACATTAGAACAAAATCATCTAGAAACTAAAACCCAAAAAATGTCTACCAATATTATTTTCACTACATTCATTCATCTCCTCCTCCTCTTGTCTCCTATATTGGCCAGGCACTATCCAATATTGCCTAGTGCCCCCTCAACAGCTTTGCCAATTGCAATTGGGTCCAAAACTAGCGACTATTTGACAATGACACCATCTTTGAGTCATAAACGAGTTTTTCACGGTAGGGAAGTCAAGAATTGCATGCCGAAAGGGTCACGACGTTAAATCCCCCTAGCCGATGCGTGAATTATCATACGGTTGGCTCGTTGAGGTGCTTTTCAGCAGCAGGCTCGGAGAAACCTTAATTACCTAACCATGTTATAATTATCAGGTGAATGGTTTAAGGTTTATGTTTGTATATTGTTGGTATGGTGGCCAAGGGCAGTTTTGGAGAAAAGGGCTTATAGCCTGTCAAAATTCGGATTGAGAGAGTGATTTATTTCAATGTATTTTTGGTTTTAAGTATAGTTTTCGCCTTGAAAACCAATAATAGGAATCGAATAGTGGTCGAGTGGTTAAGACCCTTGAGCCCAGTTTTGAAGTCTGAAGTTCGATTTCCATTATCCATCATCTCCTGGATTTGTATTAAATGAATGAAATTGTCGCTTGATCAAAATTGGCAACAAAGTAGTCCATATAGATGTTATATTGAATGTTCATGCATTGGTTGCGACATATTTTGGAGCACTTGGTAATCATTTATGCACACAATACACCATACTTTTTTTTTGACATCACAATACACCATACATTGGATACAACATTATGCATGTATATATTGTATCGGTCAATGTATTTAGGGGTAATTACAAAAACTATGCCTGGGGTTCGGGCATTACCAAAAGCTCCAGTTATCTTTTAAAATTGTAAATATCTCCTCAAAGTTAATGTTTTCCTAACAAATACCCTCCTTTTGAGACCTCTTGGGGGTGTAATTTTGTAAAGTTAAAACAAATGTAATGTATTTGTAATTTTAAAAGATAACTGCAGTTTTATGTAATTAGGCTAAATATTGGGTGTAGTTTTTATAATTAACCCATGATATATATGGGGTATATACACTTAATTAATCCACCTATATATTACATGTAACAGCTTGCAAAAATGTCACAGGTGAATTAAGTGATGGCCTATTCTAGCATTGAAGAATGCAGTTATAGATTTAAAAGATATTGGCACCAGCCAAACTAACATCATGTGAACAAGTGTACAGCTAAGAAAGTTGCCGCCATATTTACTATATATCCAGGGTTCACTTCAAAAATAATATATGAGATTTGTTGGGGTGAAATTAATTTAACCAGGAAGGGGAATAAATGGGAAACACGTGCTTTGTGCTTTTGTTTCTGAATATTCAAATTTCTTGGTTTTTTTCCAGTGAAACAATTAATAGCTATATATATAGTACATTAAATACTAAAATAAAAACGTACTGGTCAATTTTCTTGAGAAACTTTATATGTCCTAACCAGACCCCTACAGCTTTAATAATCGTGGTTCGTGGAGTTTATTATTTCCTTATATTAATGAAGGGCATGGCTATTTATGATTTGTTTATCGCCTTATTTAAGATTTGCCTCTAATTTTGGCGTTTTTCTTTTAATAAGCCGGGAGGAATAATTAGAGTGGATGTGATAATTATGTCAAAAAAAACCGAAAGACTCATGATTTGAAACTTGATCAACACCTGATAACGTGTGTTTTAAGAGTCGGTCTGAATTCTGAACCTCAAGTTATTTGATTTCTCTTTGTCAAATTTCTTTTGGATTTTTCGTTAAACAAATGTCTATTGGCCAAATTTTGATATACTTTTGTTACTAATTTGGGTTTTGTTAATGTTTTTACCAGTTTTTGTACAAACAATGTTCTCAAATTAGACAACCTAAATTTGCTAACTCACTCAGGATTAGAACTTTTACGGTAAAATTGCAAAAGTTATTTTGAGTTTTATATTTCATAATTACAAATATTCTCTTGATATTTATTTATACTTTTACAAATTACACCTATTAATGGGATATTTATAAAACAAATCAAGCTTCGGGGAGGTGGTTGTAATATCTTGAGAGATAAATGTATTATAACCAAAAAATAAAGTGGGTTTTTTGATGATTATGTAATTATGTTGAACCGCAGAAGTAATCTGATAATTTATTCTTTTTTTTATTTGGGTACTTTGTGGTTTGGGATTGGTCTCATTGGGACATCATTTCCCCTCTTATGATAATGTTATTGCTTTCTTTTACTAAAGGAAATTGTCAAGATAAACTCAGGGATGTCGGCTAGATCCCTCCAATGTTTGTCATTTTTATTTAAATTATTTTTGTCAAACTTATATATACAGTCACAAACACGTACTTAGGGGCGTAGCCAACCGTACAAATATCCCTAGCCAAATATTTTTTCCCCTAGCCCAACTATTATTTACCCTTAAGAAAAATATATAAATTTTTTTAATAAAAATTTTACCAATAAAAAAACGGGAAAAAAAATTTTGGGGTGTGCGGGGGGGCGAGTTGGCTCCCCTAGATCCGCCCATGCACGTACTGGCAAGTTTCCCTCCAAATTGAGAAATTATCTAGTTTGTTATCTACAATGGCGTAGCCAGGAAATATTATAGAATGGTAGATCATAAATCAAAGCACCTTTTGGACCAGGATACAAAACTAAAAGAAAAACCATATAAATATTAACTAAAAAAATTTATTAAAAGAATTTTTAAAAATTTACCTAGTAAAGAAAATTAAATGGGGGTCGGCCCCAGGTTGCCCCCGCCCCCCTCCTCCGCCAATGGTTGTCTATGTCATCAACATTTCGTACCAAGTCAGCAATTTTCGGCAAAAATAGCACCAAATGTTCCAATTACTGAACTAAAATCAAACTTTGACAACCTAGCGGACAAAAAGTCTAAACATGCCAAGTTATTGAACCAATTTTACAATTTCTCCCATTGAATCAGTGGTGGCCAAATGGAATCGAAATCGGGTTCCAAATCGGAACCAGGACCATGGTCAATGGTTCAAAATTCCGGAATCGATGTAATCGGGCCGTGTTGGCGGTTAAGTTACGCGCTTTGTCTCAAAAATCGTGGAACAACCGTTCGTTCGAACCGTCGGTGGAACCGGGGTGAAATCGTTGGTTAAAACTGCCAGTTTCAAGGTTAAAACCGACGTTTTTTTATTTTTTCCGGTAAAAATATTCTAAAAGAAATGTTAAATGTTTATTATGATATTAAATGTTAAACATTAAATGTTTTATATTTGCATGAGACACGTAGTAAACTAAATGTTCGAAGCAAGCTACGTGAACTTTGATTCATCTATCTAAGAGGATATGTATACAGCTTAATATTATTGTTAATATTAAGTTCAAAACTTAATATTATTATGAATATTAAGTCTAATTCTTTTTTTATTTTTCCTTTTTTCTTTTTTTGTAACTAAAATTGATAAAAAAAAATAAAAAAAAAATCAAAAGAGGAAAAAACTAAGACCGTGGAGAAACCAGATTCCGGTTCTGGTTCCTGTTTCACGGGTAATGAGATGCTACCCAAGTGGGTACAACTCAATTCCCTTGTGATTTTGGTTCCTGTTTCACGGGTAATGAGATGCTACCCAAGTGGGTACAACTCAATTCCCTTGTGATTTTGTTAAGTGTCCCCCTATGACATATGAATGTGATTTTTTTCAAAAAAAGGAAAATCAAAATGGGACACATGTCACAATCGCAAGGGAGTTGGGTTATACTTACTTAGGTAGCATCTACTTACCCCTGTTTCACATGGACGAACCGGAACCGACAGTTCCAGAACCGTAACCACACCTACATTTAACGGTCTAACATCACAATTTTTCCCATTTAACGGTCCAACATCGATGTTTTATATAATCACTCAGCGCCAAGATTGGCAGAATTGATCGACAGAAACTTGTGACCCTTTCCATTATGGTTCAAAAATTTAGGACTTTCAATCCAAAAGGTTCAAATCTAATCAGATGCAACATTTCCATAAAATCTTTTCAACAATAGTTTTAGACTTCAGTAGCATGTGGCCAACAAAATGTGCAACACGCAAACAATATAAAAAGCACTGATATACAGTACACTGAACCCAGCAACATGTAAATATTTCGTGTCAAAAAAATACAGTTGCCCGGACGGCTTTGTTCAAATTCCACTTACAAAAACAGCTTAACAGGCCACAAAGCATATTCGGTCAAGGAAAAATAGGACTGAAATGTAAAGGAGCATAAAATAGAGGACCATTTTGTAACACAATCTTTTCTTAAAAAGAGGAAAGAAAAAACATCTGTAAGTATATGGTGCACATATAGCAGTTTTTAATGTTGTAGAAACAACATCACCAACAGATTCATAGAATGCCAGAATACGATTCAAACATTTCAGTTCGGTGAATTAAACAGCATCGTTGCTAAATCCGAAGACGAACAAACATCTAGAGACTAAAGAGAACATCTGGGGAGAACAAAAGAAAATTATAAGTTAATTGAGGAACCCCAAGATCCTTGAAGCAACTCTGCATAATTTGAAATTGATGAGTCATCAGCAATCAGCATCTAACTATACAAATCATCTTCATCAGCTCCACCAGCAGAGGCTGCAAACGGGTCGGATGCAGACGCCCCAGCTGCTGACTCAGCAAAACGGAATTCAGTTCCAAACCCTCGTGACTGCTGCAGAGTCTGAGCAAATGCCTGGTATTTGCGTATGTCAGCATCACTCACACTTCTACGAGCAAATTTCATCGACTCTTCGAAATGTGCGGGCTTGATTTCCGAAACTTCATCTTCAAGATCCTCATCCATAGAATCGGGATTATCTTTTCTTCTCCTCTCCCTTTCTATGTCCTGAGAATAAGCACTAACGTCAATAACCTCACATCCATAATCTCAGTGGAAAGCAAACTTAAATCAAACTCATAATTTGAAATGCCAGAAATGGTGTAACAGATTAAAAGCATAAAAATTTAAAGGTCAAAACAAAATAACCAGCTTCACTCTTCGAATAAACCAAACACCCCAACTTCCACTAAATCTTGTTTTTGCCCAATGGATACCTCAGTACTTGCGATTTTCTGCTCAAAGAGAGACAGAAAACCAACATATTTGATCAATTATAAGGGAAGTTTGATATAGGTATTGGAATCACTTGCCATGTACATCATGAAAATTACGAGTCAAAGAATCACAGCTTATAAGAATATTTTGGAGCTTATATGCTTCTATTTTACTGTATCACAGAACAACTTGCAAGAAACTCAAACATCAGTGTTCAATAGTGCCAAAGTAGAAAGGTAGACATATATTTGTGTTCCCACGTCCATGTCAAATGTAAAATCTTTAGAAAGAAGGGTAAAACAAATTCAGTTTTCCCCTGCTAAATCGACTGCAGTGTCATGAGAGAGATTTTTCCACAAATTTGCATAATCAGTTTTCGGAAAAAGAAAAAAAAATACACCTGGTGGTCTGATTCCAATGAAAATTTTACAGAGGGCCAGAGGCTAGAAATATTCCACTCATTTCAACAAGACAAACCTGGAAAAGCTAAAGCTCATTGAAGACACACAAAAGGAGCTGCCACGGTAACCTAAAACTATGGTTTCTTTGTAGCACAAAAGAATAGCAGATGTTACAAAAAAAAAAAAAAAAAAAAAAAAAAAAGAGGGAAAAGGCAACAACACATTCTTTCTTCTTTTAAAATACTAATTGAATCATTTTTAGATTTTGTATGGATAAGTCCATTGTACTGGTGATCAGTAAATATTGATGTCTGGTAGCAAATAGGCACAGAGATAATATATCATATACCCAAGAAGCATAAAGGGAGAAACAATAAAGGAGGAGGACAAAAACGTACTTTCTCAATGTTCTCTCTTATGGCATATTTGCAAGCCCTCTGACAAATTTCCGTGATATCTGCTCCACTAAATCCTTGAGTATATTTGGCAAGGGCACGAAGATCAACATCTTTGGAAAGTGGTGATTTTCGGAGGCAGGCTTTGAAGATCTGATGGCGTGAATCTTCGTCTGGCAGGGGGATATATCAACTGATCTAGACGACCTGGGCGTAGAAGTGCTGGATCAATAATGTCAGGTCTGTTAGTAGCCCCAATTATGAAAACAGTCTTTTTGGCATTCATTCCATCCATTTCCGTCAAAAGTTGATTGAGAACTCGGTCAGCAGCACCACCAGCATCTCAACACTGCTTCCTCTCTGCAACAATACCAAGAAGCATTGCTTGTAAGCTCTCACAATCTTTGTCTTATAATTAAACATTAGCCAAACACGAATTTTTTTAATAATGATCATATATTTATAAATGGGAAGTGGTATAACCTGCGTGGCAATAGAGTCAAGCTCGTCAAAGAAGAGGACGCATGGAGCAGACTGTCTAGCCTTGTCAAATATTTCACGAACATTGGCTTCACTCTCTCCAAACCACATAGTGAGCAATTCAGGTCCTTTAACACTGATGAAATTGGCTTGGCACTCATTTGCAATTGCCTTAGCTAGTAGAGTTTTGCCACATCCAGGAGGACCATAGAAAAGAACACCCTTTGAAGGTGACATACCAAATTTCTCAAACTTCTCTGGATGTTCCACGGGATATTGAACAGTCTACACAACATAATAAAGAGATTATGAAAGATCAAGTTTAATAAATATGGCACATCAAATAAGTCGGTGAAATCCGCCTTAACAAATATTACCTCCTGAAGCTCCCTCTTGACATTTTCAAGCCCCCCAATATCTTCCCAGCTAACATTGGGCACTTCAACAACCTGGTCATCAATTATGAGAATATTGTGAACATAAATTTTCAAAATAGAATGAATATTACAACTGCACGGATAATATAGCATTACAGCCAAAGTGCACTTACTGTCTCCCGCAAAGCAGAAGGATTGCTTATTCCAAGGGCAGTGTGGAAATGCTCGTTAGTAACAGCCATGGAGTTTAGTATCTCAGCATCAATTGAATCATCTTCCAGATCAATGACATCCATTTTCTCTCTGATGCACTGAAGCGCAGCTTCAGTGCAGAGAGCTGCAAGGTCAGCACCAACATATCCATGGGTGTCTTTTGCTATTCTTTCTAAATCAACCTGTAATATCAAAAAAATTGGTCAATGAAATTGAATTTGGCTCAGGAGAAAAATAGGATCAATTCCTAATATAGTTAACAGGCCTTACATCATCAGATAGTTTCATGTTCTTGGTGTGAATCCGAAGAACCTCAAGGCGTCCAACTTCATCAGGAACACCAATGTCTATTTCCCTGTCAAACCTACCAAACCTTCTCAAAGCAGGGTCAATGCTGTTCGGTCGATTAGTTGCCCCCATAACAATGACATGGGCACGAGATTTCAACCCGTCCATGAGAGTCAAGAGCTGAGAAACAATCCTCCTTTCAACTTCACCATGTGTCTTCTCTCGCTTAGGCGCTATCGAATCAATTTCATCAATAAAAATGATCGATGGTGCATTCTTCTCAGCCTCCTCGAATGCTTTTCTCAGATTGCTCTCACTCTCTCCAGCCAATTTGGACATAATTTCAGGCCCATTAATCAAAAAGAAAAAAGCACCAGTTTCATTAGCAACAGCTCTAGCAATCAAGGTTTTTCCAGAACCAGGAGGTCCGTAAAGTAAAATTCCTTTTGGTGGTTTCACACCAATAGATTTGAAAAGCTGAGGGTGCCTCAGAGGCAATTCCACTAATTCACGGATCTGAGCCATCTGCTTACGAACACCACCCACATCATCATAGCCAACCTCATCCAACCTATCCTCATCCTCTCTCCTCACAGGCTCCCTTCACAGAAAATCTCAGTATCAGGGGCAACAACACAATACTCCCCAGGGTCAGTCTCAATGACTTTAAATTCCACGCTCCTCATCCCCCCTCTCACAAGAAAATGGTCCCCTTTCCTCAATGGGCGATATGCCTCCAGAAAGTAAGCTGCACAGACAATGTCAATGTTTGATGAGGCTTTAAATTAAGACAATACCCTAGAGATTCATTTGATTTGAACTATTATGAAGCGCGCAAGCTGTTAAAAGACATAATCGTATTTAAGGGCTTACGTTTCAAGTATACATCAAAAAGATCCCCAGTGAGACCTTCTATTGTATCATCCAAGGGCAAGATGTGGACACGCTTTCCATATTTCACATCTGGGCACTGGTGCACGGATACAACGTCCCCAAGCCGAACACGCAAATTTGTCCTGATGACCTTGTTCATCCTAATCTTCGGCTCTTCAACGGTCTCATCAGCTAGGGCAATGCACACGGTATCCTTTCTTTTCTTCCCCTGAAAACCACCAACAGAAGGATTCTCAAAATTTCAGTGCACCAAAAACAATTACATGGTGACCAAACAGATACATCTGAGTGTGACAACAATATATGTTTTCCAATATTGTCTGCTCCATAAACCATGAAACAACTACACTATGATATCCTTCCAGGTATCATATTATCTTGGGGAACACCAAGGTGGGGAGTCATCATTGGTATTCACAAAAAGGTTAACTCACTATTGAAAGGTCAGATAATCGTCAAACAGCACATACAACTCCGCCATGAAGCCATAATTCAATTATCACTAAATTCTTCATTCAAGCCTAAGTAAACCAAATTTCGGATTTGCGACTATACAAACCCCATTATATTGTGACAATCAATATTACTATAAACTAATTAACTGAATTACTATATACCCATTTGTTCCTATGTCCATTATCGGATTTGTGAAGTAATTACGCCTCAATCAGTAAGCAAGTCCAGCAACGATTATTTCATATAAAGATCTTTAAAACAAATCAAGAAGAAAAACAAACCCTAACCCCTTCCCCACTTAAAATTTAAAAAATATTTCCTAAATTAAAATATAATTAAACTAAGAAAATAAAACCTTAATCAAAATAGTGTCCCCACGGAAAAGCTGGAGCTTTTCCATGGTGGTGGGGTGGAGGGCGACGACGGAGTTGTCGTCGTTGACCGCCTCATCCACAACCAGGCGATTCGCAGCCTTTTTCCTCTCCAAGATCGCCGTCGAGAAGTCCTTCTTGCCGCCTTTCCTGCTCGAAACAAGAAAAACGCGTCATGTTTTCCGGGGATCAATTTTTCCAAAATTAGACGGACAAAACACAAAGTAGCGATTCGTCGAAGAAAGATGAATCTAGTCGGTTATACTCACGAATCAGATGATTCAGCTTGATTACTCATGTTGTCGGTGATCTGAGGATGGAGGATTGGAGAATACGATGATGTTTCTTGAACTGAGAGAAAGAGGAAGAAACAGTGATAAGAGTAGAATGTAGTAGATATAGAGGGTTTGTGTATGTATGTATGTATGTATGTATGTATGTATGTGAATGCGTATTTGTATGTATATAGGACACTAATTCGTATTTGTATGTATATAGGACAGTACACTTTGATGGGAAAAGATAAGCATTTGGGGATTGCATATGATAGGATTATAATTATCACACTTATGTGTTGCAAATTTTTGTTTGGGATCATGTATTATTTTTTTCCTTTGTCATCGGAAGAATGCTTATATTGTGTTTCAAAAGTATAATTATGAGTGATTAACATGGAAATGATAAAAATGTACTAACTTAAAGGCTCAGCTAGATTTGTTGTCAATTCATTGTCTTCCACACATCCACAACCCTAGAGCAGTTGAAAATTTCTTACGGACACCAAAACCAAAGAGAAGACTTGAATTTCCCAAAAGCTTATCGCTATCATCCATTGTCATAACCCGGAACTTTTCATATTTATTTACATGATTTATATCATTCATAAACATAAATACATGCATATTAATATTTCATATTGACATTAAAACACTTGAATAATCTTGATATGTCAATTTTTAGTTTAATTATGTTAGGTTACTACTTGTGCACTATTTAAAGAAATCGGGTAATAAATATTTTGAGCTTTATTTTATTACATCAATTGATTTATTTGAGTTTATAAAGTACAAATATATGTTGAGTATACATTTTTAAATACATGTATATGTAATTAATTGTTAATCATAAGTTGAGGGGTCAATATGCATTTTAAACACACTTTAAGGGCTAAAGTGCAATTTTTGAAAACTTTGCATTATTGCTTCTTTAATGTGGATTTTTGACAGCTACATGGTGAAATGAATCTGGAAGTTTCATCATTGATTGGGAAAAAAACAAAACAAAACAAGGAAAGGAAGAAAAGGAAGGAAAAAACTTACGTATGCTCATTCTTCATCAAAATCCAAGATTCTTCCAATTTTTCTTTGATTTTTGTTTAGGAAAGCAATCTTACATATATATCTTTGGTTAAGAAGGATATATCCTCAAATAATTGGTAAGTATATCTAGTTTTTGTTAATTTTTGTTATATAAACATTTGATAGCACATATAGTCATAGTTGTGAATTTTTGCTCCTTTAATCTTTCAATACATGTAATATAATGGTTAGATCTTAAATATATGTTCATAAAAATGTTTATACATGAGTTTAGTTTATGTTTTTGAGTTTTAAGAAGTCAAAAATCCGATTTAGGGTTTGTAAAACAAGAAAGAACAAGAAAAACACAAAGTTGCTATAGTATAAAAATCTGTTTTACTATGTTGTAGAGAAAGTTGCATTTGAAGGTCTAAAATCATGAGTTTTAATTATTTGAAGGCATGGTTATATTTTTATACATGTTAGTTTATTGTGGTAAAAATTTGGGAGTGATTGAATACATTAAGAGGTGTGAAAATCTACATGAACTATAAGGTAACAACATGATCCCCTGTTTCTGCCCAGCAGTAGTTGTCTTTTGTATTTCTCTATTTCGACCGATTTAATCTCCGAATTTGGAGTTTTGTAAAACATAAAAGTTGTAGAAAATTGAATTAGCTTTTCAGTCCAACTTGAATCACCTTAATATCATTTTTCTACAGAAAGTTATGGTGAAAATACTAAAGGCTGCCAGAGTGAAATTTTCAGACATTTTAGTTGAATATTTTCTAAGTTTTGTCAATTGTGATTAGTTAAAATGCATACATGGCATACATACATGACTTCATTAGTACTTAGTGTATGATATTAAATTTGGTTATGCATTTTTGATATATTTATAGGTCAAAATCTCGATAAAGAATCGAATAAGGTTGAGTAGACGAATCGGGATAAGGACTTCACCTTGTGAGTATAATCTTGTAATTTGTTATTTGACTCTTATGTAATTGTATGATTGATGTTTTTGAATGAATCCAATGTGTTCTAAATGTGAACTATATGGTTGTTTTGGTGATATTATGATGATGTCGATATGAATGTGAGAAATGTGAAATATATTGATGATATTGATATGGATATATGAAATGTATTGATGATACTGATATGGATATGAATTATGTGATATGAAATATGCATTCATCGAGAGATAAAAGGATTCTTATGGCCACCAATATCCTTGAATCATGTGTTCTGATTTTCTAATTTTACGAATATAGAGTACCGTCGGCCACCCCGAGTTCTTGGAACTCAAGTATATGTGTTATGAATTACAGTGCCATGGCCATATTCGTGATCACGATTTATTCTTGGATATGGATGGTCCATAACAGTAAAAGAATGACTAAGCATATGCATTTGTGTATTTATTAATGATATAAATCGAATGTGTAAGATGTATTGATGATGATGTTGTGCTTGTATTGATATTGATGTTGTGCTTGTATTGATGATGTACTTGTATTGATGTTGTGCTTGTATTGATGATGTACTTGTATTGATGTTGTGCTTGTGTTGATGATGTGCTTGTGTGATGTTAAATAACTTGTTACTCGATTGTACTTATTGAGCTTGCAACTCACCAATTGCAATGTTGACTATTTTTAGATTATGTAGATGAAGTGACATGTGAAGCTTTTGTACAAGTGGAAGTATAGATCCAAGGTCGGCGGTGATTTTGATCCTTCTTCCTCGACTCATCATTTGCATATTATTTTAGGATCTTGTTTATAAGAATGTGGTCTATAATGGTTTGTAATATAACTTATGTATGTGTGTATGAGTGTTGAAAACCGTTTCATTTGGGAACAATGTTTGTGTTTGTACAATATGTTTGCAATAATAATAAATATGCGCACTCTGATAAATAAAGCAGTGGTAATGCATTTAAGTTGGTATTTGTATTTTAAGTGTATATGTTACAGGGTAAGGGTGTTACATCCATATCCGAGCAAGAAGAAGACAATAGTGCGTCATATTGGCTCCATCTGTTCTATTAACATATGTTGTTACCCAATTTATTGTATGTTTATCACTGTTAGGGCTTCTATCTATACGGATGTTGGGAATTTATCTAAATTTTGGGTTTACTTATGTTGTTGGATGGGGTAAAATTTGTGTTTTTTTTGTGGTATTTTTGGTCGATTTTTGGTTGATAGAAATTATACATTTGTGTAGTGAATGTTTTTTTTTTCTTTTATAAACAAGTTATTCTGGTGTCTTGTGGATTGGAAAAATGAGATGGAAAAGCTTTTTGATGAACTATATATTTTGATAAATACAGTCCAGATGTTTCCTATTTTGGTTTTGATTGTGGTGAAATTTAAAAAAAATAAAAGTACGCCCAATTTTTATGCTTAAAATATGGATCTTCGTCTGCCCATTGTCGATTTCTTGAAAATAAGGAACATCTTTTTTGTTTAATTTTGAAGGTGTAACTGCAAGAATGAGCAGCAGTAACAGTCCACCATTTTTCGAATCTAGCGCGGTAGCAATTTTTCATGGTAATACGAACAAGCATACACCACCCGTTACATATTCATGTTACCGGATTTTCACTTAGGGCTCAAACGTCTTGATGAAGGCAAACCCGGGTAGACGCTTCATGTCGTGTCCTACTAGAGGGGTATGCTCTTTTTATTGGTTTGAATTAGTTAGAAGTTGTGTAATTTATTTATAAAAATTTTGATGTTTCATTTTGTCATATTTCAGATGAATAAGTGTGGTTATTTGTTTGGCTTGATCCGAAACTTTCTGACCGATCAGCTGATATCATCGATGGTTTAGTTGAGAAATTAAAGATAACGAAGGAGAAACTGGTATTATCTAACAAGAAAGGTCGTCGTCTCATGAGGTTGACAATATGTTCATGGTTCCTAACTGTTATCATGTTTGTAGTTGCTTATATTTTATATAGTAAACTTAATTTTATCGAATAGTTCACCACTTCATCTCGTCTGAAAAAAGAAAATTGTTAACATGATGTTTCGGATATGTGTGTTCCCTATATGTATGTCATATATATTAGCGTTAACTAATATATGTGTAATGTTTGAGGCATGAATCTATTATGAACAATTGTATGTAACATCTGGTTGTCTAATTTGAAGTTTTACTATGTTAATGTATTATTTTTTTGTGACCATTGGCTGTTTCAAACATCCCTATGCATTATGGTTTGTGCTTTGTCATGGATTTTAAATTTTGTTGAACTTGTAAAAAAAATAGTTAATGGTTATCTTAATGTTTTTCATTATTTTTTTTGGATTTTAAGGCTTAACCTAATACATATTTAGTAAGAAATATATGTCTTTAATGCTTACCTACCCATTTGTGCTGGTTTAGGTGAATACGTGAGTATTCAATTTGATGTAACTTGTTTCTTCACACTATAAAACCTGCATTCCACCAATGTATCCCCATGCAAACTTGTAGTTTCCTCTTTTCAGTCTAGCTAGGTCGGTTATTGGCCTTTATCATACATCTTTTCAAATTATGGTGTAGAAAATGAGTTGTTTGTGGAGGTGTATAGTAATATCTACCAGCAAATAGTTAATTGTGTAGGTTGTCACCCCTAAAGTAAGCTTCTATAAATAGGACCTCACACAATCTTCTCCTTTACCATATCTTGTTTTGTGTATGTGGCTTTGGAGACTAAAAACATAGTGCATTGGTGAGGAATAGGGTATGTATCGGCTAGTCATGGCTAAGTTGTTTTGGACTCATCCAAACCGATTATTTGATTGATCTTCATTGGGCTGAGAAGGAAGACACAATGTTCATTGATGCGCTACTCCTGTGAGAAGCAAGCCGCTGGGAATTGGAGTCCCTTTCATGCCAATGAATTTGCTGTTAAAATTGCTATGAATGTGGTGAATAAAAGTCTTAATAAGTCATTCACCATTGATGACTATATAGATCGTGTTGAACTTCTGTCAAAGCGCCATCGTATTTTCTCATGGGTTATTCGGAAGCACGGTGTGAAATATGATGCAGCTAGCAACCGCATTTACGCAGCAGGTCATACAGACAAAAGAGACAGTTGTATGAATCTAAAGCCCCCAAGCAATTTGCCAAAGTAAATTATGATTATGGCACAGATAGATGACAACCTCTTAAAGTCTGATCATTTGGCTATAGATTGGTTGGATCATCTTACATCACTAACCCCTCAAAACCCAGGCAAGTATGGGTACCTAAAAACTGATTTCCTTGATTGCAGGTTCAAGGAACAGCTGAGTGCCAAGGAACCTGGTACATGGATAGTGGGTACATTCCAGGACACATGACAGGGAACAAGAAAAATCTGTCAAAATTCAATGAGATTAGAGGTGCAAAAGTCATATTTGGAGGAAATGAAGCTCCAGGGGAAATAAGAGGCATTGGATCCATCAAGAAAAATGGATTGAAAATCACAGATGTTGCATATGTTGAAGGCCTCAACTTCAACCTGTTAAGCATCAGTCAACTCTGTAACAAGGGATATAATGTTGGATTTAATATGGGAGTGTGCCAAATTAAAGACACTGAATCAAATGAAGTAGTGTTGCAAGGATCCAGACAAAAGAATATGTATGTGGTAGATTGGTCGACTGCCACACCAAGCACTTGTCTGCTAGCAAAAAAATGCAGTAGAATCAAATTGGTTGTGGCATAAGAAAGTTTAGTCACCCGAATTTCAAGACAATTAACAAACTTGCAAGGAGTAATCTTGTAGAAGGACTGCCCGGACTCGATTGTACAAGAAGGAAAGAGTTTGTGATGCATGCGGATGGGAAAGCAAATCAAATCATCATTCAAAGAGAAGCCCACCATCTTCAACAATGGATATTACATCATTTGCATATGGACTTATTTGGTCCATTGAGCCACGGATAAGTGGAAAGAAATACACTCTAGTAGTGGTTGATTATTATTCAAGATATACATGGACAATTTTCATGTGCAAAAAGAAAAACCTTGAGTTACCTCAAATGAAAAGAGTTCAAAATGAGAAGAGTTAAACCATTATAAAGATAAGATCTAATAAAGGAACCGAGTTTGTCAATGGAATAATAACTCGATATTGTGTTGAAAATGGTATTGCTCATGAATTATCTGCAACCACGGACTCCACACAAAGAGAATGGAGTAGCGAGAAAGAAGAACAAAACTCTCAAGGAAGTTTGCAAGAACCATGTTAGCTGAAGCTGGATTGCCAAAAAGATTTTGGGCTGAAGCCATCAATACTGCATGCTATACCCAAAATAGATGTATGATCAATAGACAACTGACAAAGACTCCCTATGAAATATGGACAGGGAGAAAGCCAAATGTTGGATATTTTAGAATATTTGGATGTAAATGCTTCATCCACAACAATGTCAAGGATAATCTAAGGCTTTTGATGCTAAAGGCGATGAAGGCATCTTCTTGGGATACTCAATCGAAAGCAAAGCATACGAGGGGGTCAACAAGAGGACTATGGTCACGAAAGTCTATCCATGTGGTTTTTGATGAACCAAATGTAAATGGAGAAGATATTGAAGAGTTAGCTTATAAGTTGAATCGACTAACTATGCAGAAGAGTCCTTATGTTGAAGCTGAAGATGGAGCAATCAACCAAGATGAAGATGAGATAGCTGAATCTCAAAGACAGCTGAAAAATCTGCAGCTAAGTGATGATGAGAGAGCTGCTCAAGACAACACAACAAAGATGACCGAACCCGGTGATTTACTTCAACTTTGATGTGAGATGGTGAGAGATCATCCACGAGCTAGTTATTGGAAATGTAAGAGATGGTGTAAGAACCAGATCCAGAGCTCAACAAGAAGCAATGTTCACTTGTTTTATTTCCCAAATAGAGCCAAAAGATGTGTCCCAAGCATTGGATGACACACATTGGATTCAAGCCATGCAAGAAGAGCTGAATCAATTTGAAAGGAACAATGTTTGGGAATTGGTGCAAAGACCAACCCATCAAAATGTTATTGGCACAAAATGGGTTTTCAAAAACAAGATGAATGAAGAAGGTTCTGTGGTAAGAAACAAAGCAAGATTGGTAGCCAAAGGGTATTGCCAAGAAGAAGGAATAGATTTTGATGAAACATTTGCTCATGTTGCAAGATTAGAAGCAATAAGGATGTTTCTTGACTATGCTGCTCACAAGAACTTCACTGTATATCAAATGGATGTGAAAAGTGCATTCTTAAATGGACTGTTGGAAAAAGAAGTTTATGTTGAACAACCTCCAGGTTTTGAGCAGAAGACTCTTGGAGATAAGGTGTACAAACTCAAGAAATCTCTATATGGATTGAAACAGGCACCTAGAGCATGGTATGATACATTATCTCAATTTCTGACAGATAATGGATTCACCAATGGCAAAGTGGACAGAACACTCTTCAGAATTCAAGATGGAGAGAGTATACTGTTTGTTCAAATATATGTGCATGATATCATTTTTGATCCACAAACAAAGAGTTGTGTGATAAATTCTCAAACCTCATGCAAGGAAAATTTGAGATGAGCATGATGGGAGAGCTGACATTCTTTCTAGGACTTCAAGTTAAACAGCTGAAGGATGGAACCTTCATAAGTCAAACAAAGTACACCAAGGATTTAATGAAGAAATTTGGTATGGAAGAGAAGTCTTCTATGAAAATACCAATGAATACATCAGTCAAAATGGACATGGATGCAGATGGCAAGCCTGTGGATCAAACAAGATACAAAACACTTATCGGATCATTGCTTATCTAACATAACGCAAGCGGGCCGGACATCACCTTTGCGGTATGTGTATGTGCAAGATTTCAATCTACACCAAAAGAGAGCCATATGATCATGACTAAGAGAATCCTAAGATATTTGAAGGGATGCTAGGAAGTCGGCTTATGGTATCCAAAGGAAGGTGGATTCAAGCTAATTGGTTACTCAGACTCTGACTATGCTGGATGTAGAGTTGACAGGAAGAGTACTTCAGGTACATGTCAAATGCTTGGAAACAGGTTGGTTTCCTGGTTTAGCAAGAAGCAAACTCAATTGCCACATCCACAAACCGGCCGAGTACATAGATGCGGGCAATTTGTTGTGCCCAAGTCTTATGGATGAGACAACAACTGAGAGATTATGAAATTGAAAAAAAAGAGATTCCAATTATGTGTGATAACACAAGTGCTATTGCAATCACTCAGAATCTTGTGTTGCAATCAAGAACAAAGCACATTGATGTTAGATATCATTTCATAAGAGATCATGTTGAAAAGAAAGACATCACTTTGGAATACATCTCAACTGATAAACAGTTAGCTGACATATTCACAAAGCCATTATGAGAATCAAGATTTGAAGAACTCAAGCATGAGCTAGGGTTAATTGAGCTGAGTTGATACTTAGAAGACTCAAGAAAAAGAAATGAAACTTGAAAAGATGAAAATTGAGCAAATTTCTTGAATCAACCAAGTGAACCAGCCGTATCGGAAAGTCAGCTGTATCGAGTTAGCTGACAACTGAGTCACTATATGAATAAAGAGAAGAAGAGCTGAGTAAGTTAAGGAGTTAGTTGAGTTACTTATGAGCTAAGTGACAAAAACGCAGTCGTTTTTAATGAGCGGGAATGTTTTTAAGGATGACGTCAGTGTAATTATGACGGGTACAGTAAAAAGCTGCACAACAAGCATATGATTGGATATAAATGCTGCCGCATTAAATGCGAGCAATTAAATGCAAATTAGACATGCTAAATCTGAGCCGTTGATCTTGATCAAAATTCAAAAACCAAAAACACGTCCTTTCATAACCCTTATATACCTATTTGTTCAGTTTCTCTCTCTCACTTCAATAATTGTTCATCTTTCCAAAGCAAGAAAGCAAGCATCTTTTCTCTCAAAACCCTACCAATCTTCAAAGCAAGTTCATCAAGTTTCGTTCGTTAAAATCACTGAAATGGCACCCGCACATGATTTTACTAAGCTCGCGAAGCAAATCCACACTGGATCAACCGTGGATTTTGAAGGGATGATTAAACAGGGTTCCGATGAAACCCTTGTGAAGAAGATTGCTGATAAAATTGAGAAATCCGGACTGAAACCCTTTCTCACAATGGAGTTTCAGATGACCTATGTTGAAGAAGTAACTCAGTTCTATGTGAACGCTGAAGTACAGGATGAAGGGATTAAATCCTCAGTCCACCGCAAGGACATTCAAATCAACGCAAAGGACCTTGCGGAGCATTGTTTATTGTCGTCGGAGGGCATGCCGGAAATATATGAAGCAGACGTTGATTTGGTCGCTGCATGGAAGGAAGTGGCCAAACCTGAGTATGCTGCAAAAGTCGTCTACACAGCTGAGAAGAAGCTGCTGAATGAGGATTACCATAAGCTTATGGATATCGTTGCAAAATGTGTAGACATGAAATTTGGAAGCTTTAATCAGCTGTCCAAAACCAAGCTGATCGTCATGGCTGCGATCATGGAGGAAAAGAAGGTAAGCTGGGCAGAATTCGTCAACAGCAGACTCTGCCAGAATGTTGCAAATAAGTCCTTCAAGGACAATGGGTCATTTGGAGGATCTATGGGATATGGCCTAGTTATTGGCCATCTTATGGAGGTGAAGGGTGTTCCCCTTCGACATGGAAAATCCTTCCATGTTAACAAGAAGATGTTTCGGGCCAACTTGTCTGGAGCCCAGAAGAGAGCATACGCCAAGAGGGCGGATACCGAGGGGGGAATCGGTGATCTGAAGAAACAATCAAGTTATTCTTCCCCCCCAAAAAAAAATCGCCCATGCAAATGCAAAGAAGATAGGTGCCCCTGCGGCGAAGAAGAAAGATGCACTGCCCTCCGCGGTGTGTGTCCCCCCCTCGTAGCCGGGGGATAAGGAACCTCAAATACCTTCTCCAATCATCAAGAAAAGGAGGACTGCCAAGCCAAGAAAGGCAGCTTCTCAAGCAAAGAAGGATGCACTGGCTCCCGCCGCCAAGGAATCTGAGGAAGCCATATCCGAACCAGAAATTTCCCTGGTAAGGACTAAGAGAAGAAGACTCACCAAGCGTTCAGAGCTTGAGAGGACAGCTGAGTCTGCCACTCAGCTGGAAAAGATCTCTGAGACTTCTGAAGAAGTGCAGTCTCCAGAAATTATTGATGAAACAGCCAAGTCTGCTGAGGTCGATCATCAGAGGCAAATTGAAGACCCAGCTGTGGACAGAACAGATGAGTAACAAGAAGCAGCTAAGACAGCAGAATCCCTTGTTGACAAGACTATATCTCCACATGCGATAGACGCTGCTGAGGGTAAAGAGCATCAGAGTATGCTACCCTCCATTCCTGAGAAGGAAGGGCAACAGGGAGAGGATAAAGATGATGATGTAATCATGTGCTCTCCATTGTACCCAGACATCCAAAATTGTCTAAGAGCATGGAGGAAATGGAAGGTGAATCACTCAAGGGTGCAGTTTGAACACCCAGAGTTCATTGATGAGGAAGAGGAACTCTTCAGGTTTCTTGAAGTAGATACCGTGCTGCAAGCCCTAGATGAGGATAACTGTATTAACATACTGCAAATTTGGAAGGAAAACGAACAGGCAAGAGCAGCTGAGGAAGCATAGGCGCGTGAGAAAGCCAACATATGTCCTCTTACTAGAACCAATGATCACACTCACCCGCACATAGATGTTCTTTCAGACAATGATGAGGACGTGGATCCGGTTGCTACAAAGGAGAAATTGGATATGCAACAAGCCATGTTGAAGTCCAAAATGATGCATGAGCAACAACTGAGGGAAGGACCAGGAGAGTCTTCCAAATCATAGCTGGAAATTGATCCGTTGGGAGTGGTACAACATATTGCTATTGTTATTGCTGCAACCACTTCCCCAGTTCACCAGAAGACGGATCTAAGGGATTTGGCGATGACATTGGGAATATGGGCACCCAAGTTGAGCCAACCCCTGTTGAAGGTGTAGTACCACCTGCCCCCACAGTTGAACACTCAAAGGAAACAACCGGGAGTCTGGAGCAGAGTGACCCCAACATAAGTCACTCAGCTGGTGAGCCAGCTGAGGGGGAAACTCACTCCACTGCAGGCTAGGTCGGAGGATCTTTGCGATGACTCCACCCTGAATCTAGGAGGCGAAGTGGAGAAGGAAAAAGAAATTGAACCACAGCAAGTTGTCACTGACGAAGCTCAGACATTTAAGTCTGTCTCAGCTGAAGTGCCAATGGCTCTGCAGGCTGAGGACGCTGCTGATACAGTCGAGGCACATGATAGATCTGCCCCGGGAGTTAACACTCTGGGCACTAAAAATACAATCCACGGAGTTGAGACTCCTGTGGATGCCACTGCAGAAGACCCTAAGACAGTTGCGCATGTCGAAGGGATTGTACAAGGCCCCGCTGCAGTTGAGACTGCAGGAGGTAATGAAGGCCTAAGGGAGGTTGAGACTTCCCTAGGTAAAAATCCAGGAGATAAGAGCATTCCTCAAACCATAATTGCTGAATCAGAGGAGGAAATCAGTGCTCTTCATGATTCCCAGGATGATCCTGATACAACCTTCCTGGGATCTGCAGATGAAGCTGAGTCTACCCCAACTGCACATCAAAAAGACTCAGCTGAGGATGATCTACCAAGTGGAGCAAGCCATATCTCAAGGCTACTCGTCAAACATTCAACTTTGATGATGAGCCAAGTCTTCAAGACTCATCATCTTCCGATGACACTGATGGTGCAGCTGAGGAACAACAAATTCATTTAGCAGAATCAACTGAGGCAGAAGAAGCTGTTAAAACAGTTGAGGCTCAGTCAGCTGGCCAAACCACTCACCAAGGCCCAGCTGAAACCGAGTCATCTCCCAAAAGCTACAAAGAGATTCCACTCAACCGGGCACATCACGAGGCACAAGTAACGGAGAATCTATACCATATGTCCATGATGATGCATTTGAAGAAACTTTCCCTTTCTCTATTGAGCTTCCTGAACTTGATGAAGAAACAACTCGAGAACAGCGACGCTTCAACGTCAGACCCGAACCTGTTATTCCCACAAATAGTATCGTCCCAGCAGACTATGATTTTGATGCTGCTTGGCCACCAGCTGAGACCGAGGTGACAGTTGAAGTACGAAAGGTCTTCAAGACAATCTCTACAGAGATTGAGAAGGTAGAATGGCACCAGGCCACATTGGATATGCGGCTGGACAACAGGGATGCCAACCTTACGGTCGATCTGCGCAGAATAGTGGTTAGAATCAGGGAATGGTGTCAACAGCAGCGTACAATGCGACTAGAACAAGTTAGATATTTTAAGGCATTGTACAACAAGATGTTGATCTGGAGCGCTAATAATGCTGACATGAAGAGGAGAATGCAAGAAAATATTGACAGAATGCATGCCTCCCACAACACTGAAATGGAACTGCTGCGAGAATTTCACAGAAAAGAACTTCTGCGCGTAGAGGAAAATATGAACAACAAATTCAGCCTTCTCATGGCTGAAATGAAGTTAGTGGCAGCCGAATCCAAAGCCACCCACTCAGAATTTCGTACAACATACTCCGCAGCAGACTCCAAGCAAAACTCAGCTATCAGCCGCCTAGATTTCATGCTTGCTGGCATGTTTCCAGGGGTTCTTCTCTCCTTTGATGATGCCAAAAAGGGGGAAGAGGAATACCTGAAGACGTTGAAAGGGTCAGCGGATGAGAAAGAAAAGGACGCAGGTGTTGAAAGAAGAAGAAAACAGTTGAATAACAGAAGAAAGAAAAGGGAAAAGCAGTTGAGGGGGAAGGTTCAAAAGATATGACTCTAATGTTTGCTTTGACACCCCTCAACAAGGCCTTGTCACACGGTGACATAATCAAAGAAACTTCCAAGAACTCTGCTTTGCTCAACACTCTGCGTGCCCATGTCTCATAAGAAGAAACTAGTAGAAGCGAGAGATGGAGGATTTCGACAAAAGAACGGATGCTCGTGTTGAAAAGATGTTAAAACAATTCGGAGGCATTCCGGAAAAGACACGACGCTATTTCGGCGTCGGAAATGAGCCGAGATTAGTTGATGAATTCAAAACGCTCGAATCCGAATGATACTTCGAGAACATGTCCATGGCCCAAGTCTGGGACTTGCACTGGGAAAAAGGCCTTTAAGTTGTGCAAAGAAGAAGGCGATATGCGAGAGACTACCTAAGAACAAATAGACTACGAAGAAGTCACCGACAAAAGGAAGGCTCCGTCTGAATATACACCCAGGAGGAAGAGGAAGAAGCGATGGAGGAAGAGGCTTGGACCTGACCTCTACCCAAAAACATTGAATACATAGATCCAGGAAAGAAATGAGGGATCTATTGGGCTGGATATGATGCCATAGCAAATGTGGAAGTAGAGAGGAAAAATGTTGAGTATGTCAAGAGAATCGAAGAAGAAAATAGAAGACAAACTCAGATGTGGGAAGAAAGGCAAGAAATAAAAAGAAAAGACGATGTTGCAAAGAGAGCATACGAGAAAAAGAATGCAGCTGAAGAAGCAAAGAAAAGAAAGAGAGCAGAGGACGACAGAGCTGAAGAAGAAAGAAGGAGGCAGCGAAGGCGATGAAGTGTTGATGTCCACCCCTTCATGTATTTTACTGCTGTAAATACATATGTATGTAAGTCTTCTGTACAATGAATAAAAATTGTGTAATTTCTATATTTGCGTAGATATAGTCTGCTATGTTTGCTATGATACACATTGTAAACAATTGTGTAAAGGACAAGAATGTTATGATCAATAAAATGATTGATTCTACGCATACATTCTCTGTTACTACATTGTATGTATGTATCTTTGATGCTTACATTTTGTATGTATGTTTTAAGTTTTGGCATCATCAAAAAGGGGGAAATTGTTGGGAAATTTATTGTTAAGATTTTGATGAATGCCATATAAAACTTAGACTAGAAAGTTGGCACCCCATTTTCCTTGTATTTTGAATTGTAATAGATAGGGTGTGCATTGAGTGAGTCAAGTCACTATACCGGATAAACAAGAAGTCAACCAAAGATCGAAATGAAGACTACGTGCAACAAACAGTATGGCAAGGAGGAGAAGTCAAGAACTCGATCAAGGAGTATCGGCTAGGATACAAACAGTGTGAAGTGTCAGTCAAGTCAACTCAAGAAGCCAAGTCTCAAGTTGAAGTGACTGATGAGTCATCCATTTATTGGAAAGTCAAGACAACTGAAAAGAATCCATTGCCTGTAAGTCAAGAAGCTTACTTAAATAAGTAATACTTCCATGCTTTGCCATGTTTGAAAGTGTTGATCCCGAGAAGCGTGCAAAAGGAATAAACCAATGGGAAGATCGCACCTCGTGTCGACTGCGAAAAGATGAACATTCATTTAATACGAGGAAATGTCAACATCAAGGACTGCAACAAGACAAGCCAACGAACACAAGTGACTTTTGAAAATCAGCTCATCTCTTCAACGAGCATATTTTTGAAAGATCACTATAAAAGGATGAGGAATCACTTTGAGAAAATGTTACAACCTTGACAACCTGAACAACAAGCAATTATTCAAACTGTAACCTGCAATATATTCTCAAGTTATTCAAGCAAATCTTCAAGCCTAAATTTCGAAGGAAATCGATCCAACACCAAGTTGTGAAGGAAAGACAACTTCAAACTGTTGAAGAGGAAACTTTTGAAGAATCAAAAGGGGTCTACATTCTAAGGAGGATTGTAGAAAGGTTCAAGGCCGAACCAGTATCAAGTCATTGGAGGGCTTCGTGATCAAATCCAAGAAGCTTGAGCAAGTGAGCTGAAGTAGCAAGGCAATCGCCCGTGAAGAAGGTTTAGTCGGACGAGAAGCCACTTGTGTGACCAAGGCATCTCCGTCGAGTCCCAAAGGATCAAGTCAGCTTTGTGATCAAGACTTGTATCTGGACTGATAACCACTTTGTACTCTGATCAATACTTAGTGGATTCCTCCAGGAGTTGGAGAAGAGAGGAGTAGAAGAATTACCCCTTCTTCGAACCTCAATAAAAATTATTGTGTCATTTACATTTCAGCATTTTATTTTTGCACATTATTTTACATCTGCTGATAATTTGTTATCCAACTGATAATTTACAAAGTACCAAAATCAAGTGTTAAAACAAACTTAAACCAAATTCAAGGGTGTTAAGTCTTCTGCTGAAAATCTTATCACAACCAAGTTAAGGTTTAGACTAAACAGCTGAGTTATTCTATCAACAGCTCAATTGAGTCTGTTGAGTGGCTAACTCTGCTGGTTAACTCACTTAGATGTCCTTCAAGGACTTAACTGTGAAATTAACTCTGTATTATTTTAAAAGGACTTAAATCGAAAAGTTGGTAAGGTTTATTCAACCCCCCCCTTCTAAACCTTACTCACACCCCTTGGGACCTACACGTAAGCAACTAGTTTGTTGGAGGTGTGGGTCGATTTCACACAATCGGATTAGGTGCACAGAATACTTAATCCCCAGTACATTTGCCTCAGTCGAGTCATCCACAAATGAGCAAACTGGTAGATGTCGTACACCTTAAAAATATGGTATATGTCGAGGTTCAGATCATACTCGAGGAAGATGTCCGAGTAGGGAGGGTGTTGATGGGTTGGGAAATATTTAAATATCCAATTAGTATGACTTAGTGGGTACTGTCATTTCATACTAAAATTTCTTGTTTTGTATTTTCTATTTTGTACTATATATGCTTAGATTTTATTTTTCATTAATTTTGGGTTGTTTTCACTACATAATTTCTTTTCATGAATTCTGGGTTGAGTTTTCATTGTCAGGTATAAAAATTAGTAGGACTTCCCGGAGTGACTTCCCGATATACAAATTAATATGACTTCACATCATATTATTAGTATGATTCCCGATATAAAAATTAGTAGGACTTTTCAGAGTGACTTCTCGATATACAAATTAATATGACTTCATGACATATTAGTAGTACGACTTTCCCTTTTAAAAATTAATAAGACTTTCCGGTATAATATATTGTGAATGTGTATATGTACCGTGAACCTGTACCGAGATCTGAAAATAATTCAATGCTTCCAGACAACTAATTAAACAAATTAATATGACTTCACACAATTAGATTTCACAATAAGTTACTAATTTGTTATTTTTTTGGCGAAATGAAGTATCACTTTAAGCCTTCACGGTATATTTTCTAACAATTTGATTGGAATTCAACATTAAATGTAACAACAAGAACCATTCACGAAATTGGATTACATAATTAAACAAAAAAACTAGAAAAACACACACTTAAACTGGAATAAGAAACGTCATTAAAGAAGAGCGCGGAAACAACCATAACAATTCACTGTTCAATCATGACGTGAAGAAGAAATTTCTTGCTCAATATTCGCTCCAAACCTAGGACGGGGTGGCAAGTAGCATGGAGGATGAGCCGAAAAGTTACTTGAGCCTTGTGTTTCTGCCTTCGATTTCTTAAATAGTTTTTCGAGCTTGTCAAAAAGAAGTTCTCCCTCTAACATATAGTCAGTACAACAAACGGTTGGATCATCCTAAAAAACAAATAAAACGAATTGTTAAAACTACTTAGAATACAAAATGGGATATTATACAACTCACATGAACATAAGATTATTTATTTTACCGAGCGCCATGTTACCCAGTCCCTATTAGGTACGTGCACAAAATTGAATTTGCGATCCCAATATATATCGGGCGTACTTAGTATTTTGTCAAACAAAGTATAATGAGCTTGAAGATGTTGGACACGTTGATTGAATTTAGTGAACTTAAAATTACAATCGAATGCAAATTTCAGAACACATTTGGCCTCCAAGATGGCGACACTATTGTTTGTTTCACCGACTACCCAATTGCCCTTACTCATCTCACTCGGTAGGGAATCGACGAGGATGATGTCCATCGGCAATGTCCATTTTATTATTTATATCTCAAACCCAAAGCCCCTTTATATTCCCATGAACCATTACAAACCCAATCAACCCTAAAATTATACATCAATTCAGCCCATGTATCCCAAAGCAACAACCTTTAGAAAAGCTAGAAGTAACTTTTTTCCAAAAAAAAACTGGAAACTAAGAAACATCCACTCCAAAAATCTGAAAACACTGAAAAACACTTAAAAAAAACACTTAAAAAAAACACTTAAATTAAGTACTAAAAATGAACACTTAAAATAAACACCTAATAAAGCACTTAACCCCTTTTGTAAAATGACCCCCAAAGGCACTTTTCCAAAGCAGCAAGCAATCTGCAATCTTTAGAAAGAAGTTGGAAACAACTTTTTTCCAAAGAAAGCTGGAGATTGACCGCACTCCAAAATCCTCAGCCCACTTCAAATTCACACAATAAAACACCATATAAACATCCAATCCCAATCATTCCACAACACTATACCACACTCCAACCCATATTCTTCCAAAACAGCAACTTTTGAAAAAAACCAAAGACAGTTTTTTTCCAAAAAATGTTGGAAACAAACATTAACCCATAAAATCAAAATCAGCAGAATTAACTCAACATGAACCCATAAAACCTCTACTCGATTACAAATATACAATAAACCAATCATAAAGAGTTAATTACGATACTAACAAGTTTTTCAAACTACACCACAACATAATCACTTTTCTACGTGCGGAGTGCTAAAACTAAAGATACACTCAGCTATAGTGTACCCAATATGGTACATGTTCGCCTCATCAATCAACAATACACATAGATGGTGCAAAAACTGCTCAACCTGCTTCAGCGCAAATGGACCACATGATATATTAGTATGCTGTGTGAAACAGAAATCACGTTGCCCAAGGGTCATACTCCACTCTCCCTCAAATTTCTCAAGCTCAGGTCATGCATAATGGAACCCTCGTTGTCGTAGCAATGTTGGCAATATGCATCTAAGGGGTAACGTAGCACGTCGCCTCGCCTCAATGATAGTGATATCAAATCTATGTGCCAACGAGTCGTGCACTGTGACTTTATGTTGTGTCAAATCAATCTTCAACGCGTACCAATGGGCAGCACTATACCATACATTGTATATATGTAGAATATAATTAGAGCAATTTGAATTTAATATTACAACATAGGGGTATAAATATATATAAGCAAATGTGGTAATGAATTTCATTTTACGTGCTTAGTATAATATAACCAACCTGATCTAAATGTGACCATGGTACCATGCATCCCCATCTAAAGCGCGTCTTGCCATGCACATATGGAAATAATAGATCAATATGTGATTGGTCAAGATCTTCACCATGTTCAGCCGGATATTATATATCATCTGGATCAAATCTATGACGCTCTCTCCATATCTCTCGAAGCAAATCCTACATAAAATTTAATTTCATTTAATTATGTGAATGAATAATTAGACATCGATGTGTGGAATATTTTTGGTACATAGGTTGATGCACTTACGCCAAACTCTATGCCTAGTACTAATGATCGCTTTGAAAGCGTAGGATGAATGGTCACATCAACAAAAGAAGGATCCATGTGGAGAATATGCAAATATGCATCAATATGCTGCAATTTGGTTTTTATAGTTAAAATAATAATTATAACGATGTATTATACAAATTCAACATTAAGCATGCTTAGCAGATAATAAAACTTACATCTGCTGCGAGACATGTACCAACATCCATGATTTCTTGAAAAAAACTATTTTCCAACTGGGAGAAGTGACCCTACATTGCGCCTGGAAAAATTCAATTGTAGTTAAATTTACTATGACAATCTACAAATTATAAAAAAATCTTAATACACTATTTACCTCTCATTCATAGTAAGGTATACTCTAAATCGAGCAATGGCATCGTTGCGCTTCTCAGTAGACCTACTCGCATAAGAACAGACTCTTAGACTAGATGGTCATTGAGCACGACCGATGAGGTGGCATGTACCACTATCCACAAGTCTCAGATAATGAAGATGGTATGAAATAGAAGTCTCAGCCGACATGACAAGGGTCTGAACCGGTATGACCGGCACGACAGAAACCTCTATAATATGACTCCTATAATCATTCATGCAAGCTATCACGCACTGTGTGCTCGGAATATTATCGGGTATATTGAGCACATGTAATGGTGAAGTTGTAGTCCTAGTTGCCTTATTGGTGACAACATCATGCCCGATAGAAAAATTACTAGTAGTGGCAGTAGATTCAGTAAATATTGGAATGGGTAACGATGTTGCAATAGTATTGGTTGTGGTAGTAGTCATGGGCGTGCCATAAATTGGACTATCGGGTGATATATCCATCATATCCCACTCACCCCCTAAATGTGTCTGATCATGTGCAACTGAATGCAGAATAGAATCAAGATGTTGCTCCAGCGAATCAAGTTTATCCCCTAAACGACCTTCTAAAGTTGACACACTATCCATGACCCGTCCCACCTCCTGCTGAATAATACCCGTAATCAGTGATAACATGTCGACCAAAATAGAAAGTTGTGTAGATGTATGTGTAGCGTCCGAAGGAAGTGTACAACTAAGCTCTGATATACTAGCAACACGTGCTCTCTTCGTATGTCATGTGGCCCTTGTCGAATTATGCCCATCTGGATGTGTTTGTTCATCTACTACATTCCCCAAACCATTCTCATCAAGACGAACTGAACCATCAGGCAGGTCGCTAATGTGCTTTTTGGCTACCCAATCGGCTACTGGTATGCGAATCAACAAGTCTATGTGACTCGCCACAATAAGGAGTGTCAATCATGACATGTTTCGTGTTCGCGGGTCGTGTCCTGACATATGTATGACACGTTTGACACGAACATGAACACGACCCATATAATTATTCGTGTCAAGATACACGACACTAATACGATCCGTTTATGACACGGGTAACCCGAACACGACACAAGAAACCTATATAACACGGAAAAAAAAGTGAAATTATAAATAAAAATTACATCAAATTATTAGAAAATGCATTCAATAATATGTCCATCATCATATAACTAACTAAAACATCATATAATTAACTAAAACATCACAAAATATGAAAATAATATGTCACTATAAAATTAAATAGGTTAAATAGATCAATCGTGTCGACCCACTCAGTCAAACCTAACCGACCTATTTATTTTGCGTGTTAATTGTGTCCGACTGATTTTGACCCAAACCTGCTAAGGATTGTACATGTACCTACTAAATTCGTTAGGTTAGGTTCGTGGTCGTTATCGTGTCGTGTCATAAATTGACGCCCCTATCCACAATCAAGTTTCCACGACCCCAGACCTACCACGTCCACCCCGATGACCCCGTGAACTACCACACATGTTTGCACGATCCCTAACAACGTCTCCACCGGAGGTACCATCCCAAAGGTGGTGGTATAAATGTCGACTCTCGGTGGACATACTTTGTATGCCAAAGACGCAAATCATCTGAGATACACTGCCATGTAAAATTAAATGTGATGACTCCTCTGGAGTAGGCATAAGAGTCTGAAAGCATCTATGCTACAAAAAATAAAACCTCTTTACTAGACATAGAACACACATAATTACTAATAACAAATGCAGAAAAAAAACACGTATGCAATTCATTAGTATAAGAAAGAATTCCACGTACCCGATTATCGAAATAATTGATAAACTCAAAGTTTCTCCATGTGAATCGTTGTTGGAGCAAGCGCGGTCTCTATAATACATGTCACGCTCTTTATCTGCTTGGCTAACCCCTAAATCAGGTATCGCCACGTACACCCAAATCTGCAGTGAAGTAATTCCATAACCAATTTTATTAGGTTCACTAAAAATTTAATGAACTACAACAGCAAAAGATGAAAAAAAATATAGTCATACCAGAACAACGAGGCAATGTCCGAGCAAATGGTACTTGAAAGATGTCTGGGCAGGTTGAGATGAAGGAAGAGACCGCAAAAGATATGCAAGGATCTGAAATGAGAATTTACCCCAGGGGAAACTCTCCCATCGGTCAATATCCTCGATTAATGCCAATGCCCACTCATCAACCGAATACGATTGTCCATCAACAGCGAATAAAATCTTATATACGAACAAAATCTTGGCAATCTTAACCTGACCGGAAACCGAATCTGCAAACTCCCCTCTACAAAAATGGTCTAATAACTATATAGCGTGGACGAGCAATGTGACACGTGTATATGCTATCATCCGGTATCTCATGCCACACATTCGAATCGAAATCCGAATCGCAAAATCTCAACCCAGTCACCAGAGCATACTCGTATTTCGAAAATTGAATGAATTTATCACCGCCAACTCTAAACCAAAACTCGTCGAGCTTTGACCCAACCCTATTAACCTCTCGTCCGAATAGCACATGCAAAGCGACACTGCATGAAGCCCCCGTAGTTGAAAAATTCAAGTAATGCCAAAACATGAAGAGGCAAACTGGTTATACATTTCAGGGCACTGGGGGTCGGTCAATTTTATTTATATTTCATCTAACATCTTCAGTCGAACATATAAATTTAGCACAACTTTCTTTCTTTGAAAATTTTGCCTTTTCCATGATCAATCAATCTACAAGCCACAAATTATAATTCATATAATCAATAAGTCAATATTATATGAATAATATTGAAATCATAGTTTTTACATTAATTCTAAAAAATAACACTTATTGTTTTAAAGTTAAAAGATTGAAAACAACTTAAAATAAGATAAGTATGACTTCAAGTGTGTTAATCAATTTGACTTTACGGTATACCAATTAGTACGATTTCACGTATATTAATCCAAACAACTACTCGGTATACTAAGAATTAACTCTTCCCAGAATTAACACTTCCCGATATATGTCTGGTTAGACATCACAGTATATTATTAGTATGAATTCCCGGTATAAAATTCAATATGACTTCTCGGTATTTTAACAAAAAAATTAACACAATCTGTCCTAAAGTATGGTTCAAAATTAACAAGCTATGTTCAAAAATATATGCCTTTGTCATAAATATTATTTAAAATTCAGTATAAAAAATTCTAGCAAAATCTTCGTACTTCTTTCTTGTTTTTTGACAACAACATGAAGCTTAAAATCACTTTCATTAATCAAAATATACTTGTATATCATGCCACATGGCAACTAATCTAGTTGTATCTACACCGTATAACATGAGTTCACTGCATTACATCATTTCATGGTATTATCATTATTTTAAATACCGAATCGTACCGCCCGATGAACCGGTTATACCAGGTACCGGTGGTCGGACCGGAATGGTAAGGCCCTAAATACTATTTTTGCGGTTATACTGGTCAAAACCGGCCACAACGTCCAAAACCAATTATATTTATGCCATAATTCAAATCAAACAAGATTTCAAATCAATTATTCCATATTTATGTTAAGATTAAAATCAATTATATTTATTTTAACTAATTCAAACAAGAATTATAATCAATCAAAATATTCTAAATTTGGACAAACCTCTATAATGTAGGCATAGATAATCAATCAAATAATTATATAATAAAAAATAAGAAATAAAAATATATAACTTCTCTTTTATATCAATATAATACATTAATATTTTATATAATATATTTATTGAAACTGTAAAATCGGCAATTGAATCGGTCCGATCGGTTGAATCGCTTACATCGATGGCTTGGCTTGGCTTTGATCACCTGCATTTATATTTAAAATACTAGTATTATGACTACACGATATTATATGACTTCACGGTATAATGGATTAAACTGTGAAAATATACCGTTAACCTAAACTGTGAACCTGTATCGTGAATTGATCTTCGACAATATACTACAATGTCCATACCATGAAGTACATAAACCATAAATCTATAATTAATTTCCAACTTCTACATACCATTAACAACAAAACAAATCCCCAAAGTCAAATACATAAATCTCAATTTCGACCAATAAATACATCAAATAAAAACTCAAAACACCAAAATATCCGGAAAAAAATAACTTAGTTTGACTCACCTGTTCTTGAGGCAAATGATCACTATTTCCGGCTACCTCCATTAGTTCTGGCACTAACTCTATATTTTCCAGTCGTGGTGGTGGACATCGTTGTTCGTGTGAACCTCCATCGATTCCGACAAAAATTCTTTATTTCCCGGTTGATTTAGTGGTGGTGGGGCATTGTTGTTCATGTGAATAAGATGTAGGGTGAGGGCGTTGTTGTTCAGTGGTGGTGGGGCGTTATTGGTCGGCATTTGTGTGGACACCGATTTGGGGGAGGGTGGCGAGATTTTTTTTTGTTTTTTGATGCCGATACTGGTTTGTTTTTTGGGGAAATTTGGGGAGCTAAATTTTGGGTGGTGAGGTTAAGGTTGATTTTTGGGTCAGTAGGGGGCTGGGGTTGATTTTGATTTTTTTTTTTTTTGAAAAAGATTTTATTTTTGAAAATTGGGAAAAATCAAATAAGTCAAAAAAGGGTTAGACCAAACTAAAGTGTGGTTGAGTTATATGGGGTGGGGCTAAAAACGTGTAGAAAAGAGTTTTTTTATGAGTGTGTATATAAAAGAGTTTTAGTTGTTAGAAAAGTGTAGAAAGAAAACTCTCCCTTATTATTATTGGAATTCAAATTATTGTTTATTTTTTTAACCAAAAGTGGATGTCCTTAAAGGTGTTGGAAATCATCCAGCAGACAAAGAAACTTTGGGAGATGATCCCAGAAAAATTCATCTCACAACATATTTTTAGCATAATTTGCTATAGTATGCGCAACAATATTAAAAGCATAGTGAAACCAAAAAAATTCATCTAATCTAAAAAGAAAAACTCTAAAATTCTATGTAGAATCAAAATTAATAATATATTTATCGAGAAGTTGGTGATGGTTTAATTACTTCTATTAAAAATCATAGTAAAAAATATTAAGGAAGTTTAATTAGAGTGAGTGGTTGTAATATTTCAAATTGAAAAATATCAATCCATGATTTAATCAACTATTGATAACCTACATTAAGGAAATTAACAACTTTGTGGCCACTTAATTTTGAGTTGGATTTACATAACTGATGCTAAAATGAAACTAAATATAAAAGTGCATGTGAATATATTCTCAAGTGTATTTTGTCCACGAGGCACTAGCCAAGTTTCTTTTTAATCCCACCATTAGGGATGCAAAATAAATCAAGTCGCTCATGAGCTATTCGTATTTTGACTTGATAAAAGCTCGTTTGAGTTCGTTTAATGAAACTCGTTAAAATACATAAACCAAACTAAAGTTTAGAGATATTTGTTCGTTAGCTCCTGAGCCGATTTGTTAGTAAGCTTGTGCGCAAGCTCGTTGGTTAGCTCATAAAAATTAAACTAATAGTTTGAATTTTAATTTAATTTTAATTTTTATATGATAACTTATGATAAATATAGAAATATTTTTAAATACACTTATTTGGTTGAATAAAATCATAGGTTTTAATAGATATATTATTCGTTTTAGAAATATTGGTGGTACTCACACTCTTAGAACTTGGGACTTTATCCTGGAGGTCCTGGGGGGGAAGGCATGAAACCCACTTCCAAGGGTGGGAAGTCCATGAGTAGCGGCTCGAATGAAAAGCCCAAGAAAGAAAGCCCGTTCGGGATAGCCCCGGACATTACAAAAAAGGTTTTTGTAATAAATTAAAGAATAATATTATTTATAATTGATATTTGTTAAGCTCGTTTAGGCTCGATTAAGCTTGAAGAAATTTGTGTGCTATCAATGTATTTGATAAATTCAGGTTCAAGTTCGACTCGGTAATAAACGAGTCAAGCTCAAACTCTACAAAACTCGACTCAGTTTAGTTCGATTGCAGCTCTACCCACTATTCCATTTCCACCAAAGGCCAAGGCCTTGTTTGTTTGTTTTTCCCCGAGTAAAAGATCTCATGTTAATATTCTTATTAGAATGCTAAGACTTAAGGGTTGTATTGATTTTTCTATTAAATTAAAAAATATATATCGATTGGAATTGTTAATGTTTGATAGTTGGCAATGTTGGTTTGTTTATTATGTGTATTCACAATGCAGATTTGTAGTATTGTAAACTAGTGATGCAACACTGCCTAAATGATATCTGGACAGATTGCGTACAAGATTTGGTGTGTATTCTTTTGGCGGGTTTTCTAGTCCATGCATGTTTTCTAATCCATAATTGATATCACATCTAATTGTTTGATAAATTTTTACCTTGATTATTCATGAAGATATTTTTAATATTTTCACATCAACTTATTGATTTTTTTAATTTTTTATATTTTTCCATATATGGGATTGTTTTCAATTGATCTTTCGATTATTTACCTTGATTTACCTTGATTATTTCCTTGTTTGTATGAAGATATTTCGTCGTATAAGGAAAAAATCAAACTTATTGACTTTTTTATTTTGTAGCATATTTTTCCAGGTTATATATGGGATTGGAATTGATCTTTCGAGCTGCATAAATATGATTGTCGACCCTAAAAAGACATCAAGCATTCTCTATAGACCTTAAATTTTATTACTTCTTGAGAGGTTCTCTTTCTACGCATATACATTATTCAGTGAAAAAGGTAAAGATTTACGTTGTGGATCGACTCGTGAGATCATTCAAACGTTTGAAGTTGACAGATTTCAACATCCCGAGATCTAAGTTTTTGGAGTAAACTTTCTGGAGAATTAGTTTTAACAAAGAGTGGTGTTAGGTGTTAGTTTAAAGAGGGAGTTTTGAATTTCGCAAAACCATATTTACATTTGCAATAACAAATTGTTTCTAATTAGTGGATTGTTTTCTCTCTGGGTGTGACCTCGTGCATTAAAATTAAGAAATCTATGCACATTAAACATTCTGGTGTTATTTTTTATTTCCGCTGTATATCCTGATTTTACTGGCGTGTGTTAAGTGTTATAACACCACTGTTTAACACCAAAGATCTTTATTAAAACTCACGAAACAAATTCTTTCATTTGGTATCAGAGCTAGACACAAATTCGAATTTGTGTAATTCTGGTCATTTTTCTGTTACAAGCATGGAAATTTTTCGTGAAGGTAGTTCAATTTCGCGCCCTCCACTTCTTAATGGATTTAACTATTTTTGCTGGAAAGACAAAATGAGAACATTCATCAAATCTATTGATGAACGTACTTGGAGATCCATTTTGCTGGTTGAACACCACCCACTACAACAATTCTTACTGGAAAGCCAAGATGAGAACATTCATCAAGTCTGTTGATGAACATACTTGGAGATCCATTTTGACTTGTTGAACACCACCCACTATAACAATCAACGAGGAGATTGTTCCAAAAGAAGAAACAGAGTGGTCCCATGCTGAGAATCAAACAACGCAACTCAATTATAAAACACTGAATGACATATTTAATGCAATTGATGAAAATCAGTTCAAACTCATTTCTACATGTGAGTCTGCAAAAAAAGGCGTTGTCAAATACTTCAGGTTACAAGAACTAAAACGGTAAGGATGCTTAAACTTCAAATTCTTGCCACCAGGTTTGAGAAAATCTTAGAATGCATGAAGATGAAATAATTGTTGAATTTAATGCTAAACTTTGTGATATTGCTAACAAATCTCATGCTTTAGCTAGAGAAAAAAAAAAAGATTTTAAACTTGTTAAGAAAGTGGTTGAGGTCGCTTCCCAAAAGATTTGCGTGCAAAGTGACAACAATTGAAGAATCAAAGGATCTTACCGAAATGAAACTGGATGAACTCATTGGTTCACTTCAAACCTTTGAAATGAATCTGAATCAAAACAATAAGAAGAAAAGCAGAGTTGCATTTCAAGCAGAAACAACAATGAAAAAAGATTTAGGTGGTGAACATGATGAAGATCTGAATGAATTTATCACTCTTCTTACCAAGGACTTTGAAAAATATCTCAAACAATTGAACAAGAAGAACAAAGTCACGAAGATGGGTAAAAATGCTTTTCCTCAAAACAAATAAGCTGACATTTTTTATTCCACGAAAGGAAAAGGCATTAAATGCAGAGAATGTGATGGGCTCGGAGACATTCAGGTCGAGTGTGCAAACGCGCTGAAGAAAATGGGAAAGTTATTCGATACCACATCGAGCGATGAAGAGGCAGAAAGGGATAATAATGATGACGAATAAAATATGAGAATCGCGTGGCATTTACTGCAGTATCACTACATGAGCAAGACACAATTTGTTGTAATAAAACGCACCCCATTGCCAACTCCGGTGTTACAACACTAGACATGTATGAGTCAAATTTTCCATTTATTTGCTTAAACATTATTTCATGTGCAGAGGGAGAGGATACAAGTGAATCTGATGGTGAAGAGACCAGTTAGACAAAATTAAGAATGGTATATCGAAAAATGTTTGATAAGTGGGTGGTGGTGTGTAAAAAGTGAATGAAGGTCTAGAGAAGAAAGTTGATGTCTTAACCGCTAAAAAGACTCTCAGTATAACAAAATTTGAGAAGTTGGCTAGAAAGGAAAGATTTAACAAAAGGAGAAGTAACAAAATTTGAGAAGTTGGCTACTTGAAAGGAAAGATGAACTTCCTAAAGTAAGTGGGGAACTTCAACCATAGATAAATGTTTTTATCATGATTTTGATTATTATATTTTACTTAGTTTTTATATCAAAACAATGTTGATTAATCAAATCTCTTTCTATTAATTGTCCAAATACTCCTAACTCAATTTTAAATTATTCTTCTTGAGTATTTCTTGTAGATTATTCTCGACTATTCAAAACTTTTGTATCGAGCAATATAAAAGTGATTTCCATGTTTTAAAGTATTTTTAACAATTACCGAATACCATCGAGGTAAAATGGTGCTCTTTCTCAAAAATAAAGTTGGAATTTTTTTACGGTTTGATACCCTTAATGAAACAGTCGAATATTTCCCGAGTATCTAATGTGCCTCAAGACGCCTCTCAAGTTTCTTTTCCAACACATTTCTCCAAGGATGGGTCGACCACATGGGTTGACCCAAAATGGATTGTTGAGCCCTCTCCTTGCCTCCAGACCCGACTAATCTTTTCCCATGGTCGATCGGTTGAACCCCCGAGTTTTTAGCTCCGCCAATCAACCCGTGTTGGGGGTTCTAGCTTTGGCTTGGATGGACTTATTATCAAATCTTTTTTTGAATCGCCAAAATTAGCCAACAACCTCAATAAAATCACCTCTGAGTAATATGAACTATGTACAAAAAAATTTAAAAACTAACAATAAAATAATTTTTTAGCCATAAAACATGAGATAGTTTTTCCGATTTTGGGAAGTTGATTTGTAAATTATTCTTGACTATATCTTGATTTAAAACTTTTGTATCGATTTTCTTTTTAAAGTATTTTTAACAATGATTTCACGCTCCAAGGGGTTTGTCTACCAATATACAAGATCTCTTCTATAAATAGAGAAAGATTTGAAGCAACAAGATACAACACAACAACACAAGCAAACAACACAAACACAATACAACACAAGCAAACTTTGTTTTTCATACTATTGTTGTATTTCTAGCCTAAGTCTATTACTTGCACATCTTAAGGTCTAGGCTTTTATTCTTGATTACACTTGCACTTCAAAGTTGTATACTTCATTATCAAGTTGTAATCTTGAATTTGTCAATCATCCAAAATAAGATATCCTTGTTGTTGTTCTTGTGGTAAGAGCACACTTGGGTGATCTTAGGTGTTGAAGAGTGTGGTACTCTTCATAGGTGAAGAAAGATTGTTGTAATATCCTTGGTGGTGTTGTAAAAAGAGCGTGGTACTCTTCAAGGTGAAGGTATAATAATTTTGGTAATTATTAATAAAATTCTTTTTCTTTTTCGGAACCCATCCCGAATATACTGGGGTGGTAGAGCACGTAGTCCCTAGGTGCAATGAAGCTCTTTAAATCATCATGTGTTGTTTAGTTTCCCGTACTTACATTCTTGCTTCCATCTTCATATTCAAAAAATAGGGCGAAACTCAGAAAATCGACATAATCTATTTACCCCACTCTAGATTATCGTAGCCACTTGGACTAACAAGTTGTATCAGAGTCAAACTCTTTGGCAAGCTCGTTCCACATCGTGAGTAAAGAGGAAAGATCCATGGCTACAAACGAAGGCTATATTACTACCGGCACATCCACCAACAAGCCATCATTATTCGATGCCAACAACTACGCATTTTGAAAAGACCAAATGGAGTGCTTTCTACAAGGGTGCGGTTTGATATTTGGAATGCGGTTATTGAAGGGATAGATCTACCAACCAAGAAATTGGAAGATGGTACCTCGGTCGTAAAGACCTTCAAGGAATTCGATGACAACGATAAGAAGTCATTCTCTTTAAACGGTAAGGCCTTGAATATTTTACATTGCTCACTCACCGCCACCGAGTATAACCGTATTATAGGTATAAGGTCCGCACATGAAGTATGGAAAAAATGGAAAACTATATATGAAGGCACAAAGAAAGTGAAGCAAGCAATAAAAACTATGTTTGTTAAAGACTTTGAAAATTTCAACATGCATGATGATGAAAGCATATCAAAAATGGTAGAAAGGCTTGACAACATTTTCAATCCCCTTATGGCACTCGGGAAAGTCATATCCAAAGAAGATAAAGTCACCAAGGTACTAAATGCTCTTCCCAGCTCATGGTCCGAAAAAGTGACGGCAATCACGGAAGCACAAAATCTCGAGACACTCAAGCTCGATGAGCTCATTAGGAATCTCCTCATTTATGAAGTCTATATTAAGGAGAGGAAAAATTCCAAACTATCCACCACTCAATCGGGTACACAAAATATTCCTAAAGGCTTAGCATCTTCTTCTAATAATTTATATTATGCTAGTGACGAAGATGATGAGGAGGCGGCCGCTCTTGTCCAAAAATTTGCAAAATTTGTGAATAAAAATAAGGCAAGAAATCCGAGAGACAACTCATGTTTCAAATGCGAAAAATCTGGGCACTACATAGCCGATTGCCCGAAACTAGCGGGGGAGGAACAAAAGAATAGAAAGCCTTTTTCCGAAAAAGAAAGCTCTAAATGCGGATGTCAAAACTTAGGATGAACTCCTTGCCACATCAGATAAAGAAGGAGAAACCGAACATGGTCTTATGGCCATAGACGATGAAAATAACGAGGTACGCTCTAATGCCTCAACTTCTTCTTTAGTTGAATTGCAATGTGATTTTGATGAATTGCAAAATGAGTTTCAAAACTTGATTGTTAAATACAAAACTTTGAAAAATGAGTATAAAGAGCTTAAATTAGAAAAGGAAAAATTGTTTACTTTTTCTGAATCACTTGATCATGCTCATGCTATTACTCTTATTAAAGTTCGTACTCTTGAAACCGAAAATAAATGCTCACAAATGATATTGAAAATTTGAAAAAGGATGTGCATCGATTTAATTTAATCACGATAAAGTTACAAAAATTCTAGATGCACAAAGAGGTGAGCGTTCAAAATTAGGACTTGATTATAAACCTTTTCAAAATGCTTCCAAGAAAAATGATCAAGGTCTGACTTTCGTACGTGCTAGTAGTTCACATAATCTTATTTGTTTTTATCGTACTCTTGGAAAATCATCTTGTTGATGATGTTTTTGCCACTACCAAGGATTTTGTTCATCCCATTTTTGATTATTTCCTCTTCTTGGAAAATGACTTTGTTGAAAATGTTTTCTCCTTTGATCAAATGAAATGGTCATTTGATGTTTTCTTGGCGGTATGAATTTTCTTCGATTATTATTTTGCCGGGTACCTAATATAACATAGTTTTGTGGTACCCTCAAGTGCTTGGGTCCTTTAGGATTAGTCTTGAGACTTTTAGGTCTCCAAAGATAATTTGAGCTATTTCTAGCCCGACAAGTATTTACCGTATGACCCTTTTTACCGCAATAAAAGCAAGTAATATTACTAACATGCATAGGAACTTGATTCTTTTTCATATGCTTGACAATATTAGGCTCATGATCAAGTTCACTATTCAAACTATCACAACCATTAACATTCACAACATTGGGCAATTTATTGGTACTCAAGTTGGATTTTGATAAATCATTTTTCATGCAATTAATATCCTCAACAAGAGTACTATTTTGTTTTTCAAAGTTTCTAACCTTGTCAAGTGTGGTGGTGTGAGCACATGATAGTGATTCATAGGAAGTAAATAAACTATCCTTTTCATTTTTCAAAACATTGAATTCCTTTTTCAAATTTTTGTACTTAACTAGTAAACCTTGGAATTCATTTTGAAGATCATCAAAATCATTTTGCAAATCACTATAATCATTTTGAATAACACTATCATAGGAGGTAGAGGGTTTAAGACATACCTCGTTTTCTTCTTTGATGCCCATAAGACAATGTTCAACTTCTTCATAGTTTGTAAGAGGCTTGTTCCTTAGATTTGAACTTGTATCCCTTTGAGAAGTAGATGCTTTTGTTTGACTCCTTTCATTTGCAAATACTCCATAGATGGCTTCTAATTTTTGCCATACTTCATGTGCCGATCGAATTCCTACAATATGTTCATATTCCAAATTAGTAAATGAACAATACAAAATATTGAGAGCTTTACCGTTTAAGGAGATGATTTTCTTCTCTTCATCATTGAGCTCTTTGAAGCCTTTGGGGGTGTGTGGTGTAACTTTCATTGGAATGGATTCTCCATTGATGACGACGTTCCAAATATCGAACCCGCAACCTTGTAAATAACATTCCATTCTTTCTTTCCAAAATATATAATTTTTGGAATCAAATAGAGGTGGCTTGGTGGTGGAGGTGCCGGTAAGATGAGCTTCGTTCGTAGCCCACGATCGTTTCTCTTCACTCGCGATGTGAAACGAGCTTGCCAAAGAGTTTGGCTCTGATACCACTTGTAAGTCCAAGCGGCTACGATAATCTAGAGGGGGTGAATATATTATCTCCATCTTTTCGATTTTGCCCTCTTTTTTCAAACCGAATGCTCAAAGACAATAATAAAGGTGCGGAATGTAAACAACACGCGTCGATTTATAGTAGTTCAACCCACCTAGGGCCTAATCTACTACCACCCCAGTATATCCGGGATGGATTTCAAAAAGAAAAAAGATTTTATTAATTTACCACAAATTAATACAACACCAACTTACAACGACACCTTGAAGAGCACCACACTCTTTTTCAACACCACCTTTGAGATTACCACAATCTCACTTGAAGATTACCACAATCTTCAACGGCACCTTGTGAAGATTACCACAATCTTCAACCTTGAAGAATACCAAATTCTTCAACACCTCAACAAGAAGATTACCACAATCTTCTTACACCTAACACCTAGATCACCCAAGTGTGTTCTTACCACAAGAACACTCACAAGGATATCTTGTGTTGAATGATAACCCCAAAAATTCAAGATTACAACTCGATAATGAATTATACAATTGAGTGCAAGTGTAATCAAGAATAGCCTAGACCTCAAGGATGTGAAAGTGATAAGCTAGGCAAATTACAACAAGAAATAAGACAATGTAAGAACAAGTGTATTCTTGAGTGTATCTTGTTGTGTTGTAGTTTTTTCTCATCTTGTGTTGCTTCAATTCTTCCTCTATTTATAGAAGATGTCTTGTACATGATAGGCTCCTCTTGGGGACATGAATTCTAAAAAAATTGCAAGACAATTGAAGAAAAGAGTCATTAGAAATCAATCCCACAAATTAAGGAAAATATGTCTCATTGCACAACGGTTACATTTTTTGTTGTCAAACTTAAGGATGCACCGTCGCGCAGAAAATAGAAGTTTGAAATATCGTAACATCATTTTACACAGGCGACCGGTCGACGTACCCTCGACCGGCCGACCCCAAACCAAGAATCGGGTCGACCGACCAAAAAAAATGAAGATCAAAGTTTCTATTTCGATGTTTTGCTCCTGTGCACGGTCGCCTCTTTGGTCGACCGACCGACCGACCTCTAAATGCAATGTTGTCCGATTTTTGACGAAAATAAACCTCAAGAAATACTCCGAAAAATTCGTAAAAGCATTTTAAACCGATCGGGAGTATTTAGGACAACATTAGAAATATAGTTTTGAAGAAATAAAACATTAACACAAAAAGTGTTGTCCGATATTAATTCCAATAAATACTCCGAAAAATAGTAAAAATATTTTAGATCAATTGGGAGTATTAGGACAACATAGTTTCAATGTAAAAACCCTTTGACTTAAAATCATTAAATGTGTTGTCCAATTTTATATCGAAAATAAACTTGAGGAAATACTCCAGAAATTATTAAAACCATTTTAAACCATTTAGAGTATTTGGACAACCTTTAAAAATCATTGTTTTGGTGTAAAACAAAATCATCAAAATCATGATGAAACCATTTATCAAACAATCTCCCCTTTTTGATGATTACAAACCAAAACAATTCAACAAGGCCAATTTTGAAAACAAAACAATTTTGAGAGGCGATTTTGAAAACAAAACAAGTTTTCCGGTCAAAAATAAATATCCGTTGAGAGCGACAACATTCCACGCAATATAAACACAAGGATGGGAGTAGAGATATTCAAACACATATAGCAAATGCTCCCCTATCAATATGCACAACAAGAGTAATATAAAAGCAACTTCAACATAAGCTAAAATCTTAGCTTTTCGATATTGAGCTTAAGTATCAAAACTTAAAAGCTCCCCACAAAGAAACATCATTAGAATCGTATATAAGTCCATACTACAACCAATGGACCATGATTCATACATAACCATAATGCACCAAGTGGACTAAATATGATCCACAACTTATGGCTATTTGAAGCCATAGCTTATAGCTTCTTTTCGTTAAGCTTATCTTAGCTTCTATGAGCTAAAGAGCTTATAATTGTTTCTCCCCTTTGAATCATCAAAAAGAATGTTAGCACGATAAATACATCATATATTCATATCAAAGTGCGCAACTAAACCGATGTATCGAGCTATTTGAACATTGAAGCTTATAAACCAAATAGGAGGGAAAAGTCGAATCATACGACTTGTAGAGGTTTATGAAAACTCATTTGATAAGCAAAACATGATCTCTATAAATGTATAAGACTTTTGAAATCGAGAGAATCATGTAGGTGATGAATTTTTCATTGAAATGTTTTATCGAACACTTGGCAAGCGTCAAAAATTGAGAAAGATATATATAGCCCTTGTAAATGAAATGAAATCAAGTTTTTCATCACCAAATGCAATTTAACAAATGTCAATCATCAACAATCAATAAGCTCATCACAAAAATATATGAATTGCATCAAGAAAAATACAAATAAGCCACAAACTCAAGGGTTCAACCCAATTGAGCTAAAGAGAGTGAAATTCTTACCATTCAATCGGTAAAGATGAGCATCAATGATGATAACCGAGCTAGGTAGTCCCCAAAATATATAATTCATGCATCAAAACTCATTTGAAGTGAATTGTGTGTGAAAAATGCAAAGGGGACGAAAATAGAGAAAAGAAACGCCAAAATGGCTAAGTCTGGAAAACAGAACTGATTTTAACCAAAAAATTGCTTAGGGCGACCGGTCCAGGGCATGGGCGACCGGTCGAGCCGTGGACGACCGGTCGGCCCGCCCGCTAGCGTAGCCCACCTGTCTTGATTCGTTTTGAAATCCAAATTTGATCCAAAAATCCGTTTTTTCGCCCCTAAGTTTTAAAAACGTGCAAAATACAAACGTAGACCTCATTCAATATACATTATGTCAAAATCAAGCTCAAAATGAGGTAAAATACTCAGCGGTTAATGATTAAAAAGTCCGCGAGTTATCCTTGAGACGGAATTAAACACATCTCAAGTTTTTGTTAAAAACTCAATCCCTTAGAAAGTTTTTCGAATCTCAATATGTTTAGTTCGATGATGACGAACTATATTTTGAATAATTTTCACCGGACTTGTTATCCCAAAAAAAATAAGAACGTTTTAGAGCTTTGTATGAACAAGTCAGAAGAAGTGCCTTATAAATATTTGAAAATTTCTTTTAACGGCACTTTAATGAGATTCGTTGGGATAATTTGAAGTCGAGCATATAGACATAAGGCATATGGAATGTCGAGTCTATAGAAATAATACAAGAAAACATACCTCGAATTTGTTTGTCAATCGATATGTCTTTCTCAACCTTTGTTAATCTTTACATTGGTAGCCATAGAGGTTGAGTTGATTCTTCCTTCTTCAATGCCTAATATCTTCAAAGATATTTTTGTATATTTTGATTGTGAATTTATAACCACCTTCTTGGCATTGATTAAATTGAAGTCCAATGATGAAATTTGAGCTCCCCCATCATGTGATACTATGCTCATCTAAAGTTCACCTATATCAACTTAGAAGAATCTCTTGCACAAAATATTCATTAGTAGCACCAAAAATATTCTCATAAATATGCACAAGCAAACAATCTTGCCCTTTTTCAAAAAACAAGGAGAGTAATATCAACTTTACCTTTTGTAAAATCATTTAGCAAAAATAGCTAAGTCTATCATACCATACATGGGGTACTTGTTTGAAACCATACAAGGCCTTTTATAAAGATTATTTGGCCTAGAAAAATTTAAACCCCGAAGGTTGTTTTACATAGACTCTTACTAGAATAAAGCCATTTAGAAAATAGGATTAAACATCCATTTGGTAAAGCTTGAAATTTTCTTAAAACAAGAATGGGCAAGTAAAATGCAAATAACTACTAAATGTGCTATGAGTGCAAATGTTACATCAAAATCAATTACCTTCTTCTTGAAGATACCTTCGAGCTACTAACCTCGCCTTAGTTCGACCAATGTTGCCTTGGTCATCGAGTTTGTTCCATAATACCTTTTTTTGTCTACTTCATCACTATCATCATAGGGCATCCAATTGATCTAAGGTGTTCATAATAGAATATTTACATCCAAATCTTTTGAGGTAACTAATATTTGGAGTACTTCATTTCTCATCTACACAACTTAACAAACTCATTAACGGCATCGCTTATATAAGCAAGAAAAAATAGCCCAAGTGTAAAAACATGTCTCAATTATCAATCACAAAATATCTTGCATAAGAGCATAGTAGAAATAAACACTATATATATAGACCATGAAGCAAGAAACACATACTATGCATTTAGAAGATCATCAAGAATGCAAGTTCAAATAAGCTTAAGAAAGCTACAAAAGGTCTCTTTTGAACTTTAAAAATCCGATAGCCTATAGTTGAGACCTCATTTAAAAGAAGTATTTGAACACGAGTTGACAAAGTAAATATGTGAAATCAAATTTCGAATAGTGCCTTTCAAAAAATCCTCTTAATGGCACTTGTATGAAATACTATGAAGAGCAAGCACATAGGCACATGGCAATACATATATCGAGTCTATAAGAGTAAGAATAATACAAGTAAACGTACCTCGATAATTTATGCCTTTCTTGACAAATAATGACGTAAATGGCCATTTTGTGAAAATATGTAAATTCTACACAATTCTTAAAACAAATCTAGCACAAATCATAATGATAAAAGTGTAGGTTAAGAGATATCACAAGTAAGCTCATGCCATAAAAATCCATAAGAGATGATGATACACTTTAGTCTACAAAAATGCACAAGAGTTTTAAAAACATCATATAAGGTCTTCTTTTTCAAAAATATTTTAAAAGCACAAATATATATTGAAGACCTTAATTAAAAGAAAATCAATACTTGAAAACTCATGTTGCAATAAAGACACAAATAAAAGCATGCATAATAACAAAATAAAATGCATATTTAACTAGGGAGATACGGGTTACCAATTACGCCATTTCCATGGGTTGTGCCGTTCCCATTGTTGATGATATCTTCCCCTTTGAGAATCATCTTGTTGATGATGGCTTCTCCAATTGCTCCATTTCCAAACATTGTGGCTTTCCCATTTTTGAAAGTGTCTTTCTCTTGGAAAATCATCTTGTTGATGATGTTTTTGCCACTTCCAAGGATTTTGTTCATCCCATTTTTGATTATTTCCTCTTCTTGGAAAATGACTTTGTTGAAAATGTTTTCTCCTTTGATCAAATGAAATGGTCATTTGATGTTTTCTTGGCGGTATGAATTTTCTTCGATTATTATTTCGTCGGGTACCTAATATAACATAGTTTTGTGGTACCCTCAAGTGCTTGGGTCCTTTAGGATTAGTCTTGAGACTTTTAGGTCTCCAAAGATAATTTGAGCTATTTCTAGCCCGACAAGTATTTACCGTATGACCCTTTTTACCGCAATAAAAGCAAGTAATATTACTAACATGCATAGGAACTTGATTCTTTTTCATATGCTTGACAATATTAGGCTCATGATCAAGTTCACTATTCAAACTATCACAACCATTAACATTCACAACATTGGGCAATTTATTGGTACTCAAGTTGGATTTTGATAAATCATTTTTCATGCAATTAATATCCTCAAAAAGAGTACTATTTTGTTTTTCAAAGTTTCTAACCTTGTCAAGTGTGGTGGTGTGAGCACATGATAGTGATTCATATGAAGTAAATAAACTATCCTTTTCATTTTTCAAAACATTGAATTCCTTTTTCAAATTTTTGTACTTAACTAGTAAACCTTGGAATTCATTTTGAAGATCATCAAAATCATTTTGCAAATCACTATAATCATTTTGAATAACACTATCATAGTAGGTAGAGGGTTTAAGACATACCTCGTTTTCTTCTTTGATGCCCATAAGACAATGTTCAACTTCTTCATAGTTTGTAAGAGGCTTGTTCCTTAGATTTGAACTTGTATCCCTTTGAGAAGTAGATGCTTTTGTTTGACTCCTTTCATTTGCAAATACTCCATAGATGGCTTCTAATTTTTGCCATACTTCATGTGCCGATCGAATTCCTACAATATGTTCATATTCCAAATTAGTAAATGAACAATACAAAATATTGAGAGCTTTAATAGTTTAAGGAGATGATTTTCTTCTCTTCATCATTGAGCTCTTTGAAGCCTTTGGGGTGTGTGGTGTAACTTTCATTGGAATGGATTCTCCATTGATGACGACGTTCCAAATATCGAACCCGCAACCTTGTAAATAACATTCCATTATTTCTTTCCAAAATATATAATTTTTGGAATCAAATAGAGGTGGCTTGGTGGTGGAGGTGCCGTAAGATGAGCTTCGTTTAGCCCACGATCGTTTCTCTTCACTCGCGATGTGAAACGAGCTTGCCAAAGAGTTTGGCTCTGATACCACTTGTAAGTCCAAGCGGCTACGATAATCTAGAGGGGGTTGAATAGATTATCTCCATCTTTTCGATTTCGCCCTCTTTTTCGAACCGAATGCTCAAAGACAATAATAAAGGTGCGGAATGTAAACAACACGCGTCAATTTATAGTAGTTCAACCCACCTAGGGCCTAATCTACTACCACCCCAGTATATCCAGGATGGATTTCAAAAAGAAAAAAGATTTTATTAATTTACCACAAATTAATACAACACCAACTTACAACGACACCTTGAAGAGCACCACACTCTTTTTCAACACCACCTTTGAGATTACCACAATCTCACTTGAAGATTACCACAATCTTCAACGGCACCTTGTGAAGATTACCACAATCTTTAACCTTGAAGAATACCAAATTCTTCAACACCTCAACAAGAAGATTACCACAATCTTCTTACACCTAACACCTAGATCACCCAAGTGTGTTCTTACCACAAGAACACTCACAAGGATATCTTGTGTTGAATGATAACCCCAAAAATTCAAGATTACAACTCGATAATAAATTATACAATTGAGTGCAAGTATAATCAAGAATAGCCTAGACCTCAAGGATGTGAAAGTGATAAGCTAGGCAAATTACAACAAGAAATAAGACGATGTAAGAACAAGTGTATTCTTGAGTGTATCTTGTTGTGTTGTAGTTTTTTCTCATCTTGTGTTGCTTCAATTCTTCCTCTATTTATAGAAGATGTCTTGTACATGATAGGCTCCTCTTGGGGACATGAATTCTGTAAAAAATTGCAAGACAATTGAAGAAAAGAGCTGTTAGAAATCAATCCCACAAATTAAGGAAAATATGTCATTTGCATGACAACGGTTACATTTTGTTGTCAAACTTAAGAGCGACGGTCGCACGAGAAATAGAAGTTTGAAATATCGTAATGAAATTTTACATTGGGCGACCGGTCAACGTGTACCTCGACCGGTCGACCCAAAAGAACCGGTCGTCATGACCGACCAAAAAATGAAGATCAAAGTTTCTTTTCGATGTTTTGCTCCTGTGCACGTCGCCTCTTTGGTCGACCGGTCGACCTCCTAAATGCAATGTTGTCCGATTTTTGACAAAAATAAACCTCAAGAAATACTCCAAAAAATTCGTAAAAGCATTTTAAACCGATCGGGAGTATTTAGGACAACATTAGAAATATAGTTTTGAAGAAATAAAACATTAACACAAAAAGTGTTGTCCGATATTAATTCCAATAAATACTCCGAAAAATAGTAAAAATATTTTAGATCAATTGTGAGTATTAGGACAACATAGTTTCAATGTAAAACCCTTTGACTTAAAATCATTAAATGTGTTGTCCAATTTTATATCGAAAATAAACTTGAGGAAATACTCCGGAAATTATTAAAACCATTTTAAACCGTTTAGGAGTATTTGGACAACCTTTAAAAAACATTGTTTTGGTGTAAAAACAAAATCATCAAAATCATGATGAAACCATTTATCAAACAATTATTTGTGAAGTAAGTAGAAAAGACAATCTTTATAAAATTTGTACAAGTGATTTGGTTAGTCAAAATGTTTTTTATCTTGTCGCCAATAATGATTTTTAACTAGTTTATGACATTGGCGACTTGGACATGTTGGATACAAAAATTTGCAAACTATTTACAAAAACCAACATGTAAAAGGACTACCCAAATTGAATTTTAAAAATCTTGGCTTATGTGACACTTGTCAAAAAAACAAATTAGTTAAAAGTAGTTTTAAACCCAAAAATGAAATTTCCACAACCAAACCTCTACAATTACTTCATCTTGATTTGTATGGGGATATTGGTACGGCTAGTTTAAGTGGAAAACATTACACCTTTGTTATAGTCGATGAATTTTCTAGATATACTTGGGCTATTTTTCTTGCAAATAAAAGCGATGTCGTTAATGAGTTTGTTAAGTTGTGTAGACTTATTGCAAATGAAAAGGAAGATGCTATCAAGTCTATTCGAAGTGATCGAGATGGTGAATTTGATGGTGAATTTAGAATCTTTTGTGAAACCAAGGGATATGCTCACAATTTTTCGGCTCCAAGAACACCGCAACAAAATGGAGTAGCCGAAAGAAAAATCAGACTCTTCAAGAAATGAGTCGGTCCATGCTAAACGAATTTTCACTTCCAAAATATTTTTGGGCTGAAGCCGTAAGTACCGCATGCTATGTTATTAATCGTGTTTACCTTCGTCCTAAATTGAATAAAATACCATATGAGTTTTGGAAAGGAAGAACTCCAAATATTAGTTACTTCAAAATATTTGGGTGTAAGTGTTTTATTTTGAATACTAAGGATCAATTGGACAAACTTGATCCTAAGGCCATTGAATGAATATTTATGGGGTACTCAACCAAGAGCAAAGCAAATTGGGTTTACAATAACTAGTATGGTTGTTGGAGAATCTATCCATGTCGAATTCTATAAAGCCTCGGGTGTTGAAAGGATACCCAATGATGAAAGTGATGAAGAGGATGTTATTGAACAAATTGTTCAAGATGATGCTCAAAATGATCAACTTTCTACTTCAAATGATCAACCGTCAACCTCAAATATCCCTCAAGAAGACAAAGGTGATAATTCGGATCTTCCCATAACATTGAAATTTAAGGGAGATCATCCAAAAGATCTCATTATTGGTGATCCCCTTGATAAAGTGATAACTAGAAGAAAATTTGCCGAGAAAGCTCTTATTTCTCAAAAAGAGCCTAAAAATGCTAAGGAAGCAATTGAAGAAGAGGATTGGTTTTTAGAAATGTAAGAAGAGTTGAATCAATTTGAAAGGAATGATGTTTGGGAATTAGTACATTGTCCTCCATCATCAAAAATTATTGATGTATATTTCAACAAACTCGATGACCAAGGCAATATTGTTCGAAACAAAGCAAGTTTAGTAGCTCAAGGGTATTGTCAAGAATAAAGTATTGATTATGATGAAACTTTTGCACCCGTAGCACGTTTATAAGCTATTCGTATTTTACTTGCCTATTCTTGTTTTAAAAATTTCAAGCTTTACCAAATGGATGTTAAATCCGCATTTTTAAATGGTTTTATTCAAGAGGAAGTCTATGTAAAACAACCTCCGGGGCTTGAAAGTTTTTCGGCCAAATGATGTTTATAAACTTAAAAAGGCCTTATATAGTTTGAAGCAAGCACCCCGTGCATGGTATGATAGACTTATCTCTTTTCTTTTACAAAATGGTTTTACAAGAGGTAAAGTTGATACTACTCTATTTGTTTTTTTGAAAAATGGCAAGATTGTTTACTAGTTCAAATTTATGTTGATGATATTATATTTGGTGCTACTGATGAATCTTTGTGCAAGAAAATTTCTAAGTTGATGCAAGGTGAATTCGAAATGAGTATGATGGGGAAGCTTAACTTCTTCCTTGGACTTTAAAATAAGAAATGACATGAAGGTATTTATATTTCACAATCAAAGTATACAAAAGAACTTCTAATGAAGTTTGGCATTGAAGAAGGAAAAACCGTCACTACTCCAATGGCAACCAATATCAAGCTAGACAAGGATGAAAAAGGCAAGTCGGTTGATGAATCGAAGTATCGAGGTATGATTGGTAGCTTACTTTATTTAACCACTAGTAGACCTGACATTCTTCATGCAGTATGCATATGTGCTCGTTTTCAAAGCAATCCCAAAGAATCTCATACGAGTGTTGTTAAACGGATTTTTTGATATTTGAAAGGCACTATTCAATATGGCTTGTTTTATCCAAAGAATGAAAAACTTTCTCTTAAATGATATAGTGATTCAGATTATGCGGGAAATATTAATGATCGCAAAAGTACTTCCGGATCATGTCAATTTTTAGGCGATTGCCTAGTGTCTTGGTTTTTAATGAAACAAAATTGTGTTTCATTATCCACGGCCGAAGCCGAATATATTTCCGCGGTTTTTTGTTGTAATCAATTGCTTTGGATGAAACAAACCTTAGCGGATTACAAATGTTCTTTTGAAAATATTCCCATTTTTTGTGATAACACGTCCACTATAAATATTTCTCAAAACCCAGTTCATCATAACCGTACTAAACATATTGAGGTTCGTCATCATTTTCTAAGGGATTGTGTTTCCAAACAAAAAGTTGAGATGTCTTTTGTTCCGTCTCAAGATCAACAATTCAAGCTCGTTTAGGCATAATGCATATTAAATAAGGTTTATGATTGCATTTTGTACGTTTTTCAAACTTAAGGGTGAAAAATCAGATATTTGGACCAATATTCAGACAGAACCAAAAATTGACTCCAGGGATAGGATGACCAAGGGGTCGACCGGCACCAGACTTTGCCGGACCGGTCAACCCCATTGACCGGCGACTCATCATTTTCAGAGTTTAAAATATCTTTTGTCCAATACTTAGCCATTTTTGCTCTACTTCTTCAAACTCGAACCCCTTTGCAAATTTCACACACTATTCACTCAAAATATTTTATTTCTTGTAAATTCTATATTTTGGATACCATATTGCTCGTATATCATCATTGTTGCTCGACTTCTCCAATCAATTGGTAAGTTTAGTTCCTTTTTAATCTCAATTGGGTTGAACCCTTAAGAAAGTACTTATACTTTGGGATTTTGATGCATTATTGTATATTTGTGATGGAAATTATGTATGATGATGGATTATGCTTGTATATTTATGATTGGTGATCAATTTTTGGGATGATTGCACTTACAAGTGTTATATATATCTTCGGTTTTACTCTACGCACGTCAAGTGCTCGATAAAATATTTCAAAGAAAATTTCTTTGTTTACATGATTCTGTCGATTTCAAAAGTCTTATAAGTTTATAGAGATCATGTTTTGTCACTCAAACGAGCTTTTACAAATTGTCTTTTCAAGTTTGCCCTTATCATTTGGAATTTTAAGCTCTATGTTCAAAAGCTCGATAATTCGATGCGCACTTTGATATATGTTTATGATATTTTTATCGTGATAACATTCTTTTTGATGATTCCAAAGGGGGAGAAACGCGAAACAAGCTCATGAGCTCAAAGAAGCTAGAAAAAGCTCGCAGAAAAATCTATTAGTTGTGGCTACTAAAAGCCATAAGTTGTGAATGTAACTTAGTCCAATGGACTTATTATGGACTTTTATGCTTGTCTGATGATTCTTTTTGACATGGGGAACTTCTAAGCTCATGATATTCAAGTTTCAACTATAAAAGCTGAGCTTTTAGCTTTTAATTATTTGCTTCTACTTACTCTTGTTGTGCATGTTGATAGGGGGAGCTTTTATAAAATATTTTTGAAAAATCTTTGCTACTATACTTGTGTTTTAAAACGGTTTGTAGTTTTGTTTTAAAAATCAATCTCCTAAAAAATGTTTTGGTTTGTAATCATCAAAAAGGAGGGTTTGTTAGATAAATTGTTTTATCATGGTTTTGATGATCATATTTTACTAAGTTTTTATACCAAAACAATGTCTCATATTGATTGTCCAAATACTCCTAAATCGGTTTTAAATTATTCTTCGGAGTATTTCTTGTAGATTATTCTCGACTATTCAAAACTTTCGTATCGAGCAATATTAAAAGTGATTTCCATGTTTTAAAGTGTTTTTAATAATTACCGAATATCATCAAGGTAAAATGGCGCTCGAAAAATAAATTCGGAATTTTTTGACGGTCCAGGATACCCCTAGAACAGGTCGACTGGTCGACCGGTGCCTGAAGACGTCTCAAGTTTCTTTTCCAACACATTTCTCCAGGGATGGGTCAACCACATGGGTTGACCCAAGTGCTGAGCCCTCACTGCGCCTCTATACTCCGTCTAATCTTTTCCCAGGGACAGGTCGACCAGGGTGGTGGTTGACCAGTTGACCCTCCCAGTCGACCTGTGTGGGTTCCAGCTCAACGAAATTATTTTCAAATCTTTTGTACTGCTCGACCGGTCGACCCACAGGTCGACCAGCTCAAAAAAGCTGACGATTTTTGAGCCTGTGGGAGACAGTTTTTCCTGATTTTGGGAAGTTGATTTGTAACAGTTGTATCTTGATTTGATCTGCATTTTCTTTACAGATTTCACTCTCCAAGAGGAGCCTATCAATGTACAAGCAAACTTTGTTTTTCATACTCTTGTTGTATTTCTAGCCTAAGTCTATCACTTGCACATCTTGAGGTCTAGACTTTTATTCTTGATTACGCTTGCACTTCAAAGTTGTATACTTTATTATCAAGTTGTAATCTTGAATTTGTCAATCATCCAAAATAAGATATCCTTGTTGTTGTTCTTGTGGTAAGAGCACATTTGAGTGATCTTAGGTGTTGAAGAGTGTGGTACTCTTTATAGGTGAAGGAAGATTGTGGTAATCTCCTTGGTGGTGTTGTAAGAAGAGTGTGGTACTCTTCAAGGTGAAGGTGTAATAATTTTGGTAATTATTAATAAAATTCTTTTCTTTTTCGAAATCCATCCCGTACATACTGGGGTGGTAGAGCACGTAGTCCCTAGGTGGGGTGAAGCTCTTTAAACCATCGTGTGTTGTTTATTTTCCAGCACTTACATTCTTGCTTCCATCTTCACATTCGAAAAAGAGGGCGAAACTCGGAAAATCGGCATAATCTATTCACCGCCCTCTAGATTATCGTAGCCACTTGGACTAACAGGAACTCGATGACTCCTTAGCCTCAGTAAAAAATTGAATACCGGGAAAGATAGACTTGATAAAATACTCTCTCAAAGGAATGTTCATCAAGATCGTGCAAGTATTGGTTATGCTCATATAAAAGCACGACTCAGAAAAATAGAAAGTCTAAAATTATTTTTGTAAAAGAAGGTAACCTCTCTGTTTCCATTGTCAAGAAAACACGCACTTTGTTCATGTTTGTCACTACTATAATCATCTCGGTCATATCAGACCTAAGTGCTTTCTATTTCAGAAATATTTTAGGCAGGGAAAAATGATGCCTTATGTGTAGAGCTGCCAAAAATGGTCCGGCCCGGGAATAGGATCCCTAAAACAATTTTAGTGTATTTTTAAAACATGGGCTGGGCTAGGATCCCCAAAATAGTGGTCCGATAAAATTTTGGGACATCTCGACCCGACCCGATTCTCCCTTGGCCCGATGGGCCGGCACAGGGCCGACCCAGCCCGGTCACTTTAACAGCTCTACTTATGTGTTACCACATCAGCAAAGGAACACTCCTAATGCTAAAGTTGATATGATTAACAAACCTAGGAAGGTCTGGATTAGAAAAATAATTTCTCTTGCTTTGTTGCTAATACTTCCCTAAAGGCTAATGTTTCTTAGTCTTGGTATTTTAATAATGCATGTTCTCATCATATGACAGGTGATCCTAAAAAAATCATTGATTATAAATGTTATGAAGGCAAACATGTTATATTTGAAGATGGTGCTAGAGGTAAAGTTCTTGGAATAAGAACCTTGAAGGTTTAAGGAGTTACTCGATTGAAATATGTTTTACATGTGGAAAAGTTGAAAGCTAATCTCATTAGGATTAGTATATGACTTACCTTCCGAATAGTGTGTGGCTGACATATTCAAGAACACCGCTTTCGGGATGTGATAGTATTTTTCCAAGCGATGAGTAGCTTGGTGGAGTGGATCCACCTTGGCTTGAATAGTAGATATGATGCGGGGGAGTTGATGAACTCCATGGGTAAGCATAAGAGCCAGATGGTGGAAATAACTAGTGGGAAGAATCCCAAAGAGTTGGTAAATACATCAAATTATGGAGTTTAGGTGGTGATGAGGTAGATGTAGATGTCTTGCCCAACATTCCAGAGAATGCTTCCAGTGGATATGGCAAAGAAAATAATGATGATGAAGCCCCCCGACTGGAGCATTTTACTATTTTCCTTAGCTAGATTAGCTTCTTTTTAGCCTGTATATTCAAAGTTTGTATTTGGATGTTTGATATTTTGTACATGAGATATTTGCTACCTTCACAAGGCATGGATATATTTTATGTTTGGATTTTTCCCTTCAAGGGTGTGCCCTTGAGCCCCCCGAGCCGTTCCCGTTAATGTTTCTAGTGTCTTGGTCCACTCTTCTTCACACGGGTTTTTTTTCTCTTTGGAGTTATTTTGCATTTTGAGTGGGGTCTCGGACCTCGAATTTCCATGCTCAATTTGGAAGTAGTGAAATATCGCAGAAAGGGATCATGCGGGCAGAGCCGAGAGTGGACAGATGGAAATGAATGAGGGAGAAAGAGGGTCCCCCAGAAGCCAGGGGAGGATGCCCTCCAGTAGGGGCGCGCCTCTGCACCCTTTCGCGTGGGGAAGCACATGCCTCTGGGGGCATCCCTTAACCCCAACATATTTTTTCTCGAGCGCATATCCATCTTCTCCGGAGTTTTCCTACATTCCCAATAAGTTTTTGGAATTGTGCGCCGTTGGCGAGGGTATTGTGGAGTTGTCTTCGGATTTGAGTCCAAGCGAAAAAAATTGTGAGGATGAGTCCAGATGAGGCCCCTTGGCCAAGTATCGGCATAGGTCTCCACCCGGATGCTGAGCAATAGTTTCGGGGAAAATGGTGAGCAAAATGACGTCTCGATTGAAGTATGTTTTACATGTGGAATGGTTGAAAGCTAACCTCATTAATTAGCATTAGTATACAACTTACCTTTTGAATAGTGTGTGGCTGACATATTCAAGAACACCGTTTCAGGGATATGATAATTTTTTTCCAAGCGAAGACTAGCTTGGTGGAGTGGATCCACCTTGGCTTGTATACTAGATGTGATACGGAGGAGTTGGTGAACTCCATGAGTAAGCATAAGAGCCAGATAGTGGAATTGACCAGTAGGAAGAATCCCAAAGAGTTGGTAGATTTGTTGAATTCTTGAGTCTCAGGCGGTGATGAGGTAGAGGTAGATGCCTCGCACGACATTCCGGAGAATGCTTCTAGTGGATATGACAAACAAAATAATGATGATGAAGCCCTCCAGACTAGAGAATTTTACTATTTTCCTTAGCTATATTAGTTTCTCTTTTAGCTTATCTGTTCAAGGTTTGTATTCGGATGTTTGATATTTTGTACATGAGATATTTGATGCCTTCACAAGGCATGAATATATTTTATGTTTGGATTTTTTCTTCAATAGTGTGCCCTTGAGCCCTTTGGATTGCTCCCGAGAATGTTTCTAGTGTCTTGGTCCAGTCTTCTTCACGCGGGGTTTCTCCCTCTTTGGAGTTTTTCTGCATTTTGAGCAGGGTCTCAGACCTCGAATTTTTGTTCTCGATTTGGAAGTAGCGAAATGTCACGGAAAAGGATCAAGCGGGTGGAGCCGAAAGTGGACGGATGGAAGTGAATGAGGTAAAGAGAGAGTTCCGAGAAGTAGGGGGAGGACGCACTCTGGTAACGGCGCACGTCTACGCCCTTCCGCGTGGGGAAGTGCACGCCTCCAGGGGTATCTCGTGTCCCCCGATATATTTTTCCTCGTACGCATCTCCGTCTTCTATGGAGTTTTCCTACGTTCCCAACAAGGTTTTGGAGTTGTGCACCGTTGGCGAGGGTATTGTGGAGTTGTCGGATTTGAGTCCGAGTGAAAAAAATTGTGAGGAGGAGTTCAAGGAAAAAGTTCGGATGAGGCCCCTTGGCCCAAGTATCAACATAGGTCTCCTACCGGATGTTGAAAAATAGTTACGGGGGAAATGGTGAGCAAAATGACTTCTTATTGCCTATGGAGGCAAAAGATAGTCCATAGTTATCCCCATATTTCTGCGTGTTGGCCCCAGGGCCAGAGATGGCTATACTCCATCCATGGCACTCTCCAAGACTAAGTCTCGTAAGGTATAGCTACGCGCTATTCAGAGCACTCGTCAAGCACCAAGTCCCACTAGAAGCGACTTCACGCCAGCCTAAGCAAGAGGGCGCCCTTCTCTAATCCGGGGCATGCAAACACCATTCCCCACTCCTACATACATATATATATATATATATATTCTCCAATCTCAACTCTCAATTACCATGAGGACTACTCTCTAACAAGAAGTATTATGCCTCTCAATAAGTCCCGTGGGGACGCATCCCATACGAGAAACTCAATTTCTAGTCTTCTGCGAGCTCCCACCCTCGGGGAACTTCTCCCATTTCTAGGGACCACTCCTTTTAAGCAAACATCATCCTCTTCAAAAGATCAAATCCTTCACAAATCACATATTCACAAGACACTCAGCTCCACCCGCTTCCGCGACCTAGAACTAGATCAAGTCAAGATAAAGAATAAGACAAGCCAACATGATACTATTCTAGCTCCAGTAATGCTCCATGCTTTCGCAGCACCAGAGTTGGGGGGGTTATGTTGTGGGCAAAAATGTACATTATTATATTTATGTATTTATTTAATCCCATTAATTATTCATTAATTATCGGCTATAGATGAAATAACCTTTGCCGTTTGCGAGTCCGGATCCCATTAATGCTGGCTTGATCATCGGAGGGGCCTCCCTGGGACAATCTTAGGGTTCGTCCTAACATTTGTTGGTGTTGCGAGACAAGTTCCCATCACGAGAAGATTTCGATCACGGAGAAGAAGACTTTGACTTTATCGTAAACATTGGCTTGAAGTGATTTGCTCTAAAAAGCAACATCACAATGTTATATTAGGGGTGGCAATCTCGACCCGCACGACCTAAAACACGACCTTAACCTAACACGATATAAGTGGGTTAGGGTTGACCCATTTATTATTCGGTCATAATCGTGTCAAACCCATTTGACCCAAATAATAAATGGGTCGATTTGGGTTGGCTGAAATGACCCATCAACCCGTTTAACCCATTTAAATAAAAAAATTCAAGATTATTTTTAATATTTTTAATATTCTATATATAAATAATACAAAATTCTCATTTTATCATAATAAATAAAATTTTATTTAAGGTTAAAAATATACGGGTCATTTCGGTCGTGTTTGGGTTACCCATGTATTAAACAAGTCGTGTTCGGGTTGACCCATCGGCCAGAATAAATATACGGTCGTGTTCGGGTTGGGCAAATTTGTGTAATTATCATGTCTCAACACGACCCGTGAACCCACTACAAAACAAACTGTGTTTGTCAATCATCCAAAATAAGATATCCTTGGTGTTGTTGCATCTTGTGGTAAGATTACATTTGAAAGTGATCTTTGGTGTTAAATTTGATGTCACGAAAATATTTATGGTGAATGAAGATTGTGGTAAATCTCCTTTCGGTGGTGTTGTAAAATGTGTCAAGAGTGTGGTACTCTTCAAGGTGAAGGTTAATAAAAATTTAATTATTTTAAATGAATTCTTTTCTTTTTCAAATCCATCCTAAATTTAGGGACGGTATTAAGCACGTAGTCTTTAAAATCGGGTGAAGCTTTTAAACCATCGTAGTGTCATTAAAATTTTCCAAAGATTTTTATATTTCTAGCTTTTTAAAATTTATTAAAGATCAACATTATTTATTAATTAATTTTGAAAAAAATTTAAACTTAAAAATGATTCATTTTGAATCTACTTGTTTAAAGATAGTCCAATTATCCCCATGTTTCTATTTATTAACTCTCAAAATTACTCCATCCACACTTCAATCTTCTCGATGTGGGATAAATATTCTAATTGTCCCACTGCTTTTCACGCTTTTTAATAAGAGGGCTTTATTTTAATGACATGCAAACACCATTCCCCACTCCTTTTAAATTTTTATGACAAATAAAAAATATATTCTCCAATCTCAACTAGGAATTACCATGAGGACTACTTTTAATAAGAAGTATTTTGCCTGACAATAAGTCCCGGGGAAGTCCCATAAGAAAATTTTTAAAGTTTCTAGTCAATTAAAAAAATGTGAACTAAATTAGAAAGTTCATCCCATTTTATGACCACTCCTTTTAAGCAAACATCATTTTCAAAAGATCAAATCCTTCAAATCACAAATTCACAAGACATCGTGACCACCACCGCTTATAAACTAGATCAAGTCAAGATAAAGAATAAGACAAGCCAACATGATATTTTATTGAAATAATGACACTTCAATAAAAGTGTCATTAAATTGACAAAATACTACATTATTATATTTATGTATTTATTTAATCCCATTAATTATTCATTAATTATCGCTTTTTAAAATAACCTGCGTCATTAAATACTTATCCCATTAATGACGCTTTTCATCGGAGGGGCCTCCCCGGGACAATCTAAATATGTGTTTGTTGGTGTTGACCATATTTCCCATCACGTAAGATTTCCAACCGAGAAGAAGACTTTGACTTTATCCATTGTTATATTGATTTGCTCTTTTTAAAAGAACATCACAATTTTATATTATTCAATCTTTTTCGTTTGTCTAAAAGATGATGGTTGTTTTATAAGTTGGAAAATATTTGTATTTTTTATTAAAATATTTGTATTAAACCCATTCATGTATTTGCAAATAATAAATGGGTCATCTTGTATGAATATAATAACCCATTTAAATAAAAAAGGACCAATGATTATTTTTAATATTTTTAATTTTCTAATATAAAAAATGTGAAAGTTTCATTTTATCATAATAAATAAAATTTTATTTAAGGTTAAAATTTTTCATTGACGTCACATACTTTTTATTATTAAAACAATTTACGTTCAGACTCTAAAAGTCAAGCCACCACAATAAATATCATTTAAGATAACAATTGGCAAATTTGTGTAATTATCATGTCTCAACACGACCCGTGAACCCACTACAAAACAAACCGTGTTTAGTGACACTAAAATTTTCTCTTGGTGACGCTTATTAGCATCACATTGTATATTACCTCGCTTTTGAAAGCGTCATGAGTTGCTTTGTTAAATTTGATGTGTAGGTAAATCACATTTCCTCGCTTTTATCAAATGTGTTTATTATGATGCTATTTTCAACAATTAATAAAAATTTAATATTATTTTAAATGAAGTTTGCTTCTACGCTAAAAGCGTTGCTAAATTTATTGGATATATTAAGCGTCTTTAAAATCGTACGCTTTTGAAAATTAAAAATGTCATTAAAATTATAAATTTTTATATTTCTAGCTTTTGTAAAATTTATTAAAGATCAATTATTTATTAATTAATTTTTAAAAAAATTTAAACTTAATATTTAATTTTTGATTCATTTTGAATCTACTTAAAAAATTATTCAATTATACACCACATGTCTTCTATTTATTAACTCTCAAAATTACTCTCAACACTTCAATCTTTTGTGGGATAAATATTCTAATTGTTTGCTTTGTGACGCTTTTTAATAAGCGTCTTTATTTTAATGACACAAACAATAAAAGTGTAAAACCTTTTAATTTTTTTATGACAAATAAAAAAATGTAACACAAATAAAATAGGAAGTGTCATCAATTTTATGACGCTTTTTAATAAGTCTCGTCATTTTGTGACACAAAGAATAAAAGTGTAAATTTTTTAAAGTTTGGCGACAATTAAAAAAAATGTGTAACTAAATTAGAAAGTGTCATCAATTTTATGACGCTTTTACTTAGCGTTGTTATTTTAAGGACACAAATAAAAAAATCTTAACTAAATTTATAATTATCGTGACACTTATAAAAATTTATTTAAAAATTTATTGAAATAATGACACTTCAATAAAAGTGTCATTAAATTGACTAAAATACTAACGCTTTCTAATAAGTGTCACTAATTTTTATAATTAACAACGTTTTTAAAAAGCGTAAATACTTATTTATAATGACGCTTTTTGGTAGCGTCATTAAATATGTGTTGGTATAGACCATATTTCTCCATTCCTAAATTTTAATAACTCACCCAATTAATTTTTTTTTTCAAATTATATGTTGATCTGGATTTTTTTTTTAATATCTTTTTCATTCTCTTTTTCGTTTGTTTGTGAGATGATGGTTGTTTTGTTGCAGAAAATATTTGTATTAAATATTCATGTATTTGCAATTTTTGTGCATCTTGTATGAATATAATAACTTCTTTGTCAAAAACAAAAAGGACCAATGATATATTGAATCAACTCTGATTTTCACCTCAATCTAAAAATGTGAATAGTATTGCATGTTAACATAATATTTAAGTTGTATAGTGGATTTTTTATTGACGTCACATACTTTTCCAATATTATTTCACAAACAATTTACGTTCAGACTCTAAAAGTCAAGCCACCACATAGAATTATAGATCATTTAAGATAACAATAAGCAAATTTGTCAACGCCGCGCCAGTCAAAATTAACTCTAAATGTTACTCCATTCCTTAAATTTTAATAACTCACCCAATTAACTTTTTTTCAAATAATGTTGATGTGCTTTTGAACAACTTTTAAGCTTTATCATCATTTTATAATACCTAATCTAATTGGGAATCGTTTGATAGCCTAATTGTAAAATATTTAACTCAAAAATTTGGTCTTCCCAACAACTCTATCCCCTCTCAAGATTTGTGCTAAAAATAAATAAAGATATAATAGTTAGGTTAAATACAAAAACTATTCATGAGTTTAGCCTAATTACAGAAAAATACCCAGTTATCTTTCAAAATTAAATATAACCCATTGTTTTTATCTCTTACAAATTGCACCACAAGAGGTATATTTGTTAGATAAATATAAACTTCAAGGAGATATTTGTAAATTGTAACACTATAAGGGCTTTTTGTAAATTTGAAAGATAGTTGGAGTTTTTAATAATTATGCTAAACTTCAGGAGGGACTTTTTGTGATTATCCCCAATAGTTATGTGGTGTTTGAACAATTTGGGCACATCTCAATTAATCTCAAGATTAATTATGGTTTAAAAGAAAATTATTTACAACTTGACCCCAAAAATTTGGTCTTAGCAAGTTATCTATCTAGGGGTCAACTGCTGCTTCAAGCAGATCTTGTAGCTCAAACTTGTCATATTATAATCAAGAAAAAACAAATCTTAGTTTATAAGTTAAGGCACACATATGATCATGATCAATACATATTATAATCATTACACAAACAGGTAAATTTCAATAATTACCATTATTAAAAACCATATTATTTGTACAGTTCTAGCAAAAATACAAGCATCAATTGGCTATTTTTTTCTTAAATTAATACTGTACATTGCAGTGGTTGGATAAAAGAAGTTAAAAACCCTTTTTGTAGCCACATAATTTTATCCTCATTCTTTGCTGGCATTTGGCTCCATGCTCTAAATCATGGATACCCACATTACAAAAATTTAAAAGAGAAAATGCTTCTCATCATTTTGTTTCTCCCTTTAAAAAAAGAGATATATTCTTGGATCAATTAGTGTAACGGTCCATTCATTATTATTAAATTAAAGTGAAAATACAAAAAAAAAAAAAAGAACTTGCAAATCTTATTATATTTTATGTTATATTGTATTGATTCATATGTATATAATCTTATTTTGAAGTTCACATAACAACAATTAACTATCACAACGTAAAAAAAATGATGAGATTCATTTTGTATTAATCCCTTCTCAAACCCTAGCCTCATTTTCTCTTAAACTCTCTTTTGTTTCTCTTTCTTGTTCTTCATTGTTAACGGTGATTTTTGGCCATTTTTGGCCTGAAATCACCACCACCTACATCTTTTTATTTTTATGTTTTAAATAAGTGGTTTCTCCACGTAGATTTGGGTTATTTGTTTTTCTCTTATTTGTGATTTCGCCGTCTGGTGCGGCGTTTGGTTTGTAGCGCCTTAGTGCGGTGTTTTTTGTATTTTGGGCGATTCAGACGAGCAAGTTTTCGATCCGACAGAGATAAATCAGATTTTGGTCTTCAATATGTTGCAGAGCTGGAATCATAGGTATTCTAGGCATTATAGATTTTTTAAAGTTGTAGGCTTTAAACCGATTTTTGTTATTAACCTAGATGCTTATAAAATTTTTCATAGTTTCATCTTTTATGATTTTTAATGATTTTTATTTATGTCTTCTATCGATGTATTCTAGTTTGGATTGTTTAATAAAATTATTTTTCTTGTCCAAAAAAAACACACAACGTAATAAAAATATTGTCCAAATAATCATTAATGCACATGAGTACAAGTGTACAACACAAATTATCTTGTAAAATATACTTTTTTTTTTTGGGGGGGGGGGATTTTAATCATCATCTTTCTCAAACTTCAATAACACACTTAGCCAGTATAAGACCCCACAAAGAAAAAGCAAAAGTAATTACTTACAAAAAGAGAAATTTGAGACACATAATTAATCACCTGATACTAGAGTGGTGAAAGAGTAACAAAATCACCATGGGAAAAGAAAATCCTTATAACATATATATACTTAAATACATATATACATCTATATATATGGGTATTTTTTTTCTTTTGTGTTGATATACTCCAAATATTTGAAATCTTTCAAAATATGATAGAATACTATATCAATGTGGTTTTAGCTCTGTTATAAAAATTCCCGTCTAACCCCGGGACACTCCGCCAGCGCTAGACCTCTCTTGTCCGTCTACGATTATTTTTTCGATTAGGCCCGCCTAACCCTGTCCAGATCCCGCCTAACCTCGTCTACGCTCCGTCTAGGTGCTAGGCCCCAGCCTGCCGCCTAGCTAACGCCTAGCGCTTTTTACAACATTGGGTTTTAGAAAGAAAAAAATCGTTATTATACATTTATCTTTTATCGGTGTAGAAGTTAACCATCTATCTTCCATTAAGATGTATAAAAAATTTCATGTGTAGTTGTGAAATGACATGTGATTTTAACTAAGAGTATGGTTATTACAATTTAAAAATAGCATATAGTGTAGTTAAATATTTGAATCAATGTGTCATACTCAATGACGAAGAACAATACATGAAAGTAGAGTGAGCTTAATGAAAAAAATTATACAAGTCCGAAGTTAATTCTTTTTATTTTTAATTTCTTAACATTGTCTCCAAGCTCTCTTGCTATAGAATCGATTACTCGTTCCATTTCTTATTCCGTTTCATGTTTCACTCCGATGTTTGACACATGTATTTACATCTAAAAAATCAACAATCATGAATATTTTATTAACACACGTCCACCATCCAATGTAGTGAAACATAAAAAGTGGAACAAAAAAACTGTTCCTTTTTGCCATTGCCATATTTTCTTGTGAGATATAATAGTACCGTTTTTCAAAAAAAAATTTAGTACAATTGGAGATAGCTAAGGGAGACACACACTCATATAAGATTGAACCCAAATCAATCGTTTTTATAACACAAGTCTTTACCACTGAATACAAACTTATAGACAAACTTTAGTACCTAACATTAAATTTTTCTGAAACCTTTAAAATGAATAAAGCAAAACATAAATGAAAGAGAACAAAAGGCATAATACCAAACAAGATAAAGGGTCAAAAGATTCATCAGTTTTCAATCTTTTCGGGCAAATTTCCAAATTTATTTTAATTTTAATTAGCAAATTACTCCAAAAATCAGGTGTCACTCACACACTCTCTCTCTGTTTCTTGTCTCTTTTTGCTCTTTTCTTTTTACTCCATTATTATTCCCTCACTAGCGTTCTCATTTCTCTGCAAAAACCCCAAAGCCCAGATCCAACCTTTGCTCTCTCTCATTTGTTTCAGTCCTTTTCTCTCTCTAGCTTCACTGCCTCTTCATGGTTTGTCAACTTTAGAGAGCATTTCAGGTTCTTGTTGTGCATTTTTATATTTTTGTATCATATGATATTCTTTTAAGTTTTAATTTATTTTGGGTTGTTTTAATTTATTTTGGGGTGTTTGTTTGTGAGACTTATGGGCGCATTTGGGTTCTTATGACTGAGTTCTGAAATTTGAGAAAGTTGATAACTTGGTTAAAAATTCATTAATTTTCTTTTTAGCATTGTTTGAGTTGAAAAATGTGTGACATGTTACTCGAATATTCATTTGATGCAAGAACTGTTTTTGAAGAAGTTTGTAAAGTGAAGGTTCTTGATTATTGGGTTTTGTATGTAGAAAAAAATTCTTTAAATGTCTCCGTACACGTAGTTGAGTTTTGTTTCAAGCTAAAAAAAAAAAAGCATGAAATAATTGATTTGAACCAATTTTATCTAAAATAATCTTTGTCAATTTTATGAAGCAGTAATTTCAACATTGTATTTATTACTTTCATCAGATTGCTTTAAAAAAGGCTTTTTTTTGTATGCACTCATTGACTCTAATTGTTTACTGCCGCAGATTCAGCTAGCTGGAAGTTGAAGATTATTTTTCACTATAATCAATTCTTGAAAGTGTACATAGGATGTGTTAGGATTGTGAACGATAAACGAAGAACTGCAAAAAAAGCACTTAGGGTAGGAAAAAATGGAAGAAATACAATCCCAATCGGATCACTATAGGTCCTCATCATCTTCGGCAAGTAGTCCAGCGAGTAGAGTGCCTTCAAGCAATTTCTTCTACTTAAGAAAACCGGGCGCGCTCAGACAACCTATTTCGTTTGAGGACTCACCCGACTGGGACGATACAGACATTGAAGTTAAAATCGACGAAGGAAGAGCCGATTCTATTAATACTGCTACTACACCTGTTTCGCCATCCCTTTCGAAGCTCAATAGTGGCTCACTGCCATCACCTCCTTTGCCCGAGGGTGCAACAATTGCGAGAAAGATTGCGGGGGCCGCAATTGTGTGGAAAGATTTGACAGTTACTATAAAGGGTAAAAGAAAGTACTCTGACAAGGTTGTCAAGAGTTCCAATGGCTACGCATTGCCAGGAACGATCACAGTAATTATGGGTCCCGCCAAGTCCGGGAAATCGACGCTCTTAAGAGCTCTTGCTGGTTTGTCTCTTGTTAATGCCTTTTTACTCTACAGAAATACGATTTGCCTCTATGAATAACAGATAACTTATTTTATTTCCAAATTCAGGAAGATTGCCTGATTCAGCTAGAGTTTATGGTGAGGTGTTTGTTAATGGTGTAAAATCACGCATGCCATATGGAGCATATGTAAGTTCGTTTCGATGCCAATTGTCTTCAACCTGAGTTTATGATAGTATGGTTTCTGATGGTTTTAGTGTATCACTTTTCTTGATTATGTATATGTTTTGGAAAGTTAGGTATCATTTTTTTCTTAAGTTGTTGTCTATGGTTGCATGTTTTGCCTGAATGACCAATTAGCGAAGAGGATGCAGGTGTATGTTTTAAATCTGAACGATGTGCAACTATGGAAACATACATGACTTTGGTCAAAATGCAAGTTTTGGACTATTTTGAAAAGTTATACTTCTATATTCGGCTCATACTACTTTAAGGAGTTATGATCTGGCATAGATAATTTTTGTCCAGTGTATTTATTGAAAGTAAACGATCAAATAAAGAAAATAGAGTTTCTGGTTTCTGGCATATTTGCACAAAAGAACACATAAATTCATCAGTCAATGCCAATTCATTATTGTGGAAAAGACGCATGTGTTTCGTGGAATGGCCTATTGACTGCTGAGTTTTATCTCTATGGATCAAATAATTGAAGGTCTCCAACTATTGTAATAAATCTTATACTTTTGGTATGTGAAAGTATCCTTTATTTGTTTTTTAACCTTTCACACTCAAACTCTTACCTGGAGAAGACAACTAGATTTGGAAGCTAAATAAAACTTCTGAACATCTCGTAATGATCTAAATGGTTTGATAATCTAAATGAAAATGACTGAAAAGATATGTCATATAGGTTAGGTTGTTCCTTGATAAATATCCTGATGTTGGTCTGTGGGGCAAAGTCACAGCCGCAATGCAACATTTATAAGGGTGGACAATTAGACGTAAACCTTTCTTCTATATTTTATGTTTGTATAAAATTCTCAATTGACCATAAATTATTTTATGTTTGCATTAGGGATTTGTTGATAGAGAAACCACGCTTATTGGATCCTTGACGGTGCGTGAGTACCTTTACTACTCGGCATTGCTTCAGCTTCCAGGCTTCCTTTTCCAGAAGAGGAGTGCGGTGGAGGATGCCATCCTTGCTATGTCGTTGGGGGATTATGCGAATAAGCTTATAGGTGGCCACTGTTATATGAAGGGTCTTCCCAGTGGTGAAAGAAGACGAATCGCAATTGCCAGGGAGCTTGTGATGAGACCCCATATCGTTTTTATTGACGAGCCTCTTTATCATCTCGACAGGTTCGTTTGAGTTTTAATTCATGAAGCTATTCTACTTCTATGGACTTGCAATGTGTGTCATCTTGAAAGTACGTAGTTGCTAAATATGAAATATTTAGTAACCTCGCTTTGTCTTTGGGTATCCTAAGATGAAGAAATGCTTTGGTCATGTTAATGGATCATTCTAGCCGTTTCGCTTGCCATGATAAGATTTCAAGTGGCTAATAAGTCTGCACATGCCTTAATTATGAAATTTGGCGACTAGCCAAGATATTGAATTGTTCTATGGGAGTTGTTCTTTCTTTGCGTATTGCATTCCTCTTGATAATTAAAACATGAGAAAATTCCACTAAGTATTAGCTCTGATAACATGTGAAATAACATAATCATATATCAATTGGTCCAACATTATAGACCGGTAATTATTGTTAGGGAAATTACCAAAAAAAAAAACTGAGGTACGGGCTAATTACAAAAAAAAAAAAAAAAAAACTAGAGGTCTTTGAATTACCCCTTTAGGTTTAGATTTCCCTTTTCATAAGCAAAAACATTTCAAAAGCGCCCCCACCCCCTGGCCCCAAATATTTCTAAAATATTACAGTTACCCCCTTAAGTTTAAGACAAAATCAAACCTGAGGGGGCTTTTTGTAATTTTGAAACATTTTTCAGTTCTTTTGTAATTAGCCCAAACCCTAGGGGGCTCTTTTGTAATTATCCCCTATTATTATATCAATTGATCCAACAGAATGAATGGTGTCATTTCCTTTCTTCTGCTTCTCCACCAATTCTAACCAAGTTTTGGTTAGACAGGGATAGCAAGAACCTGCACTTGGTCCAATGTCTTAAATAAATCCCTAGGTCGTGCTGCAGTTGTTTCCTTATTCATCTTGGGAAATTGTCATATCTACTAAGTACTAACCAACTTATTTTCATTTTCAGTGTATCTGCACTCCTAATGATGGTTACCCTGAAGAAGCTTGCAAGTACCGGCTGTACTCTAATCTTCACAATTTACCAAAGCAGCACGGAAGTTTTTGGCCTTTTTGATAGAATATGTCTTCTTTCAAATGGAAACACATTGTTCTTCGGGGAAACACTCGCTTGTTTGCAGGTAATGTGTCTGAAGATATAAATCAGCTAAAAGTGAAGTTATTTTGCTAAAATCTCTATAATTTTCCTACTAAAGTAGTATTTGATTGCCTTGCCCGCAAAATTATTAATTTTTTATAAAAGTGGTCAGTGATGTCACTAAAAAGAAGGATTTTAGTTTTAAATCATCTATACCTGCTTACTGTTCGGTGAGATCCGAGTGAAATGAAGATCTAAATCTTTGGCTTTTCTTAAGTGGTTCAAATTTTTCATTTGTTTTTGTTTAGCTTTAAATTGAGGAGATATTTACTCTATTTCTTGTTCTCTGTAGCATTTCTCAAATGCTGGATTTCCTTGCCCAATCATGCAAAGCCCTTCCGATCACTTTCTGAGAGCAATAAACACAGATTTTGATAGGATCATTGCAATGTGCAAAAACTGGCAGGTATTTTGGTTAAATTTTGAGTACAAATCTGACCTTATAGCTGGATAAACTATCTCATGAGATTATTTTATCAGTTATGTATCGAGCAAATTAAGGCTGCCATTACCTGTGATTGCTACCGTAATTTTCTGCAGAATAGTTGAACTTTAGTATCTCTTATTCCTATAGGTGTATTAAGGTGATCTGTATACTCTGGTTTGTGCTTGTAATCATTAGTCAATAATTATAACAGGACGACCATGGGGAACTTTCATCAGTTAATATGGACACGGCTGTAGCAATACGAACTCTTGAAGCAACATACAAATCATCTGCAGATGCTGCTGCTGTTGAGACTATGATTTTGAAGCTTACCGAGAAGGTGGAGTCATTATTCATTTTACATGTTTTTTGTCTCATATTGAACTTTAATGCTTTTTGTCTTTGTTTTTCCATGAATATGATCCAGTGTGAAGCAAAACCAATATTGTTACTTGGTGAAGTTTCGGTGTCATTCTGAGACACGCAGTAGGAGCAAAAAAAAAATAATGCACCTTTTGCTACAAATTAAAATTTTCCCCCCTAAACTGATGTTTCATTATGCTACAGGAAGGTCCATTTCTCAAAAGTAAAGGCAAGGCGAGCTGTGTCGCCAAAATTGCAGTATTGACTTGGAGATCATTGTTGATTATGTCAAGGGAGTGGAAATACTATTGGCTTCGGTTAATTCTTTACATGTTCTTGGCACTATGTATTGGTACTGTATTCTCTGGTTTGGGGCATTCTTTATCATCAGTTGGGGTAAGTTATATCATCACAGCAAACAGAGTTGTTTCTCCGTCCTAACTGAACTGGTGCAATATGATGCTCGTCGCTACCCTTACGTCGTTTCTGTAGTGTGCCTTAAATTTTTGAAAATGCTGGAACATTTCCTTCTTAGTTTGCATCCTCTATCTGTTGGTTGAACTGTTCTAAACTCCCCGCCTAGGCGCTAGGCCCCCATTGTCCGCCTACAATTTTTTTTCCGATTAGGCCCCGCCTAACACCCCACCCCCCCGGTCCCGCCTAATAGGGCCCAGCCTGCCGCCCCACTAGCGCCTAGCGCTTTTTAGAACACTGACTATCGCCACGGTGGTTAAGTTTATTAAGAATGAAACCTCATGGACCTTCAACTGCATTGGCATCATTTGCGCTTTTGTGAAGACGTGTAATAGTTAAATTATTTTTTCTTACAGTTTGGTTATGATCAGTCACAATGAGTAAGGGTAAGTTGCGCTACAAATTATGTGGAGGACTTCTATAAGCGAGAACGGGAAATGTATAAGGTCAAAAAACAGTTCTGCGTGATTAAAATATAACTCATTGATATTTTCGGAAGGAATTAACCATCTTCTGGATCTATGATTTCGTACGTCGAGTAAAGTTTTGTCGAGAATACTTTTACACCATTATACCATGGTATAAAGCAAAAAAAAATGTTAATTTAGCATTTTTTGCTAACAAGCGTTCTTCTTTATCCATATATAGAGATGCCGACATTGATTAAGACAATCTTACTAATGGGATCCAATCTTTTAAAACATTCAATAACTAATACATTGAAGATAATTTTTTCTAATTCTGTCTTGGCTTGATTTATTCCTTCTATTCTCATTCTGTGATTCGCCCTCGCTGCCTCTTTTGAGTACCTTTACAATTAACCAGTTTTGAATGGCAGATGACAGAAATAATAATCATTTCTTTATTTCTCTCAAACTGCAGACTAGAGTTGGAGCTATATTTATATTTGTGTCGTTTACTTCGCTTCTGAGTATAGCTGGTGTCCCTGCACAGCTGAAAGAAATCAAGGTAACGTAAAATATAATTTGCATGTTATAATTTGAGGATATTGAGTGTAGCTTTGATATAATTTGCTTTTGCATCGGTTTTTGTAAAATATACTGTAATCAGATGATTTCTGATCTTCATGTTAAAGTAAAGCACATGACTAATATTTGAGATAATCTCTTTTATCTCCAATTTACTCCCATCAAGGCAAAACAATTTTATGTTATTGTTCATTTACCTTTTCTATGTTACAACATTTGATAAATAAAAAAAGGGATAATTACAAAAACACCCGTGAGGTTTAGGCTAATTACAAAAAAAACCAGAGATGTTTCAAAATTACAAAAAGTCCCCCTCATGTTTGATTTTGTCTTAAATTTGAGGGGGTAACTGAAATATTTCTAGAAATATCAGGGAGGGTTTTGAAATATTTTTTGCTTATGAGAGGGGAAAATGCAAGACGAATTAAACCTCAAGGGGTTTTTTGCAATTTTCAAAAATTTCTGTTTTTTTTTTTTTTGTGATTAGCCTGGACCTCAGGTTTTTTTTTTTTTTTTTGTAATTATCCCTAAAAAAAATGTTACAACAAAGATAATTTATTAAACACTGTGTACTTTTCTAAGTAGTTGTACTACCTCAAGTTGGGATGTTGTAATTATTAAAAATGTAGTAATTACATGTGCAGATATACACCTGTGAAGAAGCAAATCAGCATTCTGGGACATTAGTCTTTCTAATCGGGCAACTTCTCTCCAGTATTCCGTTCTTGTTTCTACTCTCCATCTCGACAAGTTTGGTCTTCTATTTCCTTATTGGGCTGCGCGATGATTTCAGCTTGTTGATGTACTTTGCGCTGAATTTCTTTATGTGCCTTCTCGTTAATGAAGGACTGGTGTTGCTTGTTGCTTCCATTTGCCAAAATATATTCTGGAGTATTTTATTATTAGTAACTATACATGTAAGTTCCATCCTACTCCGTAAAGCTGAATTTATCTAAAGCTGTAGAAAACATGCTTTTTCATATTTGCTTCATCTTGTATTTTGTTTTTCTTTTTACGAGGATCGGTGCAGTGTACAGCACTGAGCGCGCTTATTGTGCTTTGATTTTAGGGTTAATTACAAAAAAACACCCTTAAGGTTTAGTCTAATTACAAATAAACCCAACCATCTTTTAAAATTACAAATATCCCTTGATATTTGTTTCTATTTTACAAATTGCGCACCCTCAATAGGGGGATATTTGTTAAGAAAATGTAAACCTCAAGGACATATTTGTAATTTTGAAAGATAATCGTTTTTTTTGGTATTAGGTTTTGTAATTATCCGTTCATTTTATTTAATTTTCCATTGATTCCCCCATGTTTGGACTATTTTTCGAACTTTATATGTACCTTCTTCGATCTAATTATTATTAATGTTGTGTTTCAGATGGTAATGATGCTTTCAGCCGGGTATTTTAGGATTCGAAGTGCTTTGCCAAGGCCAGTATGGATGTATCCTTTGTCGTACGTTACATTCCATACTTATTCCATCCAGGCAAGTTAATTCTATATTATTAAGCCGCACTTGCTGATTCACATTTCTTTTGTGTGCATCTATAATTCATCCGTAAAACCAAATATTGTTGTCGAATCTATGGAATTGTCTGTAGTCCAACTTAAAGTTCCAAACCAAATTTAATATACACGTTCATGCCATGTTAGCAGTGGGATTTAAGTTGGGATTCGCTTGATCCACACTGTTTGGTGTTTTCAGACATTGGTATAGAAGGGTTTTAATACAAAACAATACCCTTGAAGTTTAGTATAATTACAAATATCTTTCAAAATTCCAAATACTCTTGATATATTTTTCCATTTTACAAATTGCACCATCAATAGAGGGGTATTTGTTAAGCAAATACAAACATTAAAGAGTTATTTGTAATATATAATAGGATATTTGTAATTTTTAAAGATAATTGGATTTTTTTAGGGATAATTACAAAAGCTACCCCCGAGGTTTGTGCTAATAACAAAAAAATCTAGAGGTTTTTGAAAATTACAAAAATTCCTCAGGTTTGATTTTGTATTACACTTTACCCCCTTCATAAGCATTATAGTTATCCCCTACATTTAAGACAAAATCAAACCTCAGTTTTTCTTTTTTTTTTTTTTAATTTTGAAATTTCTCTGTTTTTTTTTTCTTTTTTTGTAGTTACCCCAAACCTCAGGGGTAGTTTTTGTAAATTATCCCTTTCTTTTTGTAATTTATTGTTTATGGAATGTGCTCAGATAATTGTATGCAGTGATTACAAGAAAATGTTTAGTTTAATGTTGCCTATTATCCTGAAGTCTAAAAAAAGTTAAATTTTTGTTTCAGGGTCTCTTAGAGAACGAATATATCGGAACTTCTTTTGCCGTTGGGCAGGTAAGATCGATATCCGGTTATCAGGCACTTCAGAACGCGTACGATATATCAGCCGACAGCAACTCCAAGTGGGGAAATTTACTGATACTGTTTCTTATGGCTGTTGGTTATCGCATTCTTGTTTTTATTCTGCTACAGTTTCGTATCAGAAAGACCCTATCTCTTCGTTGTTTGTTCTGTTGTAATCAAAATACAAACAATCCAAGATAAACGACAGGGAACTATCGGATGCTTACGATCTTTTTGTGTTAAAGCATTTAGATTTATTGGTTAGTTAAAAAGAGAGTGGATCTTTTTCTGGAACATGTCTCTGTTTTTCTTGTAAGCAATGCCATAATTTTGAGAATCAATGGAATATGAAAAGCATTTGGTCCTATATGAAAAACATAGTGTTGTCATTGACTCATTGTTAGAGTACTGAGTCATTGCTTAATTATTTCACATCTGATCCCTCCTACAGAAGCCAAATGAAAGGAAAGACAACAAATGTAAGTGTTAAAAGGGTTGCAGTAAAATACGTTACGATTTACATGTATTTGAACTTTTTATTATCGAGTTCTAAAAGTATTATTTGAGCTTTTTATTAGCACGACCTTGTATGTATAATATTTAATCGATTTGATTAGTATTATTATTTTACATATGAAAAACATTTTATATTGTTTACTAAATGAATCAAACTTCACGTCTCATCAAAAGAGAGAAATCTTTAATTATGCTCAAATATGCTCTAACAAGATTTCCAACCAACCATTTTATTTTTTTTAAGTAACGGGAACATCCTTCACCCAACTATCCTACATGTGCATACTGGATAAACCCAGCTTTAACGCAATAGCCTAATAACCATGCAAATCATGCAGCCAGATAAACCACACTGCAAAAGCTCTGTGGTACAAGGTACGAGACCTTTTGGCAAGCCAACCGTACACACTGAGACCTTTGGCCTATTCGAATAACTTGAGAAACAAGGGCAATGACACCAAAGAAACGGAGAGATTCTACCATGCCACAAACCACCCACTCAAGTTCAGGTGGCCCTGGCTCCAATCAAGAGAAGGGCTATAGACATAAGGCATTAACTTCAAAAAATTAAACCATATCAACGACTTCTCATATGAAATGAATTAACCACAGCTAGAATGCATAAATATACCAGCACAAAGCCACACAGAAATAGCTGCAACTGAATATAACAAACAGATAGACAATGTCACTCCTTCAAAAATCATCCATTATTGAAAATACTAGATAAGAAAATGGTACCAATACCATGCAATATTCAAGTACGCCATCAAATATTATATAGTATCATCCAAATACTGATAAAATGTTTATAGAGGACTGCCCTCTCTGCCACCACCTCTGTAACCAACCGCAGTAGGCAAGAATATAGCAACATCCATATAAAAAGCTAAGTCCAGCTTCCATTCTACTTCTATATCCTACCAAGGAACTCAGAAGCAACACGCTCACAACAATGACTAACCCGAGTCACCTCCACTCCTCAACTTTCACCATAATTCGCTGATTGTAACATTGGGAGAGAAGATCCTTTGGCCCAATGCATCAATTGCTATGGCCAGGAAAACTGGCTGTGCCTCTATACCGACATTGTATCTGGTTCTCAACCAGACAAACCAGCTTTTGCCTTCAAGTGCGCCTTGAAGTCCATGATATCACCCTCCCACCGAGTCACAGCCTGATTCTCACACACCCATATCTCATGGGCCACCTGGTTTATGAGCCTAAAGTCGTGGCTAACAAGAACCAAGCCCCCATCCCATTCATTCAACGCCTCAGCAAGAGAGTCGATCGTCTCGATATCCAAATGGTTAGTCGGCTCGTCCAACAAAAGCATGTGGGGTTGTCTCCACGCAAGCCATGCAAAGATGACACGGCTTCTTTGTCCGTCGGACAAGTTCTTCATAGGCATCACCTGAGCTTTACCGCTAAGCCCAAATTTACCTACTGCAGCTCTCATTTTCTCTTCCTCGTTTCCAGGGTACTCTTTCAACATAAACTGCAAAGCTGACATTTCCATGTCGAGTTTCTCAGTCAAGTGCTGATGGAACTGTGCTATCCTCAAGTGGTTGTGACGCCGGACCATGCCGTCCAGAGGAACTAAATCCCCTGTCATCAGCTTCAGCAGAGTACTCTTCCCAGCACCGTTGGGTCCCACCAGGGCTACTCTAGAATCAAGGTCTACACCAAAATCGAGGTTCTTGTAGATGAGATTATCGGGAGTGTAACCAAATGCCACCTCCACAAACTGAAGAACTGGAGGAGGGAGTTTTCCCACGTCAACAAATCGGAAAACGAGGACTTTATCTCTGGCCACCTTCTCAGTGAGCCCACCGCGCTCCATCTTTGCCAAAGTTTTTCCTTACTCTGGGCCTGACGAGCAAGCTTTGCAGAACCATGTCCAAAACGTGCAATGTATTCCTTCATCGAAGCTATCTGCTCCTGCTCCCATTTGTATTGTTTCATCTGGTTCTCTTCGAGTTCAGAACGGGTTTGAACATATTGGTCAAAATTTCCAGTGTAGAGCTTTAACTTCTTACTTTGCATATGGATTATGTTAGTGCACACTCCATTCAGAAAATCCTGGGAATGTGACACCACAACAAGAATTCTGTCGAACTTCTTCAGTGTCTCCTCTAACCAGACGCAAGCCTCCAAATCTGTAATAGGATAAAATGAATAGTAAGAAATGGAAAGGATCATACAGGATCTACAGCATCAGCAACATCTTTATTAAAACTAAGCAAAGCCCATGACGATTATACACACGTTAAAGTGGTAATAAATATGTAACCCATTCAGACCAGAATGGCGGACTTCTGATTTACAGAGATGTAAGCTATAATAAGCACAATATCCCAAACTAACCAAGTATATTAAACATAAAACTCAGCATATGTTCCATAATGGATTGTTAAAAATTAATTGCCAAGCAAGTTTTTACCAAGATGATTTGTAGGTTCATCAAGCAACAATATGGTTGGGTTCATGAAAAGAGCTCTTGCTAGAGCAATCCTCATCCTCCAGCCACCAGAGAAGTCTTTTGTTTTCTTTTCTTGCATTTTCTTGTTAAAGCCGAGACCAAATAAAATCTCAGCAGCTCTCTTCTCAGCAGTTGATGCATCCAATGCTTCCAATCGTTCATAAATGCGATCAAGTTGTTCTCCACCACCATCATCCTATAACCACATAAAACATAAGTACTTTGTACGATGCCCCCCTCTATAACACATTACTGCTTTTTAGACATATATCCTTACCTGTGCAGCCAAAGCTTCAACTTCTCTCTCCAATTGCAGCCTCTCCTCATCACAACTTATGACAGCCTCAAGTGAAGACATGTCAGAAGCTTCAATCTCCCTTGAAAGGTGATAAATATCCATGTGTTCTGGAATAGGAAGCTCTCGGCTACCTATTGCCGCAAGAAGTGTAGACTTCCCACATCCATTTAACCCAAGCAAACCATAACGTCTGCAAAGAGAAGGCATAAGAAATTGTAATAACAATACATCATAATACAACTATAAAGTCAAGGAGTCCCCACACACCTGCCATAATTGAGTTCCAATTCAGAGTCAACTATTAGATCATGGCCATGGAATGTGAGTGAAAGAGATTCGATCTGCAAAAAACCACAAACAATCCATTTACATCACCAAGATAACAAAAATAGTGCAGAACTAACAGTTTATACACATTATTACCTACTACAGAGCGTTCCAAACAAGGTTGAAGTTATTGGGCACACTAGGCATTCGTCTAGGTGCACCAAGCTAGCAACAATAAACTAAACACGAGACACTACTCCAGAAGAAATTTCAAAATAACGGACATGCCATATGTACTACGTGGTTAAGTGAGAAGGAAAACAGCTCATCAATGTCTTCCTTAAACATCTTCTCAATTGAGATGCTAGAGTTTAAACTTAATAAAGTCCTATGAGCAAGCAGGCAGGTAAGTGCTGAAATCAACCTACATCATTCCATTCCATGTGATCCACACCATGAAACCAAAAAGGGCAAAAGATACAGATAGGAGGTCCAATCTATACCAGACCAGATCCTCTATTCTAAAGTCTGTTTCATACCGTATTTCAAATATCTTGAAATACACAAAATGCAAATTAATGCCAATTGAAATCTGAGATGATACACAGAAAATCTTGTGTGACTCTATACACTTATTTTCCAATCCAAATCCAAAAAGAAAAATGACACATATTCACATAACAGCAAAAATGACGTACAACTAACCAAATCCTCGACATATTCACAACAATTGACCTGTGCAATTTATAATCAAATAATATATACTTTACATACACACCGAGATACAGATTTCCTGAAAAGCATATATTCACACTAAAATAACCAAACCCTAAAATAACAGATCGAGGAGCTTACCCGAACATCTCTGGACAGAGGATGCGAGCAGAGAACTCCGGTACATGTCCGATCAGATATCTGAAGATCCCCGACCGAATTGGCCAAACTATCAACTTTGCTACCGTTCTCAGCGGCAGCAGCCTTAGATGAGGCGGCAGCCGCAGCAGCCTTGCCTCCTCTCTTGGCAGCCGCAGCAGCTTTCTTCTGAGCCGCCTTCTTCTTACTCGCATCGGAAACCATCTGTCAAACCGAAATTCAATTCCCAAAGATATGAGACTCCAAATACATAACGCAAAAAAAAAAAAAAAAAAAAGCACAGAAAATAAGTAAAAGCAAATTCATAGACCTTACCTTGATATATGGAGATTACTATCGTCTTCAGCACAAGGCAAATATAAAGGAGATCTAGGGTTCGTCTCCTTCCTTTGTTCTCGGAAAATGCTTGTGCGGCAGGTGCGTCGGTTTTGAAAGAAGAGTCCGAGAATGAGGGTTTGGAATGTGGGAACGGTTAAATATATAGGGCTGGGAGTGGAAGAAATGAGACGCGTGGCAAGGAATGAACGGTGCTGGATGAAATTCGACGGTGGTGATTAGAGGGGTTGGGGAGGAGCTTCCGTGCTCCAATTCGACAATGAAAATATCAAATAGCCACATAATCATGGGCTTAGGGCCATGAATAAGGGGCTGTTTGGCCCAGTTACATGAGGATTAATCTATTTTATATTTATTTTATATATTATATTATATATGTTAAAAAAGTTTGAATATTTGTAATAATAAAATTCAAAATTATACTAATACTAATACTAAATAAGAATAAAGGCCTATGATTAGAATTAGAAAGCCACTGTAAAAAGAAAAGTTATAGCCAGTTGGGTTTTCTAATAAACCAACGAAAATAAGTCGATCAATGGGCTTCAAAACCAACTCTGTCTTAGTTTTATTAAGGACAAGGCAAATGAATGAGGAAATGTGTGAGCTAAAAGAGCTTATTATAGAAAATGAGAAATTGCCACGCTTGCTCCACTTTTCAATATAAATACCACCAAGGCACCAAATACGTTCCCATCATATTTGTACTCATTTTTTTTTTCCTTTTTTGCACTCATTTATATTTTCTTGGTTATTTTTATATTTTTTTGTTCATGTATTGTTTTATATTATATATATATTTGTTTTGATGCTGTTTAAATTTGTTTATTTATTGTTTCTATGTTGTTTATTTGTTGTTTCGATGTTTCAAAATAATTTTTACCTATTTTTTATGTTGTTTTCTGTTCATGTATTGTTTTGTATTGTTTCTATGTTGTTCTAATAATATTTTTTTGTTTCCATGTAGTTTTCAATGTGCAAATATAATTTTTGCCTATTTTTAAGCTCTTTTTATTCATGTGGTATTTTTAATATTTTTTATTTTTTGGGGTTGTTTTCATACCGTTTTTAATGTTGTTCTGGTGTTTCTTTGTTGTTTCCATGTAATTTTCGATGTTTAAATACATTTTTTTTTTACCTATTTTTATGTTTTTTTGTTCATATGGTGTTTTCTATATTGTTTCGAGTGTTCTAAAAATCGTTAGGCGCTAGTCGGAAAAAAAAACTGTAGGCGATCAAGGGGGCCTAGCGCCTAGACGGGGAGTAATCATTGCTAGGCGGGGATTTTTAGAACAATGATTGTTTCTAGTTTATTTCTATATTGTTTCTTGGTTATTTCCATGTTCTTTTATGTTTTCATGCATTGGATCAAAAATTGAATCGTGTGTTTTTATTCATGTTGTTTCTATATTATTTTCAATTTGTTTGGTTTTAATATATGTTGTGTTATGTGTATATTTCTTGATTTTTTATAAGATTTCGAGTATAAAATTGATTATTTAACGGGGGCCAAAAAAATTTTAAAGCACAAGATTTAAAATATTAATGGCTACAATTTGGTGTTTCGGATTTGGACTTTAATATAAATTCAGGTTTAACTTTTAAATCGATGATTCCGTGCGTTGGCCCAAGAGAAGTAGCGTTTGGGCCTGATAATGAGCCTATTTGGGCCGTGTCTCATCATCTACATCGTCTACACATTCTACGGTGATTTAACCTCCCTCAAGCTAAAACCCATCTTTCCGGAGTTCCAAGTCGGACGCCAAAAGCTTCATCAGCCCCCGGCACTGCAAATTGCGGTGAGTCGAATCCTTGAAGTGCCACCAACGCCATGGAAAATGTTTTTGATGTAAATTGGGGTTTTTATCGTTTGTTTCTTTTTTTCCCTGCTTAATTTGTTGACCCAAATCCATTTTCATCGTGATCAGAATAATCACTAGTCATGTTCTTATGCTGGGTTCATAAAAAAAAAAATAGCGTTTTGGGTTCTGAATATTTTGGGGTGGTTGGGGGAGGTTCATTTTGAGCTGTATGTTAGCTGAATCTTGAAGTTTTTTTTAATAGATAAATTAAATTGATGGGCCTTAGGTATGGCTTCTTTCTTTGCTAATATATCATTCATTTGCTAGAGATTTCCTTCATGTTTTGGTTTAATGACACCTTTGGCTCCGTGTGCACATATGATTCACACTTTGTTGTTTCTGATTATTTTTTGTAGCTTTTGTAACGGGATCCTTTTGCAGAGTATCATTCAAAACAATAAATTATTGAAATGGAGTATATTTAAGAGGAAATGGTTGTATATCACTTTGTCTCATTTTTTGATTTATCACTCTCTCTTTTTTTCATGACTATTTTCTTTAATATCTCTAATCTGAATATTTATATTGGTTTTTTGCTACCATATTATGATGCCACTAAAGGCTAATGATGTTTGAAAACTAAGGCCTTGTAGGGATGCATTTCCAATTTCCAGTTTCAAGTGGAAAAATGAATTTTCAGACTTTATTGATTTTCGTGTGAGAATTGAGATTATAATTGGTTTGCTGTCTAATTTTTTGTATAGATTTGTCATTTGCGTAATCGTAGTGCAAAGTTGATTGGTTATAGTTTTTGAAGTGTGTTTTAACATAGATTTGCGTAATTGTGATGAAAAATTGTTTAGTTGTGTTTCCAAAAGAATATTTTCAAAAAAATCATAAAATTCCCTAAACAAACACAAACCAATTTTCCGAAATAGTTGGAAAATGGAAAATGACTTTTGAAAGCATATCCATATTAGTATTTAATGGAGAAGGAGTAAGCACCTGGAGAGGAGGTTATGGACTGTAATCTGGTGTTTGAAGTTATTGGGATTTGAATGGGTATAACTTTTATTCTGGAAAAAAAGAATGATCTTTTTGAGACGAAGAAGGATAGCAGAAGGATAGCTCATTTATGGAACTATTTTTTTTTATTTTTTTTTGTATAAAACCACCCAATAGAAGAGGGTGTAGGGATTAGGCAAGATCTCCAACCTGTGTATTTAAAGAATGAAAGGTTCAGATACAAGCTATTCCATGGAACTAATTTTGTTGTGTTTTACAAGTTTACATATGCAAATTGAAAGCAAGGTTGACATGGGTTCATTTGCATTTGTAGGAAATTAGTAAGTCCCACATTTCCTTTTTTTTGTTTTTTTTTTTAATTTTTAAGGGTTTTTAAGTAAAATAACATTTTAAAAACTTAAAAACCCTGAAAAGCAAAAAACTGAAACCACAGCTCGGATCCCAGACCACCGGCACGCCGCTTTCGACCGCAACTCCCTCTTCCACCGCGGCAAGTCTACACCAATCTTAGGCATTTTTTTCTATTTTCAGTAGAATTTTCAGCTTTTTGTTTTTTTAAATTTATTTTTAATTAAGTTTATATTAGCTCTTATAAATGTAAAGGTAGTTGTTTTCTTTTTTTGTGTGTGTTTTAACATGCGCATGGACTTATATTGATGATTTTCAATATTTAATTGAATGTTTTTTTTTGGCTGAAATTTTTTTTTTGTATTTTTTGTGCTAAAGTCGTTACCGATTTTATGTTGATTTTCAGCTTTCATTTTTTATTTGTTGTTTGATTATTGATATTGGTGTTTGATTTTTATGTAGTTTATTGTTGTTTGAAACTTTGATATGATTTATCATTTTTGTAGTTGATGTTTAGGAGAATATAAATATATAACACGTTTTCTAGTTGTGTCGCCTAGCGTTGCCAGACCATCGCCTTTTGTCGCCTAGGCCATCGGGCGCTAGGCCTTGTCTCCTTGGCCTCGCCTATCACTTTATCAACTATGTTAGTGACAAAGCTATCCCTTTGTCCGATGTCATTGTTTGTAATGGAGAAGAAGTAGGCCCCTAGAGAAGAGGTTATTGATTGTAATATAATTTTCTCAACAAAAGAAAGATTGTCTGATTGAGGAGGAGGAGGAGAGGCATTTTATTATCTTTATTTACAAATACTTTAGGTGATTTTTGCTTATAAATTCATGTATCACGACGTTAAGTTATTTTCTCGGTACAGATTGGTTATTCAAAAGGATGACCGTTCTAAAGAGATACGTGCTGAGACTGTTCATGTCGTTGAAGTACATAACAGCAAACGTGGTGGATAGAAATAACGGACGGATAGTTGCAACTGCTTCGACAGTCGAACATTCTCTCAAAAGCACGCTGGAATGCGGACGATGTTGCAATGCAAAAGCAGCAGCAGTCGTGGGAGAAGTGCTGGCAATGAGACTCAGAGTCGAGGGCCTTGAACATGGCCAGGGACGAGGAATCCACGTCGATGTTAACAAGGAAATCGAGAAGAAAGGTTTCAAGAATCGCACGAAGGTCTGGGCCATTGTGAATGCCCTCAAGAGCAACGGAGTAAAATTAATTCTTGAAGATGAGGACAGTGTTGTTGCTCAGGCGGCCAGCTATGGATATCGGGAAGGAGATGAGTTTATTGACTCCAGAGGTTGACAAAATTATCTCGTACGTCATATTTTGCTCAGTTATGTGGATGTGAATGGGATTTTATGAGAGGTGTCTGTCCCAAAAGCTGTATCTTGATATTTTTCTTTTCTCATTGTTAAGGAATTTGAGAATCTGCTTATAAGTGGAACTGGAAATGTGGAATTGTAGTTTGTAGACTTAGGGAGTGTTTGCAATCACTAAAAAGAAGGGGGATTATCAGTTTCTGTTGAAAAGAAGTTAAGAAATAGTTTTTAATGTTTGCAAATGCCAACTTATGCTTCTGTTTTTGCTTAATTTAATCAGAATCTAAAATGGTGCTTTTTAGTATATGTTTTTGCTTTTTTGTCACATGCAAATAAGCATTTTACAACTTATTTATCAAACGTTCTCAATTAGTTAATTCGACATTTAGCTTATAGTTGCAAATAGTACCAGTTTCTGATTGCCAATTACTTTTAGGTTTCTAGCTTTCTCAGCTACATTTACTCTTATAGCTTCTGCTCCAATGAATCACTTTTTCTAAAAGCAGAAGTTGATTGTCCTGTAACACACAAGGTTCAAGAAGATTAGGAAATTGTGGGAAAGAACACGAATTTGGAGTAAAAAAACAAAAACAAAAAAAAAAGAAATAGTTTTCTGATTTTGATATAGAAACCAGGAGTAATTTCATAAGTTACCAGAAGGAAATAGGTAGTCAAATGAATAAAATGAGACTTAGAAGCTAAATGTGATGCTTTTTCCTCATATTGAATTTAATCAAAACCCCATACGAGTTCTGCCTAAGCCCTAAGTCTAGGGATGGCAACGGGACGGAGTGGACCTACCTGATCCTGGGTCCAATATGGGGCAGGTCTGGTCCTAAGGAGGGATGGGACGGGATGGGTCCCCTATTTCTTTTTTCCTTGGTGTGGTGTACGGAATGGTCGCATGAAGCTGCCATGATTTGATGTATTGAAAGTTTTTTTTTTTTTTTTTAGGGGTGATGCATTGAAAGTTGAACCTACTTAAAAGTCATTCTGCAAGAAATTGAAGAGTTTCTAAATTTATCATTTTGGCGTTATAATGATGTCCTAGTTTGTATTTTTTTTACAAGAAGAATAATTTCATTAATTAATTTAAATTAGCAATACATCGATAGAAGATTAAGAAAATTTTGTTAAAAATCATAAAATGTGAAAATATGAAAAGATTCGTAGCGTGTATGTTAATAACAAAAATCGCCTTAAAACATACAATTTTGAAAATTTTACAGTGCTTAGAATACCTGTGATTCCAAATCTACAATCCATTGAAGACAATAATCTGATTTATTATCTATGTTCATTGGTTCGAAAACTTGCTTGTTTGAATCATCCACAATCTGTTGAAGATCAGTGGCATGGAGGACGCGGGGTCATGCCCTTAGAGGCGCCTAGGGAAGCACACCCTTCCGCGCGCGTTCCCGCGCCCTCCGCTGCACGGAACGACTCCTATCACTCTTCAGCTCTACTCACAAGCACTTTCCTACCTCTTCTCTCCTCCATGGATACTCCTCGCTCTCAACTCTCAAGCAATGTTTTTACCAAGTGGTAAAGTAAACTCACTACCAAGCAATGTGTTCAAAATTGAAAGAGAGAAAATTTACCCTAAGACATGGTCAAAACTCTATTCCCAAGTCCTTGGTGTAAGAATGAGTAAGATTCTCAAGTAAAGCCAAGCCTAAGAACAAGACTACACAACATTATATTCTTTAGCTTCCGCACTGCTCCCTTCGCCAGCATAGTCTCGAATTCTGGGGGCTTATTTGGGGACTAATTTGACTTTTTCCCAATTTATTATTTATGCATTAATATAATTCAAAATTACTTAATTAATTGCCCAATATTATTAATTATTGTCGGTTCACAAATATCATTAACCGGCTTAAGAGGCCCGTTGCACCCATGCAATCCACTTTTGTTACATTAAGCTCATGCAACCTACTAATCCAAGTATAAAAGGCCCCTCCTTATTCATTTGTAAATATTCTCAATTATTCACTTTTAAGTTACTCTTTTTACTGTGGAATTGTTATCCTGTACGTACTGACTTGAACATCGAATGGGTTTATCTGGGACAACACCTAAGCCTGTCTAATTTTTGAGTGTTGCAGGCAAATTCCCACTTGAAGATTTTCTTAGCTCCCAGAATGGAATTTGGACCATCGTATAATCCTTGACTTTGAGTGATCTACTCTTTTAAGTAGCTTGAGAATTGGGGTGCAACCCAACCTTAGTCTAGATAGGATTGAGACCCATATGAACTTACATTTAAGTATTGACTTGTTAGTCATAAAGATTTTTCATGGGTGAATTGACAAATTCTTGGTAAATGCTAAATACCCATTTGATTTTAAAAAAAAAGCCAAAACAGGTACTTTCATAAAGTTTTTAATGTAAATGCTATAGTTGATATATGTAACGTGGTCATTGCTCACATAGCAAGTGTAACCTACACAACATAGTGTTACCAAACAGGTTGGGACTTGGGAGTGCTATACTGCTATAGTGCTATATATAATAGAAGAGGGAATTATATTTTGCAGTAACTATAATGCAATTCTTATTTTCGAAGGACTAAAATGCAATTTTTAGCAGGTGAGGTACACTATGGTCTCTGGCTCTCTGCACCTTCGTCGCAGAATTTTTGTCTCTATGTAATTACTAATTACCATACCATTTCACTGTTTGGGACCTTCTAAAGATGAGAATGAAATGATTGGCAGACATGATAATTAATTATTAATAATCTTGTTTCCTGGATACCAGATTATTCTAAAATGCCTAATTATCAAATTAGAGGTGGCAAATTGTGTAATCGTGTCGCGTTTTTTGCACAACGCAACTTGACATGATAACTCAAAAAAATAATATTTTTTTTGACGTTAATACACGACATTACGACAATACACAATACAAACTGCAAGGTGTCCAATAAAAATATACAAAATATCAAGTTAAAACGTTGTCAATTTGTGTCGCTAACATTTAAACATGTCATTATCATGTCACTAAAGTTAGACGTGTCATTATCGTGTCACTGACTAATAGGTCATTAGCGGTTTAACGTTGTATATGTTATTTTTATATCATATTTTACACGAATACGATAATACTAAACACTAACCCGTTATTTTTGTATCTTCCTCGTTTTCATCGTTTATATCAAACTCCCATCACAAATTCACAAGAACCGAGCTAATTCTAAAACCTCCTAGGATCGTTAGGCTTGTTTGAGTAGTCTAACAAGAATTTTATTTTATGATAAATCAAATCAAATAACGAACAAATTCATGTATCTAATTAAAAACTTACAAAAACAACACAATAACTGGTCTTGTTTTTGATAATATCTTTAAATCATGTGGGCATTTTAATTCATTTTGCCTGTTAACTTTCTTTCTCCAAACCATGTTTATATAGTTTTTTAATACCTATCATTCATTTAATTTATAAGAACACCCGAAACAGATAATGCAATATAAAATTTGGACTCATTTGTGTGGGGTAAAGGATAAATCACAAAAGGCACATCACATTAGCTATTCAAATCATTTTTCTATAACAATTAAAGAAAAAACAAAGTCCTCCATAAAACCTTAAAAGTCAATGAGTTAATTGGAGTAGGAAAAAACATATATGAGACGGTCTCATGAGCATTGTTTATGAGACGGATCGTACATGTAACTAGAATTCCATCTCAAATCCAAACTTATAGAAAAAACTCATGTATTTTGTGCTTTGTAGGACCTGTCTCATGGATTGAAATCCATGAGACCGTCTGACATAAAACAAACTGATTGGAGTATTGGACTACTGCAATTAGAACAAAAAAAAACCCACCAAATTAATTCATCCATTAAATTGACCTAACTACCCCATCTCTATTTTTATATACAATTTGGGCCCACTCCTTCACATAACACTACAAGCATTGGGATTTTCATCGCTAAACAGCTGGGGAGCATGGTAGGGCACGAATGCAGACGGGTTGTACTGAAACTGTTCGACAACACCACCCGGCCCGAACATAAGCGGGTACGGGTACCCGACTTGGAACTGCACTTTGTTCCCATCGGACTTCTCGCTTCCGGCAACCTTCTCGCCACCATCTCCTCCTCCTCCGCCGCCACTCTTCCCCTTTTCTCCGCCGCCACTCTTCCCCTTTTCGCCGACGCCCTTTCCCTTTTCGCCGCCTCCTTTCTCTTTCTTATCAGCTTCCTTCTTAGGGGGCAAAATTTCCACTTCCTTCTTAAGATGCTTCTTCAGCACCGCCGCTAACGTCGTCATGTCCATGGCGCCGGTCACCGTCACGAGTTCTTTCTGCTTGTCAATCTTCATATCCTGGTACCCTGCAAATGCCTTTAAATTAACAACCACATTCTACTCCGTCGAAAATAATTTATCCGATGAAAAAATTAGGGTTTTTTTTCTTTCGACAAAAGAAAATCTCACCCTTCGTTTTTGTTACGAGTTTGTAGATTTTCTGGGTGCAGCCCTCACAGTGTAATTGCACCCTCAACACCGCCGTCGTCACTGGAAGCTGCAAAAACCATAAATTGGATTTACTTTTAGGAATAATCACATAAAAACCCTGAGGTTCAGACTAATTAAAAAAGGGATAATTACAAAAAACACCCCAATGTTTGGGCTGATTACAAAAAATCGAAAGATGTTTCAAAATTACAAAAAGTCCCCTCAAGTTTGATTTTGTCTTAAACCTAATTGGTTAACTATAATATTTCTACAAATATCGGGTAGTCTTTTGAAATATCTTTTGTTTATAAAAGGGAAAGATGTAAGTAGAATTAAACCTTAAGTGGTTCTTTGTAATTTTCAAAAATCTCTAGATTTATTTGTAATTAGTCCAAACATTAGGGATTTTTATGTAATTATCCCCTTACAAAAAACCAGAGCTCTTTAGGTTTGATCAGCCTTATATTTTCCCCCTTTTATATATGGAAAAAAAACATTTCAAAAGATACCATTACATTTATCAAAATATTACACAATTACCTCTAAATTTGATACACAATCAAACTTTAAGGGTTGTTTTGTAACTTTTAAAAATCTTTTGATTTTTTTGTAATTAGCCCAAACTTAGGGCCTTTTTGTAATTATCACTTATTATTATTTTAACAAAATTATATAAAAAACAGATAGTAACAAATTTTGCTAAAATGCGCTGATCTACGTGGCACATGTACTATAATCCGCGGACGTGGGAGTTAGCATGAATGAAACGTCAAATATTTTCCAAGTTTCAAATTAAAAACTGCAGCGACGAATGCGCTAAACAGCAACCGTTGGGGGCTAACATGCGCCGACCCGTGCAACTAAAACAGTTTGATGGAAAAGAAAAAAACAATCCTATCTGTTAGTTCCCCTCCGCTCAACAACAAAAACTAACGTGCGCGGATCGTGCACGGGAAAAGACAAAAACGCATTCAGGGATATTCGGCACTCAACAAAATCAGCCATTAATGAAAGGACAAAACCTTACAATACAGGCGCACAATAAAGAACACGGCACGACAATAACAGTAAAATCGCTGCACTGAAAAAAAGAAGGAAAGAAAAATAGACTGATATACACAAACCAGAAAGAAAGGGAGTTTAATTTGATCAAAAAAATTGGTACCTCCTTTTCCTTGGTTTTTTTCTCATCGGATTTATTCTTCGAGTTTTTGTCTTTGGATTCTTTCTTCTTCTCTTGTTTCCCATCGTCGCCGCCATTATTGTTGTCTTTGCCTTTTCCGTTCTCTTTGTTGCCGTCCTTTTTGGGCTGTGGCGAAACGAGTTCGACTTTTTTGTGCGTTTTTTTCTCCAGCCTCTCCCGAAGCTTCACCGGATCGACTTTCCCCACCACCGTAATAATCCTATGCCCGTCCCCAATAGTTGCAGTATCAACACCTATTCATAACAGATCGAACATGTCATACAGGAGAGAAAACAGAGGATTCCCCCAAAACATAAATCGTAAAAAAGGAAAGTAATAAACAAACAGAATGTGTGCGCTTTCGATTAAAAATCAATAAATGCACATAGTATAAGAAGAAGATTTCTGAGATAATCGATGATTTTTTACCATCAAAGGAACGGATGCATTTCAGGACTTTAGAAACGCATCCTTCACAATGCAAATCAGCCTTGAAAACAACGGTGACATTGTTGTTTTTGCTTCCTCCTTCGTTCTCTTTCTTCTTATTCTCTGCTCCCTCCTTTTGCTTCTCTCCATTGATTTTCTTATTCTTCTGAAAAATCCCCAGAAAAAGAAAAAAAAAAAAACAGAAAATAATCAATAATAGCATAAACCATAACTCAAGTGCAAAATAAACACTTCTGAAGGAGACGGGCGAGGATGAGTTTAGAATTTAGATTACCTCACCCATTGCCGAACACACGCTCTAGGTTTTTCAGGTTTTTCCTACTGTAAAATAAAATATGGAAATCAAAGTGGGAGAATGCGAGCGTTTATATCTCCATTTATGGAGAGAAATAGAGAAAAAGGAAAGGGTGGTTTTTGTTTGTGAGTTAACACGGGAGTTTAAAACGTGTCTGTAATGATGATGGGGTTGTATATGTGTACATGAGAGTTTGCAGCGAAAGTGGTCTGGTATGGGCTTTCTGTTTGGGCCCAAGTATTCATAGGTTAAGGAGTTGGGACAATTTAGAATGCTCCATCATTTCAATATTTTTATTAGTGATGAGTTTTGACAATTTTTTGCATCATTCTACTTTATCCTTTAATCGTTCCAAATGGTTGCATTTAGAATATAATTTTCAAATTTACCCTTAATTTTTATGATATTTTTATTCTGTGATCTTTGAAATGGTATCATAGCCTAGGGTTATTAATGAAATTTACTATTATCTAATGCTATTTATATATTGACTAATTATGTGGAGATTTTAGGAGGAATTGATCCAACTAATTATTCGAGATACAATAGCTAAGATAATCCACTAACAATGAGAGATGCATTTGGAAATTATAGGCTAAGTGCAATAATTTCTAAAGTTTAGTGGTAAATTTGAATTATTCTACTTTATCTCTTAATCGTTGCAAATGGTTGCACTTAGCCTATAATTTTCAAATTTACCCATTGACTTTTATGATTTTTTTTATTTTGTGATCTTCGAAATGGTATCATAGCCTAAGATTATTAATGAAAGTTACTATTATTTAATACTATTTGTATATTGACTAAATATGTCGAGATTTTAGGAGAAAATTGATCCAACTAATTATTCGAGATGTAATAGCTACAAATATCCACTAACAGTGAGAGGTGAATTTGGAAATTATAAGCTAAGTGCAACAATTTGTAAAATTTAGTGGGTAAAGTAGAACAATTCAAAAATTAAATAGACAAAATAGAAATACACGTATAGTTTAGGGATAAATTAAAATTACATGTTTATTATTTAATTACTCTAACATTTTTTTAAAGGATTGATTATTCTAACATTTTCAGTGACATCTAATACCAAGAAATTAGGAAGAAAGTTGAACTCGTAGATTAGGATCCTACTGATTGTTAACTCGTGCATAGATTGGTCTAATTTATTGGGAATTGAAGAAGAAATGTGTTGAATTTAACAGAGTCGCAATATAGGAATATATTTTTCTTTTTTAGAAATTCTTGAGAAACTTTGATTATGTGCATATGTGGACTTACAGTTTAGGATGCTATTTCATTTCAAAAGATGAAAACACAGCCACAATTTGTTACAATTTGTTTTAATATATTTATATTTAAATTTTGTTTTCATGACTTATGAACTTGCCCCCTCCCCCCCCCAAAAAAAAAAAAAAAAAAAAAAAAAAAAAAAAAATAGAAAGTGCAACTTACAAATTTGGGATTTTTAACTAAATATTGTAGATGGCCTTCGACACAGTCTGTTTGAGAGAAGAGCACACAGAAAAAAATGAAGACGATTCTCTCGTCAGACACCATGGATATCCCCGACGGGGTGAAGGTCAAGGTGATCGAAGTCGAAGGACCGAGGGGAAAACTCTCCCGCAATTTCAAGCATTTGAACCTCGATTTCCAGCTCATCGCCGATGAAGCCACCGGAAAGAAGAAGCTGAAGGTCGACGCATGGTTCGGTAGCCGGAAAACAACTGCAGCTATTCGAACCACGCTTAGCCACTTGTCGAATCTGATTAATGGTGTCACGAAGGGTTATCGTTACAAGATGCGGTTTGTTTATGCTCATTTTCCGATCAATGCGTCCATTACCAATGGCGGCACCGCTATCGAGATCCGAAACTTCCTTGGCGAGAAGAAGGTGAGGAAGGTGGATATGCTCGAAGGGGTTTCAATTCTGCGGTCTGAGAAGGTTAAGGATGAACTGGTTTTGAATGGGAACGACATCGAGCTCGTTTCTCGATCTGCTGCCTTGATTAACCAGAAATGTCATGTGAAGAACAAGGATATGTTAGGTATCACAGGATCATTATGAAACTAAATGGATGAATTTGAGAGAAAAATACCAATTCTATTTCACACAAGAATAGATTTAAAGGGAGATTTACAAACTCACAAAAAAACTCTCAAAACTCACTCAATCTCTCAAGGATTGATTTTGATCACTCTCAAGGATCTCTCTTCTCTCTATGATATTCCACTCACAAGGGATGATTACAACTGAAGAATGAAGCACCTATTTATAGATGGATGTGGGAGGGGTAGGTGGTTGAAGCTTCAACAATGGTGGGCTTGTTGGGAAGCTTCATACTTTCCTTGTCAAACTTGATCACCAACTCTTCAAAGATGGATGGCTTCTAGATGGAGGATGTGGCCGAAACCTAAATTCAATTCTTCAATTCTCCTCCGGCCATATCCTAATCGATCCCCGCTATGTCTCTCGCATAACTCAAGCTTTTCTCGTGTAACCACCTTCACAATCAACATGTCGATGGATTCTTCTTTGTGTGGATTTTAACGAGTTTCAATTGTTGTCGTTCTATCGTCTCGCGTATCCAATGATATCGAATGTCAATATGTTTTGTACGGAATGGTACATGGAGTTCTTGCTCAAGTCCGAGCACTCGATCATCACAATGTACCTTGTAATCTTTTTGCTTAATTCCAAGTTCTTGGAGATAACGCTTTAGCCACAACATTTCTTTACCGGCCGGTCAATGCAAAGAATATACTCGCTCATTGTGGATAAAGCAACACACTTCATCTTGACTTCCATGAAACAAATCCCCCTGTGAAAGTGTAGAGAAATCCACGAAGTTGATTTTCTCTCACAAGATCTCCTGCCATATCTGCATCTCAGATATAGCCCTCCAAGATCGGATCGGCTCCCCGTAACAAAGACATATTTTTTTTTACCCTTCAAGTACTGAGAATCCATTTCATCGCCTCCCAATGCTCCTTTCCGGGGTTAGAGAGAAAACGACTCATCGTTCCATCAAGGCGTGAGCAATATCTCGGTCTTGTACACACCATTGCATACATCGGACTTCCAATCACAAGAATATGGCACCGATGACATTTCCCGATCTCTTCCGGATGAGGGACATGCACTCTTGCTCAACTTGAAATGGTTAGCTAGTGGAATGTCTTTGATTTGTTTGGCGTTGTTCATATTGAACCTCTCGAGCACTCGCTCAATATACTTCTCTGAGATAGCCATAACCTCCTATTCTTTCCGTCTCGAACTATCCGCATTCCCAAAATCATTGAGCCGGTCCTAAGTCTTTCATGTCAAAAGACTTGAAAGTTCTTTCTTCAAACGTGACTAATCTTCGTTGTATCTTTTCCCACGATCAAAATATCGTCTACGTATAGTAAAAGAACAACGAAATTTCCATCTAAACTTTTGAATGTAAACACATTCATCCGCATTAGTCTTTTTTGTAGCCTTGACTCACCATACACGAGTCAAATTTTGTGTACCACCGCTGGTGCCTGCTTGGACCATACAAGCTCTTGAGCTTGCAAACGAGATTATCACCAAATCTCAAAACCTTCTCGGCGCTCCATGTAGATCTCTTCTTTGAGATCTCCGTGAAGAAATGCTTTGTCTTCACATCCATCTGTTCAAGCTCCAAGTTCATACTTGCTACTAAACCAAGAATAACTCTAATTGATGTCATCTTGACTCATCGGTGAAAAAATCTCATCAAAGTCGATTCCCTTTTTCTTTGGAATCCTTGACTACCAAGCGAGCTTTGTGTTTCACCACTTTTCCGCTACCATCTTTCTTCAGGCTTGAACACCCATTTGTTTCTTAGTGCCTTCTTCCTTTTTGGAAGTTCTACGATCTCATAAGTATGATTCTTTGCAGAGATTCCATTTCATCCTGCATTGCTTGCATCCATTTTTCTTTGTCCTTATGAGATCTTTGTTCTTGAAACTCTCCTGTTCTCCATTTTCGATGTTGTAAGCAATCGGATTCTCGAATATCTTCTAGATGGAATCCGTCCTCGTTGCACCTACGAACTTCTGGAACAATGCTGAGGAGATCCACCACCATCCTGGCTTTACGATGGTATAGGAACATTTGGTAGAGCGGGTTGTGGCTCCCCGCTCAACACCTTCTTCTACCTCATCATATTCTCGCTTCGGTATATCTTCGGCACTACGCCACCGCCTCTCACGACGGTTCGTGCTGCATCCGAGATTTGAGCACCAATATTTGACTTATGAGACATTGTGGGCTTTTCAATCTCTTCCATTGTGTTACTTTCATGGAACACTACGCCCCTACTTCTGATCACCTTCTTCTCCTTTGGATCCCATAACCTGTATCCAAACTCTTCATCTCCATAGCCAATGAAAATGCATGGAGTGGTCCTTGCATCAAGCTTCTCGTCTGAGCTCTTTGGATACATGTTCATATGCTAAACATCCAAATACTCTCAAGTGAGAGTATGACGGATCCTTCCTGAGACCATAGTTTCTCCTAACTTCAAAATTCAAATGGTGCGATGGTGATCTGTTGATCGTAGCAAGCAACTCGATCGCTTCTCCCCAGAATGGCTTTGGCGAACTTAGCCATATCGAGCATGCTCCGAACACGTTCCATGATTGTCCTGGTTCATTCTTTCAAATGACACCGCTTATGTTGAGGGTGCGTGGGGTCGTCTTCTCATGTCGAATGCCATATGTTTTGCAATAGGCATCGAACGCTTTAGAAGTGTATTCGCCTCCATTATCCGATCGAAGACACTTCTGGGCTTGTTTCCGTTCACGTTCTACCATGACATGAAACATCTTGAAATATTCAAACACCGATCTTTTGTCTTCAGAAATACACCCACAACTTTCGAGAAGCATCGTCAATAAATGTCGAAAGTATTTGTTACCGCTAGTGATTCAACCTCCGGGGGACCGCAAACATCGAGTGCACCAAACGAGCAACTCGATCTTCTCAGTAAAGAGGAACTAAACGAGACTCTTTGTTGCTTACCAAATAGACAATGATTGCAAGGATCCAAAGTCGGCAGCTTCCTTGTCAACATTGATAAGCTCCTTCTTTATCGGGGTAGACAACCCTTTCTCACTCATGTGACCAAGTCTTTGGTGCCACAAATTTTGAGAAGCCTCTTTTTCAAAGAATGTTGAGGCTATCTCAGTACATATTTTCACATGAGTCTTGTACAACGTGCCACAAATGTGTCCTCGAGCAACTATCATAGTGCCTCTTGACAACTTCCACGTGCCTTTGGTGAAATGATTATCATAGCCTGTTTGTCCAGGGCAATCCACGAAAGTAGATTCACCAAGATCGTGGCACATATCCGACATCCTTCAAAGTGATTGTACTCGACATTTGTCTTTATCTCGTATATCACCAATTCCTACAATTCCCGAGAGGAATCGAATTTCCCATCTTCACCGCTCCAAAGTCACCACTTTGTATGTTGTGAAGTAGTCCTTATGAGGAGTTACGTGGTAAGATGTTTGAGATCTACCACCCATTCTCAGATCTTCTCTTGAGATATGAAGGCATGCCTCATCATGGGTTGAACAAAGCGCTACATCTCCGGAATGATAGCTAGCGTTTCTCCACCCTTATTCTTGGTGGGAACTGCTCGACCTTGCTCCTCTAGCCATTTATAGCGATTCTTCTTCATATGACCCTCTATTCCACAAAACATGACATTTATATGTTGGTTTTTACGCCATCAGCCGTGGATCTTACCCTACTTTTGCCTCTCGCTTTGCCTCTACTACTTCGTTGTTGTTTCCGTCTTTGTCTCCCGATTTTCCGTCACAAGGGCATGGGTCCGATCGTGCCCATGTCTTTTCTTCCGCCTCTTCATTGAATAGGGCATCCTTAACCATAGACATGGTAAGTTTGCTTTCTCGTGCCGAATGCGAGAGAAACAACTAGTGTTTCCCAACTATCGGGAAGTGAACCGAGAAGTAGGAGAGCTTGCATTTCATCTCCAAGTGGCATCCCTACAGACGATAATTGGTTTACGAAGCTGCGGAACTCACTAAGTATGCTCGGCAATCAAGTTCCATTTTTCAAACTTCATGTTGACTAAGCGCCTCATCAACGGGCCTTATTCCGAGCGGTCTTGGCCTGGTACATGTCCTCCAACTTCGCCAGGGGGCATATCGTCTCTGTCTCTGTGCGACATGGTGAAAGACACGTGGTCAATCCATTGCCGGATCGACCAATAGATTTTTTATTCGACTTCTTCCACTCTGTTGACTTGGAAGATCGTGATTAACACCCTTTAACTCTATGGGGTCGAACAAATCTTTACGATTGAGTAGATCTTCTATCCGGTTTCCATAACGTGTAATTGGTAGCATTGAGCATAATCATAGCTCCGAGGAAGATGATGTTGACTCATCCGTGGCCATTTTCACCTTCCAACAATTAGTTCACAAAGATAGAGTTTGAATCTCACGAAATGGAGTATACCGTCACGTCCGGAATGGTCAAAAATGGTGAAATAGACACTGGGGTTAAAATTTCAATTTCAAAAATTTGGGATTGATCCGCAATTTTCTCGAAAATATAGGGACCAAACCGAAATATCAAGAAGTTCGGGGGCCAATCTGTAATTTCTGAAAGTTCGGGGACCGTAATGAAATTTCAGAAAATATTGGGATCAAAATGAAATTTCCAGAAAAGTTTAGGGGTCAAAAATGAAAAATATAAAACTCGGGGGCGATTTGTAATTAACCGGAAATTTGCATGCAGAGATTCTTGTTCATTGTCTTCTCTCTCAAGGATTGATTTTGATCACTCTCAAGGATCTCTCTTCTCTCTATGATATTCCACTCACAAGAGGATGATTACAATCAAGAATGAAGCCTATTTATAGATGGATGTGGGAGGGGTAGGTGGTTGAAGCTTCAACAATGGTGGGCTTGTTGGGAAGCTTCATACTTTCCTTGTCAAACTTGATCACCAACTCTTCAAAGATGGATGGCTTCTAGATGGAGGATGTGGCTGAAAACCTAAATTGAATTCTTCAGGATATACGGAAATTTCTTGACGGTATCTATGTCAGTGAGAAGGGAGCTATAGCTGAGGAAGAAAATTAGTTAAGTCGAAAGATAATCTTTTGATGGTTTACTTTTCGGACTGATTTTTCTCTTTTTAATGGTGATTCTTATAGAGACATTTTTGAATTTTGAGGATAATTTACAGTTGTGCACAATGAGAATTGAGAACTGCCTAGTTGTTAGGTATAGTAATGAATTTAGAGCTGTCAATTTTTTGTCCGGCTAACGAAATGAGCCGGTCAGGATAGGGCGGTGTTGCATTTATACACACCCGAACCTTGACCTAGTCCGTTACAATTTAATTATAAATATCGGGTTTGAGTTGGGCTAGGGCAAGAAATTAGTGTGCCGATTGCATTTTGGCCCAACCTGACTTGTTTCATTGGCACGACACGACCTTTTTGCCAGCTCTAGTAATGATCATTTGAAGCCAGAATCGATTTGTGTATTCTTATGTTTAATCTGTACCGTTGATTGTATTGTTGCTCTTGATTTAAAAAAAAAACTAAATATTGTAAATGGGGGTAATATTTACACAAATACAGTATAAATGGGGATTTTTAAAAAATTAAGTTTAGTCGTTGATGATGCTATCAACAACTAAACTTTAGTCGTTGATAGCAACAACGACCACATTTCAATTTTTTTTTAAAAAAAAATTCAAAACCAGTCGTTTATAGCAAAAACGACTGGATTTTTTTTTTAAAAAAAACCCACCCCAGTCGTTGATCAAATTAACGACTGGGGAATTGATTCCAAACTCAGAGGTCAACCGGGTAGTCAAATCCCGGCTGACACGGGACAAAGGACGAGGGGCGTCGTGACTGCGATCGACGACTGGAAGCAAGTTTTTTGAAAAAAATAAAATTCCAACGGGCTTGTTTCTACTATAAATGCTCCAGCCCTTCCCTTCAATTCACAGGAGCTCCCCTTTCATTCTTTTTTTTTTGGTCTCTGCAATACACACTAGCACTCATCTCACACTAGCACAAACTAGCACTCATCTTACACTAGCACACACTAGCACTCACCACCACCCACCACCACGTGCGGTTTTCAAGCAGGTGTCGGAGTCGGCAGCGGTCGGAGTTAATGGTTCACGATAAGAAACAACATTTATCAAAGGTAAGTTGTTTATGTATTTTTCATAATAACATGGAAATTTTAATTTTTGCATGAAATAAATTATGATATGTTGCATGTACGCTATTTTATCTTTATATGTAATTTTTATTATATTTTGCATGTTTGTTATGTTTTGTGTAAGTTAATATGATTTTGCTAATTTAGGGTTATATTTGCGTTTTTGAAGATATGTCAAATTCAGTTATAATTGGAGTGATTGTTCATTAGGGGGGCCAAATATTAATTGAAAATGTCTATCAAGTAGGATATAATCGCCCTGTATTGGAGCCACGAGAATTTGCCGAACGACAAATTTGGAAAATTTGATATCTATGTTACATCATATTTTGGGTTTGGATAGAAATCGTTATTTGTTAAAAATATCCAGTAAATACTGTGATAACAACATGTCACGAGTCATTTCAATTAATACGAACCGAGACTTGTGGTTTTTCTTTGATCCGGAGGCCGAAAATAGAACTGTAGATATTTTTGTCGAGACGGAAGAAGTGAATCGTAATGCCGTGTCTGATATCCCTTTAGAAAATGAATATCATCAATACGCATCTTACCTTATGGGGCACAACACACTTGAAGCTCCTATTACGATTCAAAGAACTAATAATGTTGTTGTTAATGATTTGAACACACGGCCTTCTGAATCTGATCAGCCCAATGTGGATACATCACTTCTACAGTCCGATATTGGCATGCCGTCCCATCAATTCTCAGGTTTTGATCAATCCAAAGTTGGGTGCCCTGAATTTCATACGTTGTCTGTTGTATTTCGCCCGGTTAGCAGCGCCAATACCACACATGATGATGATGATACACAGTCTGTTCAAGCGAATGACCAGGTAGATGCAACTAGACGTAGAAGAAGTAGACGTCAGATACAACATCCTAGATGTGACATTGGGGGGCATAGGTATTAGGATATTTTTATTGTGTCAAGACAAATATTGTATCATCATATTATTGTATATTGTCTCGATATTTAGATTTCACTTTTATATTAATGTGAATTGCCAAGACATAAAATATTGCTGTGTTTTCGATTCACGATTATTATTAACGGATAATAAAATTTAGTTGTAATATTAAAATAATATTTTTTTAATTATATTTTACAATCGTTACTTTGATTAACGACTAGAGAATTAACGGAACAAAAATGCTGATTCTCTAGTCGTTAATCAAATTAACGACTAAGCTATTTTTTTTTTTAAAAAAATTCCAGTCGTTATTAGGAATAACGACTGGGTGGTTTTTTTTTTTTTTAAAAAGTTATTGCTTGGTCGTGATTGTGATCAACGACTAAGCTTTAGTCATTGACACAATCAACGACCATACTTAGAAAATTTGAAAACCCACAATTGTCGTGATTGTGATCAACGACTAAGCTTTAGTCATTGACACAATCAACGACCATACTTAGAAAATTTGAAAACCCACAATTCACTATATATGTGTAACAATTTCCCTTATTTACAATATTCCATTAAAAAAGCCTACAAATTTGGACCCTACTGATTACTAACTCATGTACAGCGGACACTGGACAGTTTATATGCATTAATTTAATTTACATGGAGTGGAAGTATTAATAAATGAATGCGATATAGGAATTAAAATTGCTACACACACACATTCGAGCTGACAAGAGGTTAGGCCGGGCCAGTCCAATCCAAACCCAAAGGGCAAGCAGGTCCAAATTTCATCAGCCTCATTTTTAGTGGCCCGACCCAACCTATCAATGTAATTTTGATTGGGCCATTCGGGCTAGTTGGACTTCAGGCCGTTTGGACTTGGTCAAAGTAAGCTCGATACTTTTCGGGCCTTTGAAAATAGACCTTAGCCTAACCCTATATACGAGTTGGCTGTGCCGGCTAAATTTTGCCAGCTCTAACACACACATACACATATATTGGATTGCTCGAAAAATAAAAAAGATGACATAATTTAGGTTTCCATGTTTTATCTTTTCGTTTATCAATTTTCTCGTTAATTACAAAGTCAAAATTAGTAAGAAACAAACCAATTAGGGATGACAAAATCTCCACGGGAACCATCCCAGTGTACCCAAATAAGATGGAGCAGGGAATCCCCGATCAATTCGAGGAAGGGGTTATGAATGAAGATTCACCATTTCTCTAGCACTGAAGATGAGATGTGGATAATATTTATATTACATGTCCCATTCCCGATCCCGTTTAGATAAAAGAGGATTCCTCATCCTCATCCTCATTCCCTGAATATATATATACACCATATTTATATGTTATTAATATGAATTATATTTATAATATTTTATATTATTAATTATTATAAGAATTAAAATCTTAAGTTTATATAATTTCTTGTTCTCATTCTTTAGTTTACAAATTAGAATTTATATTATTTTATTTTAATTATTGGTTATCTTAAACAAATTATTTTTAAGAAAGAATTATTAATAACAAAATGGGGAACTTGATTCTCTACGGGGACTCCTATCCCCGTCCCAAATACCCAAATTGGAATGGAGATGGTATGTTCAATACCAGCCCCATCTCTGCCCATTGTCATCCTCAAAACCAATGTTTTGAAAATCGGACCGGACCGTTCGGTTCGACCGGTTTAACCAGGAAATGGTCACATGTCCAGTTCGATTTTATAATAAACTCGGGTGGGTAGAAAACCATTGCCACACGGTAAAACCCGGTGGAAAACCCGAAAATCGGTGACCCAATTGACCCGGTTCAAAGGCAAAAAAACTTTTTTTATTTGTTTTTTTAGTAAATATATATTTTTTGTTTTATTTCAAAAGTTGAAGGAAATGTGTCTAGTGAATTTGCATATAATTTCTCCGTATATTCGATATATATACATATTTGGATATCTATTTTTTTAATTTAGCTTTTATTTGTATATTTATTAGTTTTTTTAACATTTACAGTTGCATTTATCTTGTACATGTGTACATATATATATATATATATATATATAGGGAGAGGATCCTGTGAGACCACTCTCTTAGGTTAGTCCATAAGACCGAATCTAGACCATCCAAATAGTAAACCAATGGCCAAGATTTGTTACAATCTATACAGGTTTACGAAAGTAAATATACAATAGTAAGGGTAAAATTGGAAACCAGAAAATTATTAATTGTAACCTCCTCCTACATTATAGGAACGTGATCTGTTATTGATCACGTTCCCATAAATCACGCAGATAACCATATGCGATCAAAACTCTGCCTCCCCTTCTCAACGCCAACATTACAGCGCCATTATCAAAAATCTCTGCAAATCACCATTGTCACCCAAAACTCGTCCTGCAATTCATCCACAAAAATAGAATACTCGACGGATATCTAACAATCGACAAGGAATCATCATCCGTTTGATTGGATAAAATTATACAATGAAAAAAAGTGTTGATTACAACACAACTGAGGAATGTCCTCCCGGTAATTTCCGAGAGATAGAAGTTATAATATTCATACGCCTGTGAATCAGCAACTGATGGCTAAACTATATGCACTTCTATTATTCTTGCTTTGTATGTTTAATGTGTTAATGTCGTATAAATAGTGTGTCACTATTGTATATATATTTTTATATCATTGCATGTTACCCACTTGTATGTAGGTTGCAGCTGAATTAATAGTTTGAATGTTCATAACAGATAATTTGCCCGTTTAGAATATAAGTGAATAATTTTGGTTTGTATGCAAAAATAGATACATGTATTCTTGTTGCATTGTATGTTTAGTGTATGAATGCTGTCTATTTAGTGTGTTAACATTGTATATATAGTCGTTATATGTCTGCATACTACCCACCTGTATGAATGTTGAATATCAATTAGTAGTATGTATGTTTATAACGGATAATTTGCGTATTTAGAGTATAAGTCTAAATTATTGCTTTGTATGAAAAAATATAGTTCTGTATTATAATTTCTTTGTATGTTTAGTGTGTGCATCTTGTTTACTTACTTTGCAAACATTGTATATATAGTTTTATATGTTTGCATATTACCCACCTGTATGAAGGTTGCATCTGAATCAGTAATTTGTATGTTTAGTACAGATAATTTTCCTGTTTAGAATATAAGTCTTGTGTATATAGCATTATGATATGCATAATTACGCCTTATCTGCTTATAGGACATTAGTTACCAAATTCGTTGCATGTTTGATCAACAATTACAACGTGTATATATTTATTTCACTGTTGTATATATATAAGACAACAGTTGTATTAGTACATCCGTAAGTTGTTTGGGTAGGATTTGTCTCATTATAATAAATTAATAAGTTTGTATACTTATAAATCAAAACGTGCTTGTATAGACTATTAAAAATATGTCAATGTTATCATAAAATCGTATATATAATTTAGACATTTTGTATTATTGACTAATATCCTTTGTGATGTGAAAAAACAACGTAGGACAACGGCTCGAGATATCGCCAGATCAACAAAATATTGGATACCGTAAGTGGAACACGGAAAGATTCCGCAAGTGGGAATGCATTTCGCTACATTGAAACCTAGGTATACAATTTTACACGACTATGGAGCACTTAGCGGATTCGACATCGAAGGAGCACAACAAAGCGATTTAGTAATGAAGTCATTCGCCAAAGATTATGTTCTATGCAATAGAGAGGCTTCAAAAACACGAAAAACACCATACCCGCGGAACTGCGAGGAAGAGAGTGAAAGCGACAAAGACATGGGTCACGAAAAAGGACTTCAAATCGTGTCGGATGCAATGCACGTTGCATTTTCGAAAAGTACATCGGTAACGCGCATATAAAATACGCATTTTGAAGAGCGCCACACTCACCCAATGGCAGTGGATACATTCAAGCGGTTTCTTAAAGTTAATAGAAACCTTAACTTTGGTCATCAACAATTTATCATCAACTCGCACGAAAGCTAATATAGGGAGTTCTAAACAACACGAGTTATTCGGGAGATGGTGGGCGGATATCCACAAGTCGGGCACTAAAGGTTGATTTTAAAAACTTCAAGCGCGACTTGAAAGCATACATCGATGGTGCGGGGCATTTACGATTGGTAATAGACAAATTGTTCGCATACAAAGGAAGTTAATCAAGGGATGGCGTTCGATTACGATGTAGACAAAGATGAACAATCGACAAAATTTGTTTTTTGGGGACCAAAAAGCTATAAGGAACTACGACACATTTGGTGATGTGATTTCATTTGATGCTACATACAATACTAACAGGTTATATGGATCTTCATGTTTATTGCTGGTGTAATTGTATACTTAATTTTATGCAATTGTATATGTAGTTTTAAAAATTGTTTATATTAAAGAATTTTATGCAAATCTGTTCCATTGAATAAATTCTAGAGTGGACTTGTATATTAATACATCTAAATTGTATACATATAATTGTTTTGTTGTTTATTTGTTCATTTGTACTGTATGCTACATAGATTGAAACTACATACTAAGTTCAGTGAACTATATGCTAAATTTAGTGAGTACATCGAATCAGTTTTACAAACTCCTGTGCTGCTGTATATATAGTTTGGTGAATTGCATAATTGTTTAGTTTAAGTTGTATACTTACTTTACTATAAATGTATGATTAAATCTGTTGTCGTTGATGTTGTATACTTAGTTTATTATAGTTGTATACATGTTCTAATTTACCAGTATAGATTTATGCCGTAAACTTAACGTAACAAAAATGTGCAGGTATAAAATGGTTTTTGCCCCATTCACCGGAGTCGATAACCATCACCGATGTGTGACATTTGCAGCTGGACTTATATTAAAGGAAGATGAAGAGTCGTATACGTGGCTGTTCACAAAGTTCTTGGAAGCCGTTGGCCGGGAGCCATACTATATAGTAATAGACCAGGATCCGGCAATGAAGAAAGCAATACAAACTGTAGGTCCCAAGGGGTGTAATGTAAGGTTTAGAAGGGGGTTGAATAAACCTTACCAAATTTTCGATTTAGTCCTTTTAAATCTACAGAGTTGATTCTACACACCGTGTCCTTGGTGGACAATCATTAGTCACTCAAGAGTTAATCTCTCAACAGACTCAAATTGAGCCGTTGATGGAGTAACTCACCGTTGGCTATAATTTAACTCAACTGTGGTTTTATTTTCAGTTGGAAGACTTAACACCCTTAAGTTTGATTAAGCAAGATTTTAGAGCTTGATTTAGTACTTATAAATTATCAAATGGATAGCAAATTTATCAGAGAGATATAAGCGATTAAAAGTGCAGGAATTTAAATGTCTTTGAAATGTAAATGACACGGTGAAGTTTTTATAGAGGTTCGAAGATGGGGTAATTCTTCTACTCCTCTCTTCTCCAACTCCCGGAGGAATCCACTAAGTAATGATCGCTTTACAAAGTGGTAACAGTCCAGGATACAAGTCTTGATCACAACAATGGCCGACTTGATCCTTAGGGACTCGATGCGAGACGCCTTGATCACTCACCGGCTTCTGCGACTCGGCTTCTTCACAGGCAAATTTTGCCTTGTTACTACAGCTCACTTGCTCAAGCTCTTTGGATTTGATCACGAAGCCCTCCAAAAGCTTAAGACTTGGTTCAACCTTGAACCTTTCTACAATCCTTCCTGGAATGTAGACCCCTTGTTTTAAAAAGTTTCCTCTTCAACTGATTGAAGTTCTCTTTCCTTCACAGGTAAGTGTTGGATTGATGTACTTCGTAATGTAGGCTTGAGGATTGAGAATGTTTCAGTTTTTCTAATATGCTTGTATATCTCACGTGTGTGTCATCCTTTTATCTCAAACAAACTCCTCAGCCTTTTATAGTGAACTTTCAAAAATTTGCCCGTTGAAGAGATAGGCTTATTTTTGAAAGTCACTTTGCAGTCGTTGGCTTGCATTTCTTGGAATTGCCGTTTCCTCGTATGAATTGTTCTTTCACCTTTTCGTAGTTCGACACGGTGTAGTGCTTCCCATTGGTTCATTCCTTTTGCACGCTTCGGGACCGAGCACTCCAAGAAAGGTGGTATGGAGATATTAATTGTTTAAGTAAATCTCTTGATTTACGTACACGGTTCTTTTTTACGATTATCTCGACTTGACCGCATTTCCTTGCTTTCCCCAGGTGACTTAAGTCGACTTCCAATCATTGGACGACTCTTCCTCACTTCAACTTGAGACTTGGCTTTTCTTGAGTTGACTTGACCGATGCTCCACTCACCGCATCTCACCGCTTCTTCGATAGAGTTCCCGTCTACTCTTCTTTGCCATACTCAAATTGTCTCGCAACAGAGTTTTCCTTCCAATCTTGATTGTCTTCTTGCATGTTAGGGCGTAGGCGACTTAACTCGGCTTGGCGGCTCTATTCATTACAATGCATTTTACAACAAGAATTGGGGTGCCAACTTTCTATTCTAAGTTTTACATGGCATTCATCAAAATCTAAACAATAAAATTCCTAACACAAACAAGATTCAAGACAAAGAAAAACAGTTGTGTATGTGGCACATAATGGAAAAGGTCGATGTAAAAGTCGGTCACACCTTGTTCAAGGATAAAAATTTCATAAATCGTCTAAATTCAATCGTGTGGGATGGCAAAGATTTCAATACCGGACTTTGAGAGTCAATGGAATGAAATTATGACGACTTTAGTCTAAAATCGCATCCATGGTTCACGCATTTGTATGAGATTAGACGAAGTTGGATACCACTTATTTTACGGATGTGCCAATGAGTGGTTTGCTCAAAACTACCTCACGATCGAGAGCACCAATAGCTGGTTTGGGAATTACACAAATCCTGGTTCGAACTTGGTTGAATTTTTCATGCACTTTGAAAGTGCAATAGAGTCACAACGCCATACAATAGACAAATTGGACCACATCTCGCCAAACATCATTCCCACAAAAGCAAAGACAAAACTCGACCATTGAGAAGCATGCATGTTCGGTGTACACTCACACTCGTATTTACCGATGTTAGCACGAAATTGAATCACCACTATGAGTGCACGATTACAGAGATAACTGACGATGCAAACAAGTGTTCCTACAGAATTAGAGACAAAACAAGTCGACTTTTTGATGTCGTAAATTATAAGACGGAGACAATGATAAACTGCAGCTGTAAAATGTTCGAACAGACGGGATTACTGTGTTGTCATGTTTTCGTAATACTAAAGGACTATCAGGAAATACCAATGGAATTTTTAGCTCGACGATGGATGAAGACTCCCTCAATAACACAATACACAAGATCTGGCCAGATTTATCAATTTGCGGGGGGCGATGAAGCCGCAATCACACTAAACAACCTTTGGTCCGACTTCCACATCTGCATTGGTCTAGCACAAGGGAATGTTGAAAAATTGTCAAATTTATCACGACTTGTGTCTGAAGAAAAGGCGAAATTGTTAAAGGATGGGCAGCATGTACAGTCTTTTGGAACCAAGAAGTCGATTTCGAGACCTATTGTGGGTCAACCTCACACTTGATATTTCGTGTTACCACCAAAACAAGCAAAAACAAAGCGCAATGAGAATCGAGAAGTAGAATTGAGCCAAAGAGAGAAAGCCATTAAAGCAAGTACAAAGCTCAAAAGAAAATGTGGAACATGTGGTGAGATCGGGCATAACGTACCGAACGTGTCCAAAACGCGACGACACGCCTAGTGCAATGTTTCTATTTTTTGCAAAAAAAAAAAACAATTATGTCACTTTATTTCGTATGAAAACTTTTTTTTTTGGATACATTGAGTGATTTGTTGATTTATCTTTAAAGTTATTTTTTCTCTAGACATTTATTGAATATACAATAACATTCATCTAAATATGCAAGTAAAAACGCTAAGCAAACAGAATTGTTTTACTTCGTAAACAACTGCACTGTATACGCAATAAATACATTAATATTTATACAAAATACCATAATCTCCTTATCCAACATATAATACAATTCAACTACTATAAATAGACGATGCACTACATTAAATATACAATTCTATGTATCTATTTATACAAGTACAAAACAACCTGAAAAACAATACAGCTGAACTAAAATCAGAAAACCACCCATTACATATACAATCCGATATGTCTATTTATACATGTCATTGAACTGTACAAATCCACTGAACTAGAACAGTTAATAGCCCATACCATCCAACAAACAATTCAACCACATAAAAAATACCAATCCACTTAACTAATCAAGCAATTATATTAACCTGATTTATACAAGAAAATATACAACACAAAGTAATCCAGAAGTAAGCAAATGAAACATATTAAATATACAATTCGGTACAACTATCTATACAAAGTTTCTGCATCTAGGTATTAACACCACCATACAAGATAAAAAAATGAGATGACACAAACACAATAAGCAAAACAACTTAATAAATTGTACCAAAGTTTGAATTACCAACATTCCAAAACAAAACAGATCCAATGTCATTTAAAACAACCAAAACATAATGCACTCCAATGTCATTCCAAAACAAAAATATCCAACACCATTCAAAACAACCACTATTAGTTACCGGATATTAACAAAAAAAAAAAAAACTAGAGTATTCCACCATTCACATATATAACCAACTTCTACATCGCTTCTTGCCGCGATCAATGTTTCTTGCACTTGGCCAAATTCTTTCCCCTTAACTCGTTCATGTCGCCTAAGAAAATAGCGCCGACGTCTTGGAACTTGGAACGGAAGGTACACATGAGATTTGCATCGCCTTACGTAGGCCAGGTGTCCAAATCATACCTCCACCCATATACGTTTCCATATGCCGCATTGCAAATATTCCGATGATCGACCTTGTTTCGTGCATCTCTCCACGGCATTGAAATTCTCGGTTGGAGTGAGTCATCCAATCTCTTGACCCATCGCACACAACCTTTGCTTGTCATGTCTTCGAGAAAATGCGCGAACCCGCCACGATAGATACAAACAATTAAAAAAAATCATATGAAGAAAAATGATGTATCAAAGCAACGTAAATATATACATATCAAAAATACATGTTCATACTCACCAATTTAGCGGGCACATCTTCGTATTTGTCCAACTTGGTTCCACCAATGTAAGAATTATCCAAAAGCCGCATACTCTTTCTCTTCATGTCAAACACAACAACAAACAGTGTTCGCTCTTGCATATTGGAAAGAAAAACTGAAAAAGGTAAGAAAATATTAGTTAAGTTTGAAAATAAATGTTGTAAATCTAAAAATGAATATATAAAATAAATACCATATCAAACGCCTGCAACTTTGTTGGATTAACATCACCAAACTCAACATCTAGACTTTGAGAAAATAGAGCCAAATTTTTATTATCGTCATCTGGCTCAGACGGTGAAACAACGGAATACATCTACATGCAAAAATAAAAAAAATATAAACAGTCGGCAATAATGAAAATGTACAAAAACAATACACTAAATATACAATAAAGGAATGCTAAGTATACAATAAAAAAAGATTATTATGCAGACTCATTTGGCAAAGTACACATTATACATAAACAAATCAAAAATAGTAACTACACACATCCTCTGAACTACATAAACAACTCCAATACAGTAACTATATACATAAAAAATACTACATATACATGTATACTAACTACATAAACAACTCTGAAACTCTAACTATACACAGTCTCAGAATTAAGTAAACAACTCTAAAGTACTAACTATACATGTATATGTACAAAACAATGACAAAGATGACAACATACATAAACATACATAAACATTAAAACGTTACAGAGTAACACAAAAACAGTTAAATGAGTTAACCTTCCTAATTGTACAAATTCACTAAATATTACTAAGTATGCATACTCATTTCACAATAGATATAAAATAAGACTGAGCTAATTATACATATACAATCCACTGGACTGAAAATAAACATATTAACTGACCAACTTGTATGCCTGATTATGTCTACTGAACTAAATAAACAAATCAACATAAGAAACTATACAACTCGCCAGTCTAACTGTACAAAACATACATTTACATGCACTGGTATGCATTCCAAACATGCACTTACATTTATTTTCTGAATACATGCCTGAATAGAAAGAAAAAAAAAAGAGTATCGTAGAATATGTCGTAGCAAAAATCGAAATGGCGAACCCTTGCTCCCGATGACTCTTTGGCATTAAGAATCTTCGTCCACACATCGATCGGAGACACTCAAGTAACTTCCAGACGCATAATCACAAAGTCTTCCCTTGTAATAGTCATATGACCAGCCTTAAAAATTGCCTCATCTCTGCAAAAAGAGAAATACATAAAAAATAAATTTAAAATTCATTAATTACACTAAAATTTATAGTATACTTGACCATAAAAAAATTAAATTACTTTTCAGCTTCCGGGTTCTCAAACAACCATTTAACAATCATGTTCTCACGCTGCTCATTCAACCTAGACATCACATCGACTGCCGCTCAACAAACGGGACGCTCAATGTCCGAAGTCTTCTTTTTCTCGACGAGGTTCGTTTCGGCGATAAACATTCAGCTTCTCACTTTGTTCTTCTTCGCCGCCTCCTTCCCAGGCACAACCGCACGCTTCCCACCGTCGACAATCAGAGCCGCCTCTTCCTGATGATAAAAAAAAATATAAACACATAAGTCCAGCAAAAAAAATAAATAATTATGCAAAAAAATAATGCAAATTACCCGCTCATCATCTTCCTTTTCCTCCTCATCGCCTTCCTTTTCCTCCTCATCGCCTTCCTTTTTCCTCCTCTTCCTCACGATACGACGTGATGTCCCAATCACGGCATCCCATTTAGCATTGTTTTGTTCTTGGGTTAAACCAAAGACTAAAACTAAAGCCCCGTCGCCTTTCCATTTCTCAAACTCATCCCGCTTGCAAATGACAGCTTCCATCTTCTCAAGCAATGTTATGTTGTCGGGATTGCTCCAAAATGCCTCAGCCTGCTGAGTCTCGCTTCCAACTAAATCCTCTCCATCCCGTGTTTCCTCTACTTGAACAGACTTGTGGCATATAAGATTCTGAGCAACAACCCCAATTTCAGAAAATTCAGGGACCTCCACCACATCAGAAGGTGCATCCCGAATTAACGAAATAATTTCTACCACATCCAAAGCAAGACAAGCAATCCTTGCCTTAATATTCCCAATATAATCCTGCTGAGAGAATACAACATAAAAACAATCATATAAAATATACAGAAAACAGATTTAAAGTCAATATAAAACTGAACTATGCAACACGTGCTACAAACTAAACTATGTATGCTTATGAACAATCATACAACCTTTGTAAACTAAGTATACAATATATGTAGACTAACTACCCACAAAACTAAGTATGCAACATATACTACAATATAAACTATGTATGCATAAGACCAAAAATACAATAATAGTAAACTAAGTATACAATATATATAGACTAATTATACACAAATCTGACCTATGTATGATAACAAATGCTACACATAAATCAAATTTTTGTAACATAACTATCTATACAACAAAGTTACATTATGTATACACTTATGTTGAGCTACTTATACAACTACAAATAAACTAAGACACCACATACGTCAAGTAATTATACAAAAATATATAAACCATGTATGTAATATGCCGAATATCCAACATATGCATCTTAAGTGTAACACACACACTAACTAAATATACAACATATATTATTTTTAAAGAAACTTTGTATCATATCAAGTATACAATATATGTGACTTATGTATACAACAAAAACCAACTAACTATACAACGTATGACATTGTATACCGCGCCAATGCGGCCCGCCGACGAAGGGGATGAGACGATTTCTTTCTCTTGACCGAGTCACCAATCTCTCCAACTAAGGTTGAAATGTAGGCCCTCCCAAATATGGTCCCTGCACATATCCCTGCCCAAATCCACCATGTTTGAACTCTTTATAAACTCTTTCCTTGAACTTATCCATGGTCCATGAAGCCATAGCCTGGTAGAGTCCTCGGCACATCCCTCCCAAGCACACACACTCTATCCAAATAAAACACCTACATATACGAACCATTGAATAAGTGACACCACATTAAACTAAATAACCTAAAAGAAAATAAATGGCAAATTACCGTTAGCAACAAAGACAGAGCCGTTGAACTCAATCTTGTTCGTCCCCATCCCACCTAACTCTTTTTAGATATCGGGTGTTCAATGTATAATCCCACCAATTAAAGTCCCTGATTATTGACACATCGTCAAGGCAATCCAGGATAAGTGGGTTGATGTACCCACACTGTAGATTTCCAATAAGAACGCTGTCAACAAGCGTCACGAAATGCCTTCTGAACCAGTCCCCGCCGTCTACGCACTCCATCATCCTCACAGCCAAATCACCCGCATGATCTCACTGAAATTCGGGAACATTGTTTTCCACTCATCGTACAACGCACATCTCCCGATTTTTCTTCCTTTCAATAGCCACATCCCCTTAGTGAATCCCAATAGCCTACCCACATCTTCACTCTCAATGTGAACACGCCTACCATCACAAATACAAGTTCACTACTTAGAGGATTGAAATTTTCAACTAACCAAGATCGTGAGCTTATTATTGAAATCCTCAAATTTCATGGAAAATGCACTCCCAAAACCCATCTCACGTCGCATTCTTCTCGCGGGTTTCATAGAACCAAGAGCATCAACCAAAACCTTCGGTTTCCCCAACTTGCGTCGGGATATGAACCGTCAATCCTTCGCCTCTTTTTGGGCGCTCGTCTCCGAACTATGCTCTGCCCCACTATTGACCTCTATTTCCTGCTCTTCACTTGACATTTTACTAGCCACAAACACCTGCATAATAGGGATGGCAATGGGGCGGGTCAAAACCCGCCCCCGCATTAAACCCGCCTCGATGGGGCGGCCTGACCCTGGATAAATGGGTCCGGCGTCCCGGTCCTATAGGACCCGCCCGGACCCGCCCCGTATGTTAATTTTTATTAAATTTTTAAATATATATTAAAATATTTTTGCATTATTTACTTTTAAATTTGAGTGTTATATGTTTAAAAATATTAGTTGAGTACTATTATAATATTATTTACTTTTAAAGTTTAATTTACTAATATAATATCTTGTAATATTCTACTTTGAATATTTATTTTAAGTATTAGTTGAGTACTATGTAGTATACTAATAGTATTTGTTTTTTTAAAAAATCTTAATAGTAGCCAATTCTAAAAAAATAGTTATAATAAGTTGCATAATTATATTTATTTATTTTTTAATCTATTGGCATTTGATTACTTTTGAAAATTTGGCCACAAATAGAAAAATATAAATTATTATAATTTAAAAATATATTTGGCGGGTCTAGACCCGCTTCCGCGGTTTTGAGGCGGGCGGGGCGGGTCCCAGTGCCTTGCTTCTCCTTGGCGGGCGGGTCCCGGTTTGGCCAAACCCGCCCCAAACCCGCCCTCGCTGCCATCCCTACTGCGTATAAAAAGAACCCCGTATCAAGATTTTAAAGCTCATTTGTTTATATTCCCACAAATGTTGTATATTTAACATGACATACTTGTATACTTAGTACACAAGTATGCCTACAAAAAGTCTGTTTACATTAAATTTAATTTTGTATATTTAACACAACATATCAGTATACTTATTAAAAAATCAGCATAATTGTTATGTGTTTCTTGCTTGGGATACACTAGTTTAATGATTCTACTTAATCCTGTTTACTTAGCATCACATGTAAGAATAGCAAGAATACACCACAACCCCCCGACATACAAAAACACTTAATTCATGTATGAAAAGGTGAATACAAAAGTCTGCTTATATAAAACTTAATGTTGTATAATTAACAACCTATATTGGTATACTTAATAAAAAAAATATGCATACTTGTTATAAACTAAAAAATGACTCAGACTATGCTTAGATTTCTGTTAACACGAGACCTTCAGAAATCAAACTCCCCCTCACCCCACCCCCACCAAACCAACAAAAAATGAAATATATAAAAAAGAAGGCAATTTCCACCAAACCCAGAACAAAAATTACACAAAACAGCAAGGGAAGACAAAACCAAGACGAAAATAAATATACATGTTGAAGTTAAAAATAAAAAAATAAAAATTCTACAGTATACTTCGAAACGTAAACATAGAGATTACCCATGAATCCGTAAAACAAATCGTTAAAAAAACAACGAAAATCAGCATAAAACTAAAATGAAATAACTTTACCCGACGCTCAAATGTGAAGACTTAAATTTGACGGATTTGGGCCAAATAAAGAGAAGGATACTCACCGGTGCACACGCAGTGAACGGGCGCTACAAATGGCACTTCTCTGGTTCTTCTTCGCAAACACAACCGCCTTCCAGCAATTTGTTTTGAGCGCTACTCGACTGGAAATGAGAGATTATTTGGGGGAGAAAAAAAATTTTGGGGTTGGGCGCGCGCTGCTCGACGGGAAGAAAGGGGAAGGAAGAAAGAGAGAGGTTAGGGTTTGGGCTTTGGGTTCTGCTGCAACTGCAAGACGTGAAAAAAGAGAGAAATTATTTTGGGAAGGAAAAAAGAGATAGTGTTTTTTTCTTGTCAAAAACCGTAGAGTGGAGGGAAGCCAAAAGGATCAGTTTTGAAAAGACACAACTGAAAAGGTATGGCCATTTCCCCCTAAAAAACGGGAAATCAATAAAGGAAAGATCTTATTTTCCTATTAATTAGCAATTAACTTTATCTCTAAAAAAAACTGTAAAATGGTGAAAATACAATCATACCCTTAATACCCCAAAAATAGCTAAATAGATCTCAGCCATTAAAAAGTTAAATCAATGGTCTATATGCGGTCTTACGGACTAACCTGAAGAGGCTGGTCTCATTTGAACCAATATATATATATATATATATATATATATATATAGGTCAACCGATTTTTTAAGGACGGTTAGACCGGTTGAAATGGTGACCTCATGACCCAGTTATTAATCCGGTTTGATGATCGGTCCGATTTTAAAAATATTGCTTAAAACCAACCTTTTTTTCGAAAAAAGAAAAGAAAAAGGAAAACCAACTAATGTTATAGGCTTCTATTCTGGCTTCGTTGCCATTTCTTTTCACATTGGGCCCAACGCAATCAGCCCAATGACGGCTTCATTGAAATTGGACTGTGGACAGATTATCAAGTCATGATTAGTGCAATATGGGCACCTTAGTCCAACTCTTTTGTTAAACACATTTGAACTACAAATTATTGGTACAAATTAGTCCGCATTCTAGAGAAATGTCAATTCCTACCGACTTGAACCAATCCGGTTTTCTACTGGACTGGACTCTTTTTCAAGGTCTGAAAAGGCGGGTCTCAAAAGCCGGCCCAACGGGCTAGCCCGGGAGGCCCGACTTTTTCAGTGCAATTTTCGTTTATAGACTGGACTGGGTTCCCCTTTTTGCTGCCCGGGGTATTGTTTGGCCCGGGCCGGCCACATTTTTCCGAAAAGCTCGGCGGGCTCGAACAGGCCCGCCCCGGCCCGGTCTTTTGACAACTCTACGCCTCTACCCTGCATATTGGATTTTGAAGAGTGTAGTCTTTGTATTCTTTTTTGTTTTCATACTTAATTTGTTTTCTTTATTAAAGAAAATATAATAATTTCATATTATTTAAAAAAATTAAAAGTGTTGGCTCGTCCCGAAATTAAACATTTATAGTGAAACTCTATTTTTTTTTATTTTTTAAAATAAGATATTGAGTTCTTACTGAATGAAAAATAGGTTAAGTATATAAAGTGAGATCATGTTATGTATAAAATATTTAATCCATCAGTAGGATAATGCATGATGGATGGGCTAATAGTAATAACTTTGTGTAAGGTGACTTAGGCAATCAAATTAAGAAAAAAGGATAAAAAGCAAAGAATACTAATCCAACTGTTTCAATTAGATGAATGGAAAATATACTTTGATAATAACTACAAGATTTTTCATAAATGCACATACACCATCTGTTTTTATTTTAAAAACTCAACTATGAAAATATTCAAATTCGTTTCTTGAACTTTTTTTTTTTCTAAACTCAAGAAAAGCTACTTTTGTGATTGTGTGTCCACATAGGCATGATGTATTAAATTGTAAAAACAACCCAAAAAACACTTAATTCAATGTATTAAGCAAGGTGATGACACCCGAGCCGAGCTGGAAGAAGTTAATCCACGTCATCAGTCCAACACACATCCGAGTAGGCGACCTGCGGATGACGCCAACAATGATGCACACACGTCCGCAATTAGGCTCGCCCGCTCGAGCCCAACCGCAACACGGCCGATCCCCGAGCCCCGAGCCCAAATTTCAATGTGAAACGCACGCGCGACAGCCTCGTAAAAATAATCACACGCCCATGCTTAAACGCTTTATTGGTATCAGAAACTGCCACATGTCAGAGAATTATGAAGAGAAGTCGACAAGTGGCAAGTTTTGACTGACATGCACAACTATAGAGGGACATGTGTCTTTCTTCAATTATTTTACTAATTAATGAATAGTTAGTGCAAAGATGACTATTGTAAACCCACTTACTCAAAGGGGTATAAAAAGTCTGAAAAAGAGAGAAAACAGGAGAGGCAACCGTAACAAATTGTAAGAAAGACCGACCCCAATAATCCGGCTCGGCATAATACAAAAAAGGCAGAATTAGCCAGAAATAAACACACGTTACACACGTTTACATTTCCATGTGTTAAACCTTTTACATATTTCTGCTTGTTGACCAAAAAGGCACGTCAACAAATTGGCGCTAGAAGGAGGGCCCGAATTGGTCCAGTCAGAATTCCAAGCAAAAGCAAGTTAAGTAAAAACCAGGTAAAGTTTAACGTTTGACTTTTTCATAACAGACAAAATGAGTCACCAGTCGAGAAATGCTCGTTTGACCGAAGAGCAACATCTGAACAACCAAACTGGCCAGATTACTAATGGTCAAAATATACCCCAAACAGAGGCAGGGAGCACTACTTTGTTTCCCTTCGCTCAGCTAATTGCCAACCCAACTTTTGTACAACAAATGAACCAACTCATATCACAAACTCTTGCCACCACAAACTCTCAAGCACCTCCTCCACTCCTTGCAAATACTAACCCACTCAACCCACAACTAAATGTTAACATTAACCCTCAAATTCCCGGGCTTCCGCATGACGAAGCCCAAGAAGCCAGTTCAGATAATGAACAACATGTCCGTCGTGACAGAAGGCGGCCGCGAGGAGATGAGGAAGGGCAAAGTCGTATAGCAAAGTCACTACCGGAGCCAACACGACATCGTCATGCCCACTCGTGTTCACGACGACCGAGTTGATCCTTTTCGGCCCGGCTCGATCGATAATACAAAGACTCGGTTATGCACGAGCACAATACAAAGACTTCGATTCGCATCGAGCACAAAACAAAGACTGATTCGCACGAGGCACACAACAAAGACTCGATTCGCATCGGGACAATAAAGACTTGTTACGCACCGAGTACAATAAAGACTTCGATTCGTCGCATCGAGCACAATACCAAGACTTGTTACGCCCAGAGCACGGATCAAAGACTTGGTTACGCACGCACTGCGCAAATCAAAGATTCGATGTACACACCGGGCGCCAAATAAAGACTCGGTTCATACACCAAATTTCAAATAACAAAATAAAGGTCAGGTTTATATACCGAGTACAAGAATCAATTAAGGCGAGTAAAGCCCCTTATTCAGAAGCAATGGGAACCGAGCCCCATACTTGGGAATATAAAAGGAAAAAGAAGACAAACAACAATCTTACAAAAGGAGAAGAGCCAAGCATATGCAAGAAGATTGAAACACATACACAGGTGAGGAAAACAACAGTTCATTTCTACTTCAAAAGTATTTACATAAGGGAGGCCGGAGCCCATTACATCTTAAGGCACGAAGCCAAATTACCTACCTACGAGTACATATGAAAGCATGTAAATAAAAAGAGGCAAACATCAAGACCTAGCAGGGGGCGGAATTTCAACGGCACCGCTGGAGGCGACTTCTTCCACGTCCGGAGGAGGAGAGCCCTGAGCATTAGGAGCCTCGTCAAAGTTCGGCCGAAGGGCATCGAGATCAGCCTCCAGGAGGGCCAGATCTTCCTCAAGCTGAGCAACAGTACGCCCGCCCTTAATTAAATCAAGAATTTCTCTGAGGCTGGTCGCGTGGCCGCAGGTTAACATGAATGCATACTCCTCGGAGTCTTTGTAAGCTTCAACTGCCTGTCTGCGAACTTCCTCAGTTTGCCGACGGACAGTTTCTTCGGCCTCCCTGCGCACATCGGCTAGACGCCTCTCCATTTCCTCAGACCGGGCAGTGGCAGCACGTTCCAGCTCGGCGATCTTAGCCCTAAGCTCTTCTTCTACCCTGCGGGCCTGATCTCGCTCCGCCTCGACCCTCGCTGCAGTTTCTTTCTCAGAGTTGGCCCGAGCCATAGCCTCATTAGCTTGGGTCTTTAGTGATTCTTGTACCCCTTGAAGGGTAGCATAGGCCTCCTGCAGGTCCCCTTGAAAGGCGGCACGGGGACTGCAGGAGGCCTATGCTACCCTTCAAGGGGTACAAGAATCACTAAAGACCCAAGCTAATGAGGCTATGGCTCGGGCCAACTCGAGAAAGAAACTACAAATGAGGGTCGAGGGAGCGAGATCAGCCCGCAGGTAGAATAAGAGCTTAGGCTAAGATCGCCGAGCCGAACGTACCGCCACCGCCTTGGCCTCGAGAAATGGAGAGGCGTCTAGCCGATGTGCGCAGGAGGCCGAAGAAACGCGTCCGTCGGCAAAACGAGGAGTTCGCAGACAGATAGCTTGAAGCTTACAAAGACTCCGAGGAGTATGCATTCATGCTAACCTCGCGCCACGCGACTCACCGAGAAATTCTTGATTTAATTAAGGGCGGGCGATCTGTTGCTCACTGAGGAAGATCCGCCCTCCCGAGGCCGATCTCGATGCCCTTCGGCCGAACTTTGACGAGGCTCCTAATGCTCGGGCTCTCCTCCTCCGGGCGTGGAAGAAAGTCGCCTCGGCGCCGTTGAAATTCCGCCCCCCTCGCTAGGTCTTGCTGTTTGCCTCTTTTTATTTACATGCTTTCATATGTACTCGTAGGTAGGTAATTTGGCTTCGTGCCTTAAGATGTAATGGGCTCCGGCCTCCCTTATGTAAATACTTTTGAAGTAGAAATGAACTGTTGTTTTCCTCACTGTGTATGTGTTTTCAAGCTTCTTTCATATGCTTGGCTCTTCTCCTTTTGTAAGATTGTCGTTTGTCTTCTTTTTTCCTTTTATATTCCCAAGTATGGGGCTCGCCCCCATTGCTTCTCGAATAAGGGGCTTTACTCGCTTTAATTGATTCTTGTACTGATATATAAACCCGACCTTTATTTTGTTATTTGAAATTTGGTGTATAAACCGAGTCTTTATTTGGCGCCCTGTGTACATCGAATCTTTGATTTGTGCTTGCGCGTAACCAAGTCTTTGATCCGTGCTCGCGTAACCAAGTCTTGGTATTGTGCTCGTACATAACCGAGTCTTTATTGTGCTCGGTGCGTAACCAAGTCTTTATTGTGCCGATGCGTAACGAAGTCTTTGTGCTGTCCCATGCGTGAATCGAAGTCTTTGTTTTGTGCCTCGATGCCTAACCGAGTCTTTGTTTTGTGCTTGGTGCGTAATCGAGTCTTTGTTTTGTGCCTCGATGTGCGTAACCGAAGTCTTTGTATTATGCTCGGTGCGTAATCGAGTCTTTATTTGTAAGGATAGATCCGCCTTGTGGGTGGGTATGTTGCCTTCTTTCATCGCGTGCAAAGGGCGTGCATTCGAGATGACGTTTCGCCTTCAAAGGTGCCGAGGCGATTTTCGCCCTCGGCATATAGCCGAGGTGAGTAAAACTTCGTTTCCCTTTAGAGAGCTCACGAAATATCGATGAAAGGATAATTCCTTGGACTCCTATCTGGATCATAAACCGAGATCTTTATTGATAATACCGCTTTCGGGTATGCTACATTCCATGGATGCATAAATTTTTCTCCACTCAAATATTCTAGCTGGTACGCCCCACCGGATAAGACGTGGTCGACCGAAATGGGCCCTCCCGTGTCGGCTTCAATGGGTTGGTTGAACACCGTTATCTTTTTCAACACAAGATCGCCGACCAAATCTTCTTTCCTTTACTTTCGAATTGTAGTACCTTTCACTCCTTTGTTTATACACCGCATTTTTCATCTAAGATCGCACCTTTTTTTCTCGAAAGGTGTCTAGCTTGGCTCGGAGCGCAGCCTCATTATAGTTTTCTTCAAAATTTGCGATTCTAAAGGTAGGGGCTCCGATCTCATCAGGAATCACCACCTCGGCTCCATAAGCTAAAGAAAAAGGTGTTTCTCCAGGTGGCGCTCAATGCGTGGTTACGTATGACCATAATACACCGGGTAGTTCCTCCCGCCAATTACCTTTTAGACTCCTCCAATCTCGCCTTCAAGGTATACTTGAGTATTTTATTAACGGCCTCAACTTGTCCGTTCGACTGGGGATGGTATGGAGTTGAGAAATAGTTTTTGATGCGGAAACCTTCACAAAAATTTCGAAACCTTCGGTTATCGAATTGTTTCCCATTGTCTGTAACAATCGAATGTGGTATTCCGAATCTACAGATAATGGATTTCCATACAAAGCTCACAATCTTTTCCTCATCTATTTTTGCCAAAGGTTCCGCCTCGGCCCATTTTGTGAAATAATCCACTGCCACAATGGCATACTTGACGCCCCCTTTGCCAGTGGGGAGTGGTCCAATGAGATCCATTCCCCATTTGGCAAACGGCCATGGGCTAAATATTGAGGTAAGTTGCTCAGGATGATATCTGACCTGTGGTGCAAATTTTTGGCACCTCTTGCATCTTTTGACGAGGTCGGTTGCATCCTTTCTTAGGGATGGCCGAGAGTACCCTTGCCGTATTAATTTATAGGCCAACGTTTGGCCCCCAGTAGCGTGGTTGCCGATATTCCCTCATGAACCTCTCGAAGTGCATAATCTGCATCTGTCTCGAGAAAGGCGTAGGAGTGGGACGGAGTATCCTTGTTTGTATAGGATGCCGTCTACTAATGTAAACCGAGCCGCTTGGGTTCGTAGTGTTCGCCTCGACTTTGTTTTCGGGTTGAACTCCTTTCTCCAAATATCGAACGATTGGGGTCATCCAAGTCCTGCTCAAATGGTTTTGATTGTATATATTTTCTTTGCACCGAGTGACGGGCAGACATTGTGTGATGACATACTGTGATGGCGTACTCCCCCCTGGATCGAGCCGAGCCGAGCTAAGGCATCTCGCTTGCATGTTCTCGGCTCGGGGCACATGTAAGACTTTTGTCTTAAAGTGTGATAATCTCTTCTTAACCAAATCTAAATATTGTGCAATTTTTGCTCTTTTTCGCTTCAGTCTCGCCGTTAATTTGATGAACGACCACCGAGAATCGCACGTGTACCAATAGTTGTTTTAGGCCCATAGAAGCCGCCACTTCTAAGCCTTGCGAGTGTGCCTCATATTCGTTGTTGTTCGCTTGCGGGGAATCGAAATCGCATACCGAAAGCGAAAGAGCATTTTTCATTTGGATCGACTATCACGATTCCGCCGCCGACTTTCGACTGCGGTGGAAGAGCCACAACGAACAATTTCCATTCTTGGTCTTCCATAACTTCCAATCGGAAGGTGTGAATTCGGCCACAAAGTCGGCTAAAGCCTGTCCTTTTATTGCGGTACATGGTTCGTATACGATATCAAACCGACCGAGGTTCGACGCCCACTTGATCATCCGACCATAAGTATCGGGTCGGTGTAGTACTTGTTTCAGGTGGATAGTTTGTCAAGACTATAACCTTGTGCTCTAGAAAATATGGGGCGGAGTTTCCGCGCCGCAGCGATGACTAGCGAATAAGCCAATATTTCCATTGGCGGATAAGCGAGCTTCGGCGTCATGTAACGCTTGGCCGGTGTAGTAGGCGGATGTTGAATAGAACCATCTAACCTGATTAACACCGAACTGATGGCGTATTCGGATACCGCTAGGTACAAATACAAGTCCTCCCCTTGGGTAGGTTTTTGCAATATAGGAATTGAAGAAAGGTGCTGCTTGAGGGATTCGAAAGCGGCTTGTGCTTGCTCAGTCCATTCGAAATTTTTATTCTTTTTTATAATTTGAAAGAAAGGTTTGCACTTGTCCGTGGATCGCGAAACAAAGCGGTTAAGGGCGGCCAATCGACCTGTTAGGCTTTGTACCCTTTTTACAGAATTCAGGGGTTCTAGATCGATGATGGCTTTTATTTTATCTGGGTTGGCCTCAATTCCCCTTTGGCTGACCATATACCCCAGAAATTTGCCCGAGCCGACCCCAAACGTACATTTTCTCGGGTTTAACATCATCTTGTACTCTCTCAAAACGGCGAACATTTTATTAAGATCGTTCAGATGATCAGATATGTACAGTGATTTTACCAACATGTCATCTACATAGACTTCCATAGTGTGACCTATCATTTTCTCAAACATCTTATTTACTAACCTTTGATAGTCGCACCAAAGATTCTTCAATCCGAAGGGCATCATCTTGTAACAGTAGATTCCCCGAGCAGAGAAGAATGATGTATTTTCTTCATCTTCCGGGTGCATCCGTATTTGGTTGTAACCCGAGTATGCATCCATGAAGCTCATCAGTTCGTGTCCCGCCGTGGCATCCACCATATAATCAATATTTGGCAATGGATAACTATCCTTAGGGCATGCTTTGTTAAGGTCGGTAAATTCTACGCACGGCGCCATCGCCATTGCTTCTTCTTTACCAAAACGGGATTGGCAACCCATCGATAGAGGGCTTCCCGGATGAATCGATTGTCTATCAACTTATTTACCTCGGCCTCGAGTGCTGCTTGTCTGTCAGGGCCGAGCTTACGCTTTTCTGGACAACTAGGCGGAATGTTAGATCAATATTGAGGCGGTGGCACGCATACTTAGGGTCAATTCCGGGCATGTCTGCATGAGTCCACGCGAAGACATCAAGATTATTTTCCAAAAACTCAATCATCTCGGTTCGGTATGGTTCTGGAAGATCATGACCAATACGCAATTGGCGCCCCTCGCTTCCTTCCAACAAATGATTGTATCAATCATTCTCTTCGTTCCGCCCGTTTTCTTTTCTTACTCCCCCTCTTTTAATCTGCGGGGGCAAGTCGTCTTCATTATTGGCTCGTTTCGTTCGATTGCGGCTCACCTTCTTCCATCATTGGCTCCTTCCCGGGACGACGACCTGGATTATCCTCCTGAACGATCACCACTTTTCACTCGGAATCCTCCTTGGCAGGGGATCGTCTTATGTGGTTCCACTGGTTTGTCCTCGTTCCGCCACATTAATCTCTACCTTCGAAGTTTGAGAGAGCATTCTCGCGACTCCTTTGATTCCCTTTATGTATAGCTTCGCCATCGGATGTTGGGAATTTTATACAAAAATGATATATTGAAACTTTGCTTTTATATGATAAAGCAATGGCCTCCCAATGATAGCATTGTACTGAATCGACATTGATTATTTTGAATGTTGTCATGACGGTTCGTTTATGCAAACCTTGTCCCATTTGGATGGGCAAATCAACTTCCCCGAGCGGGACTATCCTTCCTCCTCCAAACCCTAGAATGCTATCATTGCATGGACGGATATAACTATCGTCCACGTTCAATCTTTGAAACGCTCGGACATAAATGACTGATGAATAGCTTCCGGTGTCGATCAAAATTCTGTGAACCGGAATGCCCAAGATCGGTGCAGTAATGACCAGGGGGTCAGAATGAGGATGAACCACCTGGTCGGCATCCGCATCTGAGAACACGAAGTGGCCGGTGGGTTGGCCTTCCTTGATTTCCGCCACCCGAACTTGTCTTTCGGCGTTGGCTACCTGTCTAACATCAGCTTTCCTTTTTCTGTTGGATCGGCTATCCTCGGCTGTGTTAGTATTGATTCGATTGACACTCGACATCATGAGGATCTCCCTCCCCTGGTTTTCGGCAGGGGGTGGCGGCAGGAGAGCTGGATTGGTTACGCGCTCCGGATTGACACTGAGCGATCTTAGGTGGAGGCGCGGTTTATGAACGTATCTTTTGAGACCGCCTTGCCGAACAATCCGCATAATTTCTCTGATTAGATCTCGGCATTCATCGGTATCGTGACCTATAGATTTATGGTAGGCACAATATCGTCGTGAATCTAATTTTGTCGGCTCGATCTTCAAAGGCCGAGCCGGAGGTAACAAATTTAGACCCTGTACTTCATTCCATATGGGCCGATGGAGTGTGGGTCAAAGTACTCTCAGTCAGAAGCAACCTCGGCTCGCGCTTCCTCGGCGAGCCCTAAATCGTGGTCGGGTTTTCCGAGAACGGCCGAAATCCCGACCCGCCCAATCGCGATTCTTTCCTTCCGTCCTTTCTCACGCCCCTAGCCGGTGCTTCGGGCGATTCTTCGCCAACCATGGCTTCTTCCGCAAATATGGCGTTCGCGCGGACCGAGAAATTCTTGGTACGAGGTCGCCCCGATTCGTGGATGGAGTAATTAAACCATGTTTTCCGGGGCCATAAATGCATGGTCGCGATCAAAATGGCGTCATCCGAGACCGGTTCCATCTCTCGAACTTGTTTGTTGAACCAAGAAATATAGCTTTTCAGGGGCTCGTCCTTCCCTTGTTTGATGTTCACGAGGGAGTCCTTAGGTGCGGCTCGGACTTTGGACGTTAAGAAATGCGTCGTAAAGGCGGAGGCCAGATCCCCCCATGCCTGAATGGATCCCTGTGGTAGGGTCCTAAACCAACGGTGGGCTCGGTCGCCCAAAGTCAGGGGGAAGGCCCTGCAAAGGATGGCTTCACTAGGACTGTACAACTCCATCCATGCTAAGTACTTGTGAACGTGAGTGGTTGGGTCGGTTTCCCCATTGTAGAGACCGACCTGGGGGATTTTCAACTTTGGCGGTAATGGAGTCGCCAGAATTCCAGGGGAAAATGGTGACTTAACAGCTGGCTGGTTCATTACTTGGGGCGGTCTTCGAGACTATGCGCCTTCCGGACCGCCTTCCAATTCGTTCAGACGACGACGCAGGCGGTGTATTTCTACATCTCGTTCTGCCATAGGCTAGGGCCTTGATCGATTGACCTAAGTCGCTCCCCGCTCATCCGGAAACCTGAGCCGGGAACTTATCGATCGAGCTGGGCGAAAAGGATCAACTCCCAGTCGTCCGGCGAACACTGAGTGGGCATGACGATGTCGTGTTGGCTCCGGTAGTGACTCTGCTATACGACTTTGCCCTTCCTCATCTCCTCGCGGCCGCCTTCTATCACGACGGACATGTTGTTCATTATCTGAACTGGCTTCTTGGGCTTCGTCATGCGGAAGCCCGGGAATTTGAGGATTAATGTTAACATTTAGTTGTGGGTTGAGTGGGTTAGTATTTGCAAGGAGTGGAGGAGGTGCTTGAGAGTTTGTGGTGGCAAGAGTTTGTGATATGAGTTGGTTCATTTGTTGTACAAAAGTTGGGTTGGCAATTAGCTGAGCGAAGGGAAACAAAGTAGTGCTCCCTGCCTCTATTTGGGGTATATTTTGACCATTAGTAATCTGGCCAGTTTGGTTGTTCAGATGTTTCTCTTCGGTCAAACGAGCATTTCTCGACTGGTGACTCATTTTGTCTGTTATGAAAAAGTCAAACGTTAAACTTTACCTGGTTTTTACTTAACTTGCTTTTGCTTAGAATTCTGACTGGACCAATTCGGGCCCTCCTTCTAGCGCCAATTTGTTGACGTGCCTTTTTGGTCAACAAGCAGAAATATGTAAAAGGTTTAACACGTGGAAATGTAAACGTGCGTAACGTGTGTTTATTTCTGGCTAATTCTGCCTTTTTTGTATTATGCCGAGCCGGATTATTGGGGTCGGTCTTTCTTCTTACGATTTATTCTGATTGCCTCCCCTGTTTTCTCTCTTTTTCAGACTTTTTATACCCCTTTGAGTAAGTGGGTTTACAATAGTCATCTTTGCACTAACTATTCATTAATTAGTAAAATAATTGAAGAAAGACACATGTCCCTCTATAGTTGTGCATGTCAGTCAAAACTTGCCACTTGTCGACTTCTCTTCATAATTCTCTGACATGTGGCAGTTTCTGATACCAATAAAGCGTTTAAGCATGGGCGTGTGATTATTTTTATGAGGCTGTCGCGCGTGCGTTTCACATTGAAATTTTGGCTCGGGGCTCGGCGGCCGTGTTGCGGTTGGGCTCGGTAGCGGGCGAGCCTAATTCGTGACGTGTCGTGCATCATTGTTGACGTCATCCGCAGGTCGCCTACTCGGATGTGTGTTGGACTGATGACGTGGATTAACTTCTTCCAGCTCGGCTCGGGTGTCATCAAAATTAATATATTTTGAGTCAACATTAATTGTTTTAATATTTGGCAGGGTGCCAATCAGTAATTAGAGGAACTAAAGGAATAACAGTCATTCAAAACCTCAGGCCACAAAAAATACGTAAAAGCATCAATTTCTCCAAGGTATATGCACAATAGTTTGATTTTCATTTTACTTATAAATGTTCTCTTAATTACCCTGTCCTTTATTTTTCTTTTTTATTTCTTATTGTAATGGATGGTTTTTCTTGACTAGAAAACTTACTTGCACTTCCGCATGTTAGCAAAAAACTGACAAAGACAAAATGGAAAAGTTTGTCACTCTACTCCTGGTAAGAGTACTATGGAAATTTGTTGGTATTTACATTATATCATTAGACATAATCGATGACTAACAAACAATCTTTTTAATGATACAATTGCAGGGGTCAAAACTCATGTTTTTCTCAATGAGAAAAAAACCAAGATTGAAATAAAAGGGACATTTGCCATCAACAATCTGGTTCGAGAAATTGGAGACAAAACTTGGTATAAGCTGTCACTATTATATCAATGAAAGTGGATGGGGTGTAATTTGTAGTGCTCGTGCCTTGAACCACTCAAGGAGATTGAGCCCTTGAAGAGCACCGAAGGTTCCTCACCCTCATAAGTGGACTGAGTTTCGGCCGATTAGCCTGTGCAACGTGACGAATAAGATTATCTCTAAGATTATGAATGCGCGGTTGGTCTCGATTACGCTTTGATTGTGTCGCCCGAATCGAGTGGCTTCACACCCGGTCGTGTCATCTCGGATAACATATTGCTCGCGCGAGCTTATCCATGATATCGCCTTAGCCACGAAGATTCCTAATGTGGTGATGAAGTCGGATATGGCTAAAGCTTATGATAGGGTGCAATGGGATTTCTTGTATACATCTATGATTCACATGGGCTTCCCGTTCGGTGGATTGATATGGTTGGCGGTTGTATTGAGCAACTGCGGCTTCTCCGTTCAGTTAATGGTATCCCCTCGGATATTTTCCTTCGACTCGGGGGCTCGGCGGGGATCCTTTATCTCCCGCCTTGTTTGTTCTAGCGGCGGAGTATTTATCCCGGGATTGGATTCCATTATTAGACGACACCGGATATGATTTATCGGACGCGATTTGTGGGGGTTTTCCTAACACTCATTTGCCTATGTTGATGATGTGGTTATCTTCACTAGGGCGTGCGGCGATGGCCTCGCGTCCACGTTGAGGCACTTTCTGGAGCACTATTCTCGCTTACTCGCCACCGTGGTCGTGTCCGTAAGAGTAGATTCTTTCTACGCCCCGCGTTACATTGACGGATGGGAGCACATGGTTCATGAAATGTGACGCTTTGTTCACGATGATTTGCCGATGACTTATTTGGGTGTCCCTTTGTTCAAGCGGGGCGAATGACGAAAGAGCTCTTCCTCCCGAGTGATTCGAGAGGATCTTTGGATAGAGTTCTTTGGGTGGTCGCATCGACATCTCTCCTTTGGTGGTAGGCTCGCTCTTATTCGAGCACGATAATGGCCACCCGTTGCATATTCTTCAGGTCATGCAGCCACCAAAGACAGTTTTGCGGCAAAGATTGAAGCGAGATCATTGCTAGATTTTTAGGGATCCTATGCGGGACGTAAGAAGACTCATTGGATCAGGTTGAGATATTATCTGCCATCCTATTTCGAGGTGGGCAGGGGTTGCGCCGACTTTCGATATTGCGACTCCTTGATTACAAGTTGTGGTGGAGGTTACGCGAGGGCCATTCGTTGTGGGCTCAATTTTTGATCGCAAATCTTTGTTCTGAATGGGCTTCGGTCTCCCTGTAGAGCCTCCGTAACACATAATCATAGTCATCGATGGAGCGCTTGAGGCGGATCGGTATTCGAGCCCAGGAGCGGATTTTTGGTCTATCGCGGTGGTAGCCGTGCGGTTTGGGATGATACTTGGTTTGGGCATCGCCACTTGCGGATCATTGTTTGGATCGGCCGTTGGGTCATATGACGGTTGATTGGTTCATTCGCGATGGTATGTGGGATAGAGATAGATTGTATCGCCTTGGTCTCCGGATGTGGGCTTCCCCGAGAGTCTCATTGAGGATATATCCGGGTTCCGATTCTGTTGGGTCCGAGGATATCATGCGGTGGATGCTTACCTCTCATGGTGGGTTCTCTATGTCTTCTGCTGGATTCTCTCCGGGGTAGAAATGCTCGGAACCTTCTCAGATGGTGCCATTTGGAACGATGCTCTTATTCCTACTATCTCTATATTCCTTTGCGCCTCCTTCGTAATCGTCTCCTTGTGGATATCAAGCTTCGCACGTGGCACTTCCCTTGCCTCACGTTCTTTGTTGTTGCTTGAATAATCCACATTCATCTCCTCAGTCGAATCTATCCCTCACCTCTTTTTGATGAATGATCTTTATTCATCCGTGTGGAATCACTTTCTTCCTTGGTTTGACACTACACTTCCACACACCACCGATATGATATTGTTCCTTTCATTTTGGAGGAATCGCACACACGGATCACACACGAGGCACTTGAGTCTCTTGGTTCCCCTGCTTGATTTTATGGTTTGTCCGGACGGAAAGGAATAGTGTTAAGCATCGACACCTTCCTTTCGGCATCTCACATTATTTGGCGGGTGGAGCGGTATCTCGTATTCTTGTTTCGGTCGGCGTCAACCCATCGGTTGGTCCGGATGCTTCCCTCTTTGTTGGCTTTTTGCGGGGAGTGCTCCACCACGGGTTCCACGCAGTAGCCGATTGTGATTTGGCGAGCCCCTCGGTCTCCTCGGATCAAGCCGAACACGGATGGTTCATTTGATCGGACACTTGATTCTTTGGCGGAGGGGATTGATTCGAGATCATTCGGCGGACTTATGTTGACTTTTCATTGTTCTCTCTCCAAGTGTGTCTAGCTTTCATGCCGAGCTTCTAGCGCAAGATGGGATCACAGCATGCATCCGCCTTTTTCTCTTGATTTGGATCGAGTTGACGCAATGGGCGGTGGTCACCACGATCACTTCCGGTGGCCTCGCTCTTGGCATGTTCAAGACACCCCCGATTCGCATTCGAACATCTTTGAGGACCTTGATGTTCGATCTCCCACATACACAGAGAGGGAATCGACCAGAGATCACCTTGCAGAGTTGGGAGCTGCGCCTTGTGAATCACATTGTTGATGAGGGCACGACTTCTCACCACCTCCTAGCGCTCATTCGATGGACCACCGGGATATCCGAGCTTGATTTTCATAGATCATTGGTTCTCCTTTTATTCTTAGATATCTCATTATGATAGTCTTTCTAGATATCGTAGTGATAGGTTATTTGTTCTTTGATTTTCTCTCGCCTTGACGGGCATGACATTGTATGACATTTTGATTGTTTGATAAAAAAAAAAAAAAGAGCAGCATTGGTGAAATCCTGTTATATAAATGAGATAGTAATAGCTATATTATTGCCAGCAGACATATTTGATATTTAATTAACAGATGATATGATTATGTTTGGGGAGATTAATATTTAATAGTATGTAATGAAAACAGGCTTCGGCCTGAATTGGATTTAATTGTGTAATATGATATGTTATTACCATTACTGTTTTTTTGTTAGCATTCTATTCTCCTTCTCCCCTGTTGGTAGTTACAAAGAAACAAGTCTCAGAACAAAAGAAATGCTTGCAATATAATTTTCTTTTCTTTTTTTTTTTTTGATCAAAGAAACAAACTTTATTAAACATCATGGAATAGTACAAAAGTCCTCCAGACATCATACATGTAAAACTTTGCTAAATTGTGAGCCAAGGCATAAGCATATATATGGACAAAATGAAAATCACAATATTCAATACCATAGCTAATCTTAAGGATATCAGCAATTAAACCTCCCCATTCACTCAATGTAACATCCCCAACTTCAATCTCTTTTATGTCAAGCAGTGAATCCGACTCCAACATCATTCGTTTCACCCCGTTCGATTAGCACGAAACTCATTGCCCATGGATAAAGAAAAACCGTTTCAACATCAAAAACAACAAAAACCTGAGCAAACATATAATAACGGATTATAAATTGTAACCAAGCGTCCATCCGAAACGAATAGCCAAAAATTCTGCATGCAAAGAAGAGGCTGTATGTTTCATAAATTCCATACCAAAATTCAGCTATTTTCATGTTCAAGTCTATGAGGAAAGTATTCGGGAGTTTGAAGCAACTCATAAAATAAATCGGAATGGCTTGAGCCACAGATTGAATAAGGATTGCCTTTCCAGCCTGAGAAATGTGTTTGCCATGCCAACATTGAATTTTTTATACAATCCTTCTTTAATAAGTCTCAGGAGTCAGGACCGATTTCTTAGATCCTCCAAAACATAGAGGCAGTCCCAAATATTTCTCTCTATCCATCACCTTTGAGACATTAAGAGTGCTCATGATTTCATATCGAATTTCAACCGGGGTATTCGGACTCATCATAATTCGGAAACAATACCTCTAATGCATGGACAATCATTCAGCGAAGCTCTACTAGAGACTCATCATAATTGTAAATCTGCCATCAGTTTTGTAGGTCTTTGAGCACCATCCTAATTTTTCGTCACTCGATCAGATTTCATTAAAGTCACCCGAACAGAGACAAGGACCATTCTAATCCGCCACTTCTTCCAACACTGTCAACTGACAAACAACAATCAAATCCACATCGAACTCTCATCACTTCTTATTAGCTTTTCTTTTGTTTCCCACTAGAAAAAGCAGTCTGGGCGTCCATTTTTTTTGACCATTTTGGTTAATTCCAGAACTGTTCGAGGGGACCCCAACCCTCGACACTTCCAGACTAAAGCGATCATTGCAATTGCCGGAGGTGATCATGACTACCAGTCTCCGCCGCTGAATGGGCCAACACCACATCTGTAATGTTAACAAAGGGACATTGTTTTTTGAACAATCTTTCAAATACTTCAAATTGAAATTCCGACGAAATTCCCAAAATTCCTCGAAATTGGTTGATCAAACTTCTAAATCAGTACCCAAAGAAGATTTCCAAAGCCTTATTGCAGCCAATTCGGAGGAGAATTGAAGAATAAAAAATTGGGGATCGATTGGGGGGGAGGGGATTAGGGTTCAGCGGGGAGAAGCTTTTTCCGACTCTTTCTCATTTGCTTTTTCGATTTTTTTCCCTCTCTTTTGAAATCCAACACAAATTATTTTATATTTAAATTAACAATTTTGAAGTTTTCCAAATATTAAAATGTAATATCTAATTTTTTTTTCTATTTTATTAAAAAATTTGTTTTTCAATTCATCCCTATTTTTTAAGTTTCTATTTTTTTTAAATACTTTTACCAATAATAAAAATAGATTTGATATATATATATATATATATATATATAGGGGAGGTTAAAATGAGATCACATATTATAGTGAGACAATGTTGACTCATCTCAACCCTCTCTTATCTATATCAAGGGCTAAGATAAATAGGAGTTATAATTACATTAAATATTTGATTAAATCAAAATAAGGGCAAAGTAGTCAAATTATCCAAGTGGGGACATGTTCTTTTTCGTCGGTTTTGGAATACGAGATCTTCACGCAGATCACGCAATCTCCTCCAAAAAAAACGTATCATCTTCTTCTCCCCTTCCATTCGAAAAAAGCTGAAAAAATTCGCAAATCGACATCAAAATTCCACCACGGATCGAGAATAATACACAAAAATGAGCTCCAATCAAATTGGCGAACAATCTTCAGTATGGGCGAGCCTTCTTCAAGAGAAATCGGCGGTGAATACATTGAGAGTGAATATAATCCTGGTATGTCAATTTCTTCAATATATTTAGTACACAATTTGATAAAAAAAAAATACAATGTATGTGTAATTTGAATATACACGTGAAACGGTGCATCAATATGTATAAGTTAGTGAGTAATTATCGATTTGTTGTTATATTTCTGCAAATTTGTTGAGAAATCCATATATTTACAAGTTTCTTCGAATTACAATATTTATACTTTACTGTTGAAATCATTTACTTTACTTGGTTAAATATTTTCATTGTATAGTTAACGTTGTTTATATGTATAATTATGCTATTTTCGATGTATAGTTATCATTGTATAGAGAATTAGTGGTGTTACTTCAATGTTTACTGTTGGTTCGATGCTTGTATATTTTTAAAGTGTAATATTTTCCATATGATGTATACTTATAGCAATTAAACTATATTGTTAGTATTAATTCAGTGCTTTATCAAATAGTCTGCTTGTACGGCTTTAATGTATATTAAGATTCATTATGATGTATACATAAACATCTTTTAATGTATTGATAGTGTTAATTCACTGTTTTATCGAATAGGCACAATATATACTGATATCAAACAAAGGCTAGTAATTTCCCCTGAGCTACAAAATATTGATACCGAAATTGATGAAGACAAGGTGCCACGTGTAGGAATGCATTTCACATCGTTGGAAAATGGTATTAAGTTCTATAAGGAATATGGTTCGTGCAATGATTTGACATCCGTAGGAGTACATCGAGAAAGTTTAGAAATGGAGAAATCCGTGTGCAATATATTTTGTGCGCAGAGAAGGATTTAAAAACGCTAGTAACTCTCCCAAACGTATCGACCACGAGAAGACACAACAAATGGAACCAAAAATAAGGAAACTCGTAAAGGTCATCCAAGAGAAACGGTTGCGGCGCACGTTGTATATTTGAGTGCACAAATGGCGAGCATACGTGATAAAACATTTCAAGAGCGCCACTCCCATCCATTGGCATCCGAATCCTATAGGAAATTCCTCAAGGTTAACAAGAAATCTAAACTTTGGACAACAAAAGTTCATCATGGACTGTTCTAGAGCAAATATCGGGGCTGCAAAGACTCATCAGCTATATACACATATGGTTGGGGGGCACTCCAAGGTTGGCGCACTTCAGATAGATTTCAAGAATTTTAAGAGGGATTTGCAGGCGTATATATCTGGTGCGGATGCACAGATGATTGTCGACAACTTTCTAAAGAAGAAGGAAGTTTTTCCCAAGCTAGCATTCAATTATGCTTTGGATGAAAATGATCAATTAACAAAATTATTCTGGGCAGACAAAACATCAATTTGAAATTACGGTTTCTTCGGTGATGCCATCTCTTTCGACGCCACGTACAATACGAATAGGTGCGTACAATTCAAAAGCATTAATAATCTGTTGCTGAATAAAAATAGTGCATGTGTTGTATACTTAGAATACATTCATTGTATCTTTAGTTTAAGTTTAATGTACTCTTAATTGCTAGTAACTGTATTTTTTAGGCATCATTACAATGAATACTGATTGTAGTATAGTATATTTAGAATATATTTACTGTGTATATATCGTAACTTTGTTGTATTATTAATGACTAAACATTGTATGCATTCCCCAGGTATAAGATGGTTTTTGCACCATTCACAGGGGCCGACAACCATCGGAAATGTGTTACATTTGCAGTTGGATTAATATTGAAGGAGGACGAGGAATAATACGTATGGTTATTCAAGTGTTTTCTGGATGCAATGGAAAAAGAACCACATTACATCGTGACCGACCAAGACCCTGCAATGAAGAACACATTCAAAGTGGTTTTTAAAAAAGCAAAACATCGTTTATGTATGTGGCATATCATGGAGAAGGTCAGCTCTAAAGTCGGGACTGCATTGCTGAAGGATAATACATTCATGAAAAGACTTAATTCAATTTTTTGGAGTCAAGATATCGAACCAGTTGAATTTGAGAAAAAATGGAATGAAATTATGGACGACTTTCACTTGACATCATATCTGTGGTTTACAAAACTGTATGAAATCAGAAACAGTTGGATTCCTGCGTATTTCAGAGATGTTCCGATGGGTGGATTACTTAGAACAACATCAAGGTCTGAAAGCACGAATAGTTGGTTCGGAGCATTCATTAACCCTCAAGTGAATTTGGTGGAATTCTTTATGCACTTTGACGCGCAATGGAAGCACAACGACACGTGACGGAGAAGCTCAACAATGAATCTGAAAGCTATGTGCCCAAATGCAAGACACATTTGCATATTGAAGAACATGCTGCAATCGCGTATACACGAATAATATATTCAGAGGTAAGCAAGCAAATTGCAGTAGCATGTTATGAGTGCACCGTAGTTGGAATAAATGAAAACGGCGATAACTGCTCGTACACAATAAAGGACGCCACAAAACAAACATACATTATTTTCTACAAGATAGTTTGAAAATGAGGCAACATGCACGTGCAAAATGTTTGAACAACATGGTCTAATTTGCCAAATATGTTTGTAGTCTTCAAAGATATGTCGATTCCCGAGAAACACCTCGCTACAAGATGGACAAAAAGCAACCTCATTTGTGGCCAATAATGGACGTCTATACCAATTTATCGGTGGAGAGGAGGAAAACGCAACTATGAACAAACTTTGGTCGGATTTCATTCTTTGCATAGGAATGGCGCAGGGAAACATACAAAAACCGAAGGAATTTTCGCTTTTAATCTCTCGAACAAAAGGACATGATGTTACTAGACAACGAACCATAGAATTCACAAATGAACAAGAAAAAGGTGCTCGAGGGCGTATTGTGGATCCACATCCAATGTAGATGTCACAAAGATGTTACCGCCAAAACAAGCAAAAATAAAGGGAGTGGTAGCCGGTTGAAGAGTCGATTACAAAGTCAAAAGGAGAAAGCTATCAAAGCAAGCACAAAGCTCAAGAGACGCTATGGGACATGCGGTGAGGTCACGACACATAATAACAGGACCTGCCCCAAACGGACTGTTACTCAATCATAACAATATGTACTTTTCAGTTTTTTGTTAAACAATTTAGACGCTTTGCAATGATTCGATTGATATATGACAAGATTTTTATACCCCCTTGCATATCAAATAGTTCTTTGTTGTGTGGTTATCGTGTTTATGCTGTGCACATGATGGTTTAATGATGTACACTTATACATGTTTTATGCTATATATTAAATACTGCATGTTTAACGTGTCTTTGCTATGTGGTTATCGTGTTTATGCTGTGCACATAATGGTTTCAAGTTGTACACTTATACATGTTTCATGCTGTATATTTTAATACTGCATATTTAACGTATTTTTGCTGTATATTTAGCTTCCTTATAATGTATATATATATATATATTATATATTTGCTGCTCATAATGACAATACTATTCAATTAGCCAATACATGCACCATATTTTATAATAATACATTGTATATTTAACACCAATTCATTTGCAACAACTAAATATAAAAACTAACTTCATTTAAAGATAAATTGTTTTCGTCTTTTCGGGCTAAAAATCTAGATACAAATTTCCATAAAACCCATAACCACTAAAATAGTCAAAACTACTACAATACTTCATGGAATATAAACAAAATACACAAAAAACTAGATTATCGTTTCATAATTCCCAAAACCATGTGGATTAAAATACAAGTACGAGTCCTAGGCACTTTTTTTGCCAGTCGAGAATTTTTTAGCCTCTGCCAACGCCGTCTCTTTAACTTCATTGATATCGTCTTCGACGATAGCAGCGCAGTATAGCGTCCTCAACTTATTAAGCAAGGTAGTATTTCCCTTCTCAAGACCCGCATCCCAGTTCCGCATCCCTCCCCCCATATACGTTTCCATGTGGCGCATTGCAAACACACCACAGTCAATCTTATTCTCTTCGTCTCTCCAAGGCATTGCAACCCTCGACAGATCAGAATTTTCAACAACCCAGGACGATTGGTAGCATCCTCGAGCAAGCAAAAACTTGGAGAACAAAGCAGTCTGTCAAAGGATAACAAAAACAACCAATTAAAGCCTGATGAAAACAAATCAGTTAAAAATACTATTACACATCAAATTATGTCTAAATATACAACAAAATTATACTATCGATACAACAAAACAAACACTACTGTACATCAAAATAAGCTTTTATGTAAACTTAAGATTATAACTAACAATACAACAAACTAAGCCTATATATACAATAAAGTAAGTCTAATTATACAATAAAACACTGTAAAATCATTTAAATAACTTATCAGCCATGCCGGTGTGTGCTCATTCTTCGCAGGGTCTGTGCCACCAACACTTGAATTATCCAAAATGTGAATGAATCTCCTCTTAATATCATAACAAATAACATAAATATGTTCACTCTTGCATATCGGGAAGAAAAACTGCAAAAATAAGATAAAAAATAACCAACGAAAGACATCATGAGACTTGGGCTTTAGCCCACGACAATCTAAAACAATAAAACACAATATAACACAGACAAACAACAAAATACCATATCAACGGCTTGTAGCCTAATAGAATTGGCCTCAGGAAACTCGGCATCGAAATTACGTGAAAATAATGCCAATAGACCTTTTTCATCAAGCTCCTTACTTGCATCACAACAAAGAACATCCGCAATAATTCTTTGTTAGACTTGTCTTTGGACTTTACACAAATCATATAATTTAATTATAATACATATAAGAAAACCCAATAAATATACATCAACCTATCAATATCTAAACAACAAGTAATTTCTAACTCCACATCAACCTATCAATATCTAAACAACATCCAAATATCTAAACAACATCCAAATACACAACAAAAATCAGACTAACTATACAATAAATTATATCTAACTATACAGCAATATCAAACTATCTATAAAACAAACACATACCGTGCAATACATCGTCGCAAAAAATCTGGACGGCGACCCAACAGCTTTAACTTTCTCCTTAGAGTTCAAAATCACCGACCAAGCATCAAGCACAGCTACACTGACATAACGGCCTGGTGTCATGGACTTGAACTCATCCCTATATAATAACCGATCACCCACCTTGAAAATAACTTCATTCTTGACCTCATCCCTATAAAAAATTAAAAAAATGTAAGCAATCATTACAAAAATTAAAAATAAATAAAAGAAACAAAAACCGTAAATATATACTTATCCTCATCCGGTTCTCAAAAACCCATTTTGCTATCATGTTGTGATGCTTGTTCAGTTTCACAGCAACATCTATTTGTCTGCGCTTAAATGGGGATGTCAGTACTTCAGTCTTCCGAGGATTCCTCTGACTTTTTCTCGCACAAACTTTAGTTCTGCCACGGCCCCTTGAAGTACCAACCTCGTTCTTCGTTTTGCCTCCACCCTCATTAATGTCCGTCGCCCCAGCTTCATCAATTACTTTATCTCCACCCTCCACACCTGCAGACGAATCAGGGATATCACCTTCCGCGCCAACCATGCCGCCAACGCCAGCCGCAACATCAGTTGCTTTTTCTCCACCCTCCACGATTGCAGTCGAATCAACGGTCTCACCTTCCACCACAACCGTGCCACCAACGCCAGCCGCAACATCAGCCTCCCTGGCCGCCCTTTCACCAACCTAAAACAAGAAAAATTGAAATTAAAAATCAACATTAACAAGTACACCAAACATAAAGAAAATTGACTTACATTAACACGATCATCAACGTCGCCGGCCTTTTCTTTCTCACCCCCAACATTTTCCTCCTGGTAATGCTGTGTCGTCTCTAGAACAGAACCCCAAACCGGATCAACAAAATCTTGGGAAAATCCCATACTAAAGCTCGGTGCATCGTCAAACTATTTCTTGAATTCCTCCTCTCAGAACACAAAGATCCTCGACCTTCTCCAATGCCTCTACGTTTTCAGGATTATTCCAAAATGCATCATCGCTTTGAGTGTCACAAAATTCAGAAACCTTTTCGTTTGAGCCCTTCGATACTTTTTCACATATCAGGTTCCGCGCCACTGCCTCGATTCTGGGGAAACCCGGGTCAGCTGCAATCTCCCTTGGTGCATCCTTGACCATGGATATAATATCGACAACATCGGACACCACCCTGGCTAATTTAGCCAAAACCCTCCCAACATAACCCTGTAAAAAGAAAGACAGTAATGTTAGCTCTACAAAACTATATAACTATATATACAATGTTTTACTACTAAGTAAACATTAAATATACTTTAAATGTATAGCAATGGAAAATTTAAAACCTATTTGACTATGTATAATTGTATATCAATATCCATACAATAGTAATATATTAATTGTACATTTAAGTCCCTGATATGTAAACACTATGAATAATGATGCAGAAAACATCCATAAAATCCAACTTATGTATAAAACATCAAAAACACATCAATAGTACATGTCAAAAACATTATATATACACTTTTATCTTATTAAATATACATCAAACACATGCTTTAAGAATGGAAAACCTGCATGCCACCATCCCGCAATGAAGACCGTGTACATCCACACCACCCGCACTGACCTCCAACGGACATCGCGCCTTCGACGGGGCCTCATAAACGCGACGGACCCTCAAGAACTTCGGATGGCCCCTCACCCAATGGATCCACCACGCACCCCTGCCCAAAACCACCAAGCGCGCATCTCTGTCCTGCACCTCTCGCCTAGCTCGAACTCAATGCCGCACACTAGGTAATCTTCTCGGAACATGGCGATTACAAACCACAACTCATCCATGTAAAGACCCCGACAAAAACATAATTATTAGCAAAATACAAAACAATAATTCAAAAACAAATGTGAAAAAAAACCAAAAACAAAGACTTACAAGCAAAAACAACAAGGGACCATTAAACTCCTTCTTCTTCGAAGTATCCCACTTCATTCTTTGTGAAATCAGCGTCTCCAAAGTGTACTCGCACCAATTTAAATTTCTAATATTCCCCACATCTTCCAGAGACTTCATAATCAACGAGTTGACATAGCCGGACATAACATTTCCAATAATGCAACAATCAACCAACGCAATGAAATGTCTCTTAAACCACGGACCACCGTCAGACTCATCCATCATTCTCTGATGGGCAACCTCAACTTTTATTTTATACGCACCACTTGCAGTAGGCTCAAAATAATCGCGCCACTGATAATACAATTCACCTGTATCAGACTTCGTCTTCTTTACAATAGGAATATTACCATTAGGGAACCCAAGAACCCTTTGAATATCCTTCACACCACAATTGAGTGACCTCCCACCATTTAAAACCAGTTCACAACTCGCAGGCTGGAAACTATTCACCAACCAATACATCATCCGGGAAGGGAATTTGTCAATCTTAACTTCCAATAAAGTCCCAAACCCCATCTCCACAACTGACCTCTTCTGTTGTCGATTCAATGCTTTCATTGATTCAACAAATAAAGTTGTTGTAGAGTGGGTCACTAACTTTGGGAATGAATCCTTCACATTTCCACCCATTCCCTTCGCCCTCTTTGGAGAAGACACCTGCCCTCGCCAACGTCGTCACCTTTTCTACCTCTTTTTACCATGCTTGCAGACACAATATTCCTACCAAATCACAAAAAACACAAAAATAAGTATGTCTGTATCTATAATTATACAACAAAACACAAATACATGTACAACAAAATAAATGGAAGAATCCAGCAAACACAAGTATACAGAGGCATAGATACACACATCAAACAATAACTAAATATACATCAAAATATGCGTAAGTATACAACAAAACACATGTACATAAACATCATAGAAAATGAAATAATATAGATTACACTTTGCAGAACAATTATATATACAACTAATATTAACTAACTACACACTGAATCATATCTAACTATACATCGAAACACATATAAGTACACATTTACCTATACACAAATGTAAGAATGCATCATATCTACAAACAAAATACTTCATCTTCATCACGTAGAAAAAACCTGGAACCTCCATTAACAAAACCTTAGGCACTCAGATTTACAGTCGAAGAAAAACAATCGGAAAAAAAATTAAAAAAGCCTAGGATGTCACATTCACGTTCGAACACACACAAAACTAAAAGAAGAAATTAAAAAAACCATAGAATGTCACATTTACATTCGAGCACACACAACCAAAAAAATAAAAAAAAATAAAAAACCCTAGAATGTCAGATTTACGTTCGAACACACACAAACTAAAAGAAGAAATTAAAAAACCCTAGAATGTCACCTTTACATTCGAAAACACAAAACCAAAAAAAAAACTAAAAACCGTAGAAAAATCGTCGAAAAGGAAACTCACCTTTTTCAGAAACAAAAAATCGTCATCAATTCCAGAAACAGCTACGCAAGCAATTTATACCGTGAATTTCTCACTCTTCAACCGCCTGCAACCTCCTTCCCAGACCGCCAAATCGCAATTTCAAAAATGAGTGGAAGAACCATCGGGAGAATTTGGGGGGAGATGAAAGGGATTTTTCAGTTACAAAATTAAAATGAAATTGTGCAATTACCTTTGTGCCCTTTTCAGCATAAAAATAAAACGAAAATCAATAAAAAATGGTAAGATCCCAGCCACTTAAAATTTGAGATGGGTGGCCAAGATTAGTCCACATTGTCTCATTTTAATTATGTGGTCTCATTTGATCCTATTCCTATATATATATATATATATATATATATATAGGGATTGGATCAAATGAGACCACATAATTAGAGTGAGACAGTGTGGACTAATCCTGATCTGTAATTTTAGATGGTTGAGATTTACCCAATTTAATAAATATTTTTGATTTATTTTAAATCTGAAAAGAGCAGAATTGTAATTGTGTAATTACCTAATTATTTTTGATACCATAATCTGCGGCAAGAGGAAGAAGAATTGTTCAACAGAGGACAAAGAAACAATGGCAAAATCAATGAGATCGAAGAGAGAGACGAGGCTGAGGGCGATAAGGAGAGAGCTAGTTGAGCCAATTTACGATAAGAAAGATGCCGTCAAGCTTGCCCCCCTAAGCTTCTGGTCAAGTCCACTCCGTCTGAAACCTCCGCTGCCATGGAGGTGACCGTTGCCGCCACTACCTCCTCTATTAACCACAACAGCATAGGTTTGATTATTTTTCTCTCTATTCCCTTCTCAATTCTTCTGATTTATCAATTTAGTTCTCATATTAATTATGAATTTGTTATTTATGTTGTACATTGAATTTGTGATGTGTGAGCTTCGAGCGATTTTCAGTTCCCAATTACTAGTTCTCTCGGCTTTTCAATATTACCCTTGTTTACGAGATTTTGAGCTCGGTCCCTTTCCTTCATTACAAATCTTTGAGTCCAATCACAAATTACTTATTTTTTCCCCATTTAATGCTAGACGAGATATTCATTGGTATGCAGTAGGATTTTTCCCCATTTAATTCTAGACGATATATTATTGTTTCATGTGTATTGAAGCAAATTAATTATTCACATACTTCATTGACTATCTAGTGGAAAAGTCGGTGTTGTACGAACTGGATTTTTGTTTTCCAATTATTTTTGGTATAGTGGTTATCAATGGTGTTAATCTTGATATTACTGCTATGTGGAGATGGCTAATGACAATCAAGGCTTAAAATTCTTGAAGCCTATTGGGCAGAAGCTGAAAAATAAGATTAAGATAGCCAAAAGGAAGTATCGTGGCAAGGGCAAGATCAGAAAGAAGGCGATATGATGTTGTCGTCACGTTTTAGAGAGCTCGAGTTTGGGCTTTCTGATATTAGGATTGGAGGATTGGTGAAGAAGACGATGTTGACGTGGAGAAAATGAGGGCCTACGAGGAGGCAATTAGGATTATTGTACACTTATATATTTTTTGATGTATACTTAGATGTGTTTTGTTGTATAAGTAGTTAATTTTTGATGTATATATTTATGTTGTTGTATACTTATGTTTTTTTGTTGTATATTTATATGTGTTTTGTTGTATACTTATATTTTTGTTTGACAATTGTAATATGCAGTAAAATTATGTTAAACATACAACAAAATAGTGTTAAGTATACATCAAATATATGATAAATATACAACACAATAATGAGCGTGATTTTCTCTCTCTATAATTGATTTACTTAATCCACGGTCCCCATATATTTTTGTTTGGGCTATTTTAATATGCAGTAAAATAATGTTAAACATACATCAAAATAGTGTTAAGTGTACATCAAATATATGGTAAATATACAACACAATAATAAGCGTGATTTTCTCTCTCTCTCTCTATAATTGATTTACTTAATCCACGGTCCCCACATGTGAATGAGCGTGATTTTCTCTCTCTATATATATAACTGATTCCTTCATTCACGGTCCCCACATATTTTTGTTTGACCATTTTAATATGCAGTAAAATTATGATAAACATACAGTAAAATAGTGTTAAGTATACAACAAATATATGATAAGTGTACAACATACTGCATGGCAGAGCACATGCGCGATTTTCTCTCTCCAGCGTGATTTTCTCGGGATTTTCTCTCTCCCCACGTGATTTTCTCTCTTCTAATAACTGATTCCATATTTGGATGGTCCCCCACTTGGTTAATTTGATAATTTTACCCTTATTTTGCATTAATTAAATATTTAATATAATTTTAACCCCTATTTATCTTAGCCATTGATGTAGATAATGTAAGGTTGAGATGAGTCCACACTGTCTCACTATAATATGTGGTCTCATTTTAACCTCCCCATATATATATATATATATATATATATATAGGGGTTGGTTCTTGTGAGACCATCTCTTGCGGTGAGACCGTGAGACCTAATCTAAACCGTTATAATTAATCATTGGATGGTTGAGATTGAAACATTAAATATAGAAGCATTATATATCATGATTTTCGAGTGAGGGCATATCTGTCAATTAATAAAAATCGGTCAACTAACAAGATTTGCATGATTCTAACTTACCATATCTATTACCTATAATTTAGGAGGTGCAATCAATGATAATCCCCTCCAACAAACTCTAATCTCTATCCAAAAAAAAATGAAAATTTGCATATGGTAATATTCCGAAAATTTGCATAAATAAATTTGTATTTCCGGGTGTTTATGAATTTTTTTTTGTCCCAACGATTTTGAATTTATGCATACTTAACTATATATTGATGCATGTATACGTATAATATGTTGTATATTTTGTTTGAAAGTAATGATGCATGAATGCAAAATATATGAACCCAAAAATTGGACTGTGTTGGTGTTATAATTAATATTGCACATTTATCCAAACAACTTATAAGCTCTTAAAAATAGCTTATAAGATATTTAAAAATTTGGCTGAGCTTATAAGCTCTTAAAAACAACTTATAAGATGTTTAAGAGCTTATAAGCTCTTAAAATGTGTTTGGTAATTTTTTTCTTCTAAAAGAGCTTATAAGCTCTAAAAAAAGCTGTCACAGAGCTTATAAGCTCGTAAAAAAAAGTACATCCACCCCAACCTTTTTTTAAAAGAGCTTATAAGCTCCTTATTTTAAACATTCAAAGGACAAAAATATACTTAATAATTTTATAAGATATAAAAATAGCTTATAAGCTCAACTATCTTATTTTATCCAAACACTCTGACATCTTATTTTTAAAATAAGACCTAACATCTTATAAGCTCCTAAAACAGTTTATCAGATGTAGGAGCTTATAAGATATTTTGAATAAGCTTAGCCAAACACTGATGTATTGATACGTATAGTATGTTGCATATTTAATGTACCTACAGTTATATCATATTTATTCGTGCATATCTAATATTATAACGATGTCTTGTTCATATATTATGTTGCATATTTAATGAATAATACAGTTTTCATATTTTGTAAACATAAAATCTGAAAATATTATGATGCATTTTTCATCTAGTTCTGGTGTATATTTAATGTTAATTTTATGCCAATAGGTACAACTAACAACCCAAAAAGAGAGGCTTGGAATATCTCCTGGGTTAACAAAGGAAAATGCAACTTATCTTGATATTCACCCAACAAAATTACATATGCAACGAAAAAGTGCTAAATATGCAACAAAAATACATATCTTGCATTCACCCAATAAATTACATATGCAACGAAAAGTGATAAAATATGCAACAAAATTACAAAACATATACATCAAACATAAAAATAAAAAAAATCGAAAACTAAAACCTACTCATAAATTTCTAAAAAAAACTTGCACGCCTTCTTGGCTTTCAAATTTCCCACCCTTCGCCCTCTTGGTACAAGAACTACCCTCTCCATTGCCTCCATCATCTCCTTCTAGTGAAATCTCCCTCTTTTGTTTAGACTTAGCCATCGTTGACAACCTCAGTTTGATATCCCTGCCCCCTGCAGAAAAAATTGTGCATAAATAATTGTATTATATTGTATAAATAATTTAATTATGATGTATCTATAAGTCATCGAGACTAATGAATAAATATGGTACAAATGATGCATATATACTAGCTGATTGATGCATATCAAAATGATGTATGAAAAGTGTAATTTGTTTGATGCATGATTCATAAACATAAACATGACAAATAAAAATTTAACATGTAAAAACATTTAAAAGTTGTTATCTATGCAATAAAAATGAGTCTATACATACATTACACTACTCTCACTATATCAGTTGTGATGCGCAATAGATAAAATCAAAAAACTCTTACAGTGAAGAACAATGTTTGAAAAAATAATGCATGAATATGTTCATCTTGCCGCATACATACTGAATGACATATGCATAATTAAAATCAAATATAAAAAACATGTTGCCTCATTTAAAAATGCATCAAACAAAAAGAAGCAATATTAAAAAAAAAAAACTAACTGCAAAAGCGCATGATGATCCAACACACACACACAAAAAAAAAAACATTCTAGCTTTAAATCAACCCTCCCCCCAAGACTGAAAAAAATCAAAAGAACAAGAGATTAACTACATTAAAAACTGAAGATTTCACAAAAATCATGAAAAAACTAGTGATTTTTATTGAAAACAAGTCCATTAAGAACATGCAAAAAAAAAAAAAAAACCGAGAACTTGAAATCAGAAAAATAATATCAAAACAAAAGTGGTACATCAAAAATCTGTTAAAAGGAAAAGAAAACATATCTACAACGAACGAGAACCTCCGACTTCTTCAACTTATTGAGCGAAACATACTGTTGAATATTGCTTAATGGACTTAATTCTAATCAGCAGCAACCTCCTCTTCCCAGATGCCTAGAGCCGAGATTGTGTGCAATATCTTTGCAAATATGATAATGTGAAAGATACGTGATCATGATAATGTAAAAGGGATGTGATAATGTGTGCAATATCTTTGCAAAATCTAATCCTAATCAGCAGCAATAATCATGGATGATAATCTATTCTTTCTCTCACATACCATATAAAATTACATACCTATCCTTAATTAAAATTTCGTTCATCATGAATTTACCTATTTATAAACTTGTAACTGAAATAAAACATTATTTTTTACCTTAAATAATTAAAAAATCACATCCATCCATCTGGAAAAATAAACGGATCAGATTAGTCCCTACGGTCTGACCCTGACATATTGGTCTCATTTGAACCAATACCTATATATATATATATATATATATATGTAGGGATTTGATCAAATGAGACCACATAATTAGAGTGAGACAGTGTGGACTAATCCTGTCCACAAATCTGTAATTTTAGATAGTTGAGCTTTACCCAATTTAATAAATATTTTTGATTTATTTTAAATCTGAAAAGGGCAACATTGTAATTGTGTAATTACTTAATATCACTATAACCATCTTACACATTCTCTCTCTCTCTCTCTCTCTCTCTCTCTCTAACCCACCATTGCTGCGTATGAAAACTTCGAAAGCCGCCGATTACACCGCAGCAACACCACCCACCGCCGGTATCAGTTTAAGGAAAGGCTGAAATCAACTTAGGAATTGAATAATTAGTGGCAATGATGCTTGTTTTGATCAAGATTAGAGTCCAATCTATTATTCATTTTGTTGATTTTTTATCATTCCATAGGTTGACCGAGCAGAACCTCTAATTCTTGTCATGATATTAAAATTGTCTGAAGCGCTAGTATTGGTGGATTCTTCTCGCTGATGGGAGACCCGTTTATGGTAGGGTACATGTTTATTCCGTATTCCTAGCCATTCCCTCCCTCCTTGACTTTACTTTTGATCTATATATGGCAACGGGATGGGTAGACGTGGTTACCATGTTTATTCCGAGCCATCGACCTTGGTGAAGAAGACGATGCTGACGTGGAGAAAACGAGGGCCTATGAGGAGGCAGTTAGGATTATTGTACACTTATATATTTTTCGATGTATACTTAAATGTGTTTTGATGTATAAGTAGTTAATTTTTTATGTATGTATTTATGTTATTATATACTTATTTTTTTTTTTGTTGTATACTTATATGTGTTTAGCTGTACACTTATATGTATTTTGTTGTATACTTATTTTTTTATTTGACAATTGTAATATGCAGTACAAATATGTTAAATATACAACATAATATTGTTAAATATACATTAAATATATGTTAAATATACAGTATAATAAGGAGCGTGATTTTCTCTCTCTCTCTATAACTGATTTACTTAATCTACGGTTCTCACATGTTTCTGAACATGATTCTCTCTCTCTCTCTATATATATATATAACTGATACCTTGATTCACAGTCCCCATATATTTTTGTTTGACCATCTTAATATACAGTAAAATAGTGTTAAGTAGACATCAAATATATGATAAGTGTACAACATACTGCATGGCAGAGCACATGCGTGATTTTCTCTCTCCAGCGCGATTTTCTCTCTCTACACGTGATTTTCTCTCTTCCAATAACTGATTCAATACATTTGAACGGTCCCCACATATTTGTTTTGACAATAATACCCTTATTTTGCCTTAATTAAATATTTAATGTAATTTTAACCCCTAGTTATCTTGGCCATTAATGTAGATAAGGGAGGGTTGAGATTAGTCCACATTGTTTCACTATAATATGTGGTCTCATTGTATCCTCCCCAAATATATATGTATATATTTATGTATTTCCTTATAGACATGTTTTATCTATTTAAAATTTAAAATTATATGTAAATTATAATCTTTACATATTAATTACATTGGTATTTAAATTTACTTAGTTTATGGAAAATAAAGCTTTTAAGACTTTGCTCAAATAATCAGTATTTAAATTTATTTTTAATAAAAAATAGAATTAAATATATCAAACTAAATTCTCAATAAAAAATAAGTACATTTTGATGTATATAAAAATTATAACAATTACAACCCTCTAAAATCTATAATATTACAAAGAGCCCCAATGTCATTTTTAGGGATGACAATGAGGCGGGTTTGGCCAAATTCGAGATCCATCTCGCCAAGAAAAATTAAAACCCGGGACCCGCCCCGCTCCAAAACCTACCGGGGCATGTCTAGACCTGTTAGACCCGCCAATATATTTTTTTAATTGCAATAATTTATTTTTGTATTTGTGACCAAATTTTCAAAAGTAATCCATTGCCAATAGGTCAAAATAAGAAAAATTATAATTATGCAATTAATTATAACTTTGTTTTACAATTATTTAACTACTATTTGGATTTTTTTTTAAAAAAAAAACTACTATTAGGATCTTGCTATCGTACTCAACTAATGTTCAAAATAAATACTAAAAGCACAATATTACAAGATATTATATCTAAAGTAAATGATGCAAAAATATCTAAATACATATTAAAAAATATAATAACAAATAATATGGTGGGTCGGGTCCTATTAAACCCAGGACCCGCCCCAGACCCGGGCGCATTTTGAAGTTTTAGAGCCAGGACCCGTCTTGGAACCCGTTTAACAATTACAACCCGTTTAACAATAAAGCTTTTAAGACTTTGCTCAAATAATCAGTATTTAAATTTATTTTTAATAAAAAATATAATTCAAGAAAATATATCAAACTAAATTCTCAATAAAAAATAAGTACATTTTGATGTATATAAAAATTATAACAATTACAACCCTCTAAAATATATAATATTACAAAGAGCCCCAATGTCATTTTTAGGGATGACAATGAGGCGGGTTTGGCCAAATTCGAGATCCATCTAGCCAAGAAAAATTAAGACCCGGGACCCGCCCCGCTCCAAAACCTACCGGGGCATGTCTAGACCTGTTAGACCCGCCAATATATTTTTTTAATTGCAATAATTTATTTTTGTATTTGTGACCAAATTTTCAAAAGTAATCCATTGCCAATAGGTCAAAATAAGAAAAATTATAATTATGCAATTAATTATAACTTTGTTTTACAATTATTTAACTACTATTCGGATTTTTTTTTAAAAAAAAACTACTATTAGGATCTTGCTATCGTACTCAACTAATGTTCAAAATAAATACTAAAAGCACAATATTACAAGATATTATATCTAAAGTAAATGATGCAAAAATATCTAAATACATATTAAAAAATATAATAACAAATAATATGGTGGGTCGGTCCTATTAAACCCGGACCCGCCCTGCACTGGCGCATTTTGAAGTTTTAGAGCCAGGACCCGTCTAGGAACCCGTTTAACGGGGTCTAGACCTGTCCTGACTGTTAGTCCAAGTGGCTACGATAATCTAGAGGGGGGTGAATAGATTATGCCGATTTTCGGTTTTTCTCCCTCTTTTTCGAATGAAGAATGACAACAAAAATGAAAGTGCGGAAATATAAACAACACTCGTTGATTTAAAGAGGTTCAACCCACCTAGGGCCTAATCCTCTACCACCCCGATATATCCGAAGTGGATTTCGAAAAGAATTTTATTAATAGTACCAAACTATTTGTTGGACCTCTAGTGCTACCCGGATTGACGACTGTCCCCACAAACCAACAAACGAGTTTTTTCTAGGGCGCTTTGTCCTTACTCACGCGCACCCTAGAAAACTTTCCAGGGGGTCACCCATCCCATGTCTACTCCAGGCCAAGTACGCTTAACCTCAGAGTTTCTATGTAATGGACACCAGAAAAGAAGATGCATCTGTTGGTATAGGTAGTCCGTATCAAATCCTTTAAGCTCTCCTTTAACTGTGCAATCCAGCGCTCACGAGTTTTAATCGCGTGTCGTGCCTCGCGCCTCTTTTAAAGCCCATTGCAGGCAGGATGTTGGACCAAATCCCAGCAATCCCCCTCCCACCACCTGCCAGCATCTTAGCTCCAGTGCTTGACAACCTCCGATGCCCGCCAAACTTCCTCAGTTCTAACGCCAACTTTTTCAAATCAAGCGTCGCATCACGTGAGCCTCTCGGGTTCGACCACCCGAAAACCTACACCTTCGATTGCCATTGATCTGTTTACCTCGATTACGCCACCTAGCAACGTACCTTCAGTTCTGGTCCGTTTACCTCTGCTGGGCCAGCATCTTAGTTTCACCGCTCCTGGCAACTTCCTCTGCAACATTCTTCTAAGGGAATTCGAACTCGTGACCTGCTCTGATACCATTTGTTGGACCTCTAGCACTTTACTAGATTGACGACTGTCCCCACAAACCAACACGAGTCTTTTCTAGCGCGTTTTGTCCTCACTCATTCGCACCCTGGAAAACTTCCCGGGGTCACCCATCCCATGTCTACTCCAAGGCCAAGCACGCTTAACCTCATAGTTTCTATGTAATGGGCACCAGAAAAGAAGATGCATCTGTTAGAATAGGTAGTCCATATCAAATCCTTTAAGCTTTCCTTTAATCAATCCGGTCGCTCACGAGTTCGAATCACGGGCCGCACCTCGCGCGTCTTTTAAAGCCCATTCCAGGCAAGATGCTGGACCAAATCCCCAACACTATTACACCTTCACCTTGAAGAGCACCACACCACCTTGAAGATTACCACAATCTTCTTTCACCTATAAAGAGTATCACACTCTTCAACACCTAAAATCACCCAAGTGTGTTCTTACCTGAACACTAACAAGATGTCTTGTTTTGGATGATTGAGAATTACAATCAAGATTACACTTTGTTTGAAAATATTACAACTCAAAAGTGCAAGTGTAATCAAGAAGGAAGCCTAATACTCAAGATGTGTAAGTGTAAAACTAGGCTTAAAATTACAACAAGAAGTATGCTAAGAAAGAATGAGAATTTTGCTGTGAATTTCTTATTGTTTGATAGCTTGTGTGTTGTACTTGATCATTCAAAGCCTTCATATATTTATAGGAGGGTCTTCAAGATTGAATCTCCAACATAGACTCATTCATCTTCACTTTTGTCTACAAAAAGAGGATTACAAGATGTACAAAAATGATAAAGTAATAAAAATAAATATTGTTGTCTCCCATTGGCTCAAAATCATCTGATTTTGAGTGGGTCGACCGGTCGATCAGTATAAAAGATTTGAAATTAATCCGTTGAGTTTGAATCACGCACCGGTCGACCAGGGGGGGGGTCGACCGATCGACCTGTCCCTGAGCAATTTATAAAATGGAGCAAATTTGGACAGAAGGCTTGCACACAGGTTGACCGGGAGGGGGAGGGGGCCACCGGTCGACCACCAGGTCGACCTGTCCCTGGAGTGTTTTTTGTTGAGAAGTTCGAATCTTAAAAGCTCAGGTACCGGTCGACCAAGGGGGTCAACTGGTCAACCTACTCCAGGAGCGCTCCGGTCCATGAAAAAATTCTGACTTCATCTTTCGGGCTCCGTTTTACCTTGATGGTATTCAATAATAGTTAAAAACACTTTAAAACATAAAAATCAAATTTTATATCGCCCGAAAAGATTTGTTTTGAATAATTGAAAATATATTTAAGGTGAAATCATCAAAACTCAAACTCCCTATTTTTGATGATTTCAACTCAAAGCAATATTTGATAGGATATTTTTAAAAACTTAAAACAAAACTCCCCCTATCAAGGTATACTCCCCCTGTCAATAATGACCCAAAAAAACCAGTTTTATAGAGACAACAAGATTTTATAAACTCTATCAATTTTTCATTTTTGCTCAAGTGAAATATGATAGAAATCAAACAAATAAGCTCAAGACAATTTTTGGACAAATGTAATATTTTGAAAAAAATTCGTATGTCCAAAAATTCGTTTTTCAAAACCAATTTTTGAAATAACTTATGCTATCATGCAAAAATTGAAGAAACTAAACAAGAAACACTTTTACCATCAAGTACTTTTAAACAACACACATAAGTTTATAAGCACTTTTCTATTACCATCATTATAAGTTAAGCTGAATAACCATACCAAGCAAAATAAGCACTTTTGCTTATTTACCAATGTCAACCACAATAAGCATTTAACCATATCAACCAAAATAAGTACTTTTGCTTATTTGCTTTTTCTCCCCTTTGAAATCATCAAAAAGAAAATATTAGTGTAATACGAATTTATCAAAGTGCCATAGTTAACATCAAGAGTCGATAATATGAAATACTACAAGTTTGAAATTTTTTAAACAAGTTAGAAATAAAAAACAAGGGGTGGAAAACATCAATCCTCATCCGAGGAAAAGCAAGCCGAAGGAAGAAGCTCTTTGATGAATTTCTTGAGTTTACTCATCTTACTCTTCATCTTGGTGTTTTCCCTTTTTACTTCTTCGATCTCTCTTCGAAGATAGACTGTATCTCGATGAGTTTCCTTTTCAAGTTTATCTATCCGATCATATAAGGTCAAATCATCCTCTTCATCTTTTTCATTCTTATTCTCCTCCTCATTTCTTTCACTTTCTTCACCTTCTTCAACCTCTTCATTTTCTTCATCCCAGATTTCTTCCTCCCCAATATTACCTTTAGGGTCGGGATTATCACCTCTTTCCATAAAATTATCAATGTCAATATCATCAAAGAAGTCATCCCGAGGAGGTTGTGGAATGAAGGCACTTCCTCGAGCGGCTCTAGTGGGAACTTGATGCATAGTACGTTGCATTCTAACCATTTGAAGGATGTTATCTTTGTCAAATTAACTGTGGCAAATTTCAGTGCGCATCTTGGATTCCGAGTATCCCGACAAAAAAAGAAGCCGACAAATCAAGTTCCCTAAGGTATAATTCTTCTTAGCAAGCGTCCTCGATTCAATCAAGCAATATACAAACACGGCTCCATAATTCATTATTTCGCCCCGAACAATCTTATATGTGAGATAATATTCGAGATTACTTGGAAGTTTAACTTCTTTCCCACAAACACAATATGAGCAAATAAGAGATACAATTCGGTAATTTTCCGGCATGGCTATAATGGTACCCTCGGGTAAGACTCCCAAATAAGTTTTAACATCCTCTAGAGAAATCCCGAGGCTATCATTATCCCATCAACTACAAGCCAAATTAGTAACTCCTTCATTAGGCACATTTAAAAGACGACAAATATCGGCATATGTCCAATGAAAGTGACGACCATTAACAAATGTATGTATTTCCAACGACTCATTATCCTTAGCATTGACAATCCACATATTAGCATAGAACAATTGGATAAATTCATCATCATAATGCAAACTCCGATTATCCTAAAGTGAACCCAACCTTGAGTTTCAAAATACGACTTTTGTCCCAATGAATGTTGGATTTCGAAATTCCACCCCTTAATGCCACAATTTCATCCTCCGTGAGCCTATTTGGATCAACTTCTTGAGGAATTTATTCTTGTTGGGGGTTTGAAGAAGATTTACCCCTTTGCTTTCTTTTCCTCCTTTGAGGATTTTGTCCAGTAAATTGACGAGGTGCCATGAAATACAAGAGAATAAGGGTGATAATACTAAAAAATAGAAAGAATTTGTGAAGTTCTGAGAGATTTTTGAGAAATTTGGGGCTTAGGGTTCGTGCTTTGTGTGAGTGAGATTGTGAGAAAAAAAAGGCAGAGTCGATGTTTAAAACCATTATGTACTCTGATTTTGCCTAGTCGACCGGTCGACCACCCTGTTGACATATACCTGTTTTTGTCTGAAAGTTTTTCAAAAATTGCAAAACGAACCCTAGAGGTTTTTCAAAGTTTATAAAACACCTTAAAATATTAAAATGCATCAAAAAAATATAGACTTTATTCAATATCGTTATGCCTAAACGAGCTCGAATTGAGGCAAAAGTCTTGGAGGATAGTGGTTTTGTAAAAATATCTACTAATTGATCTTGAGACGAAACAAAGCACATCTCAATCTTTTGGTTCGAGACACAATCCTTTAGAAAATGATGTCGAGCCTCAATATATTTTGTTCGGTTATGATGAACCAGATTTTGAGAAATATTTATAGCGAATGCATTATCACAAAAAATAGGAATATTTTCGAAAGAACATTTATAATCCGCTAAGGTTTATTTCATCCAAACAAGTTGAGTGCAACAAAAAGCCGCCAAAATATATTCGGCTTCCGCCGTAGATAAAGATACACAATTTTATTTCTTAGAAAACCAAGATACTAAGCAATCACCTAAAAATTGACATGATTCGGAAGTACATTTTTGATCATCCATATTTCCCGCATAATCCGAATCACTATATCCTTTTAAAGAAATTTTTTTATTCTTTGGATAAAACAAGCCATAAGAAATAGTGCCTTTTAAATATCAAAAAAAATCTTTTAACGACACTTAAATGAGATTCTTTGGGATTGCTTTGAAATTGAGCGTATAAACATACTGCATGAAGAATATCGGGTGTACTTGCGGTTAAATAAAGTAAACTACCAATCACACCTCGATATTTTATTTGGTCTAACGATTTACCTTTTTCATCCTTGTCAATCTTGATGTTGGTTGCCATTGGAGTGGTGACGGTTCTTCCTTCTTCAATTTCAAACTTCTTTAGAAGTTCTTTTGTACACTTTGATTGTGAGATATAAATGCCTTCTTGGCATTCATTTATTTGGAGTCCAAGGACAAAATTGAGCTCTCCCATCATACTTATTTCAAATTCACCTCGCATCAACTTGGAAAATTTCTTGCAAAGAGATTCATTAGTGGCACCAAAAATAATATCATCTACATAAATTTGAACTAATAAGAAATCTTGCTAATTTTCAAAAACAAAAGGAGTAGTGTCAACTTTACCTCTTATAAATCCATTTTGTAAAAGAAAAGAACTAAGTCTATCATACCATGCTCGGGGTGCTTGTTTTCCATATAAGGCCTTTTTAAGTTTGTAAACATCATCTGGAATAAAACTATTTAAAAAGTGGATTTTACATCCATTTGGTAAAGTTTGAAATTTTTAAAACAAGAATAGGCAAGTAAAATACGAATAGCTTCTAAACGTGCTACGGGTACAAAAGTTTCATCATAATCAATATCTTCTTCTTGACAATACCCTTGAGCTACTAACCTTGCCTTGTTTGGAATGATGTTGCCTTGGTCATCGAGCTTGTTTGGAATACCCATTTTGTACCAATAATTGTATGTGATGGAGGAGAAGGTACAAATTCCCAAACACCATTTCTTTTAAATTGATTCAATTCTTCTTGTATTTCTAGAAACCAATCTTCATCTTCAATGGATTCCTTTGTATTTTTTGGCTCTTTTTGAGAAATTAAGAGCTTTTTCGGCAAATTTCCTTCTAGACATAACTTTTTCTAAGAGTGCCCCCAATTATGAGATCTTTAGGATGATCTCCTTTGAATTTTAGAGCAACGGGGAGATCCAAATTATCACCTTTGTCTTATTATGGAACATTTGAAGTTGGAGGTTGATCATTTAATGTTGAAGGTTCACTTGGAGCATCATTTTGAGTAATTAGTTCAATATTGTCTTCTTCATCACTTTCATCATTGAGTATCCTTTCAACACCTGAGGCTTCATTGAATTTGACATGAATAGATTCTTTAACCACCATGCTAGTCTTATTGTAAACCCGGTATGCTTTGCTCTTTGTTGAATATCCCATTAATATTCTTTCATCGGCCTTAGGATCAAGTTTATCCAATTCATCCTTGGTATTCAAGATAAAATATTTACATCCAAATATTTTGAAGTAACTAATATTTGGAGTTCCTCCTTTCCAAAGCTCATATGGTGTTTCATTCAACTTGAGACGAAGATAAACACGATTAATAACATAGCAAGCGGTACTTACGGCTTCAACCCAAAACATTTTAGAAGTAAAAATTCATTGAGCATTGACCGACTCATTTCTTGAAGAGTCCGATTCTTTCTTTCGGCTACTCCATTTTGTTGTGGTGTTCTAGAAGCCGAAAAGTTGTGAGCATATCCCTTGGTTTCATACAAGATTCTAAATTCACCATCAAATTCACCGCCTCGATCACTTCGAATAGACTTAATGGAATCTTCCTTTTCATTTTCAATAAGTCTACACAACTTAGCAAACTCATTAACGACATCGTTTTTATTTGCAAGAAAAATAGCCCAAGTATATCTAGAATAATTATCAACTATAACGAAAGTGTAATGTTTTTCACTTAGACTAGCAGTACCAATATCCCCGTACAAATCAAGATGAAGTAATTGTAGAGTCTTGGTAGTGGAAATTTTATTTTTTAGCTTAAAACTATTTTTAACTAATTTGTTCTTTTGACAAGTATCACATAAGCCAAGATTTTCAAAACTTAATTTGGGTAGTCCTTTTACATGTTGGTTTTTGTAAATATTTTGCAAATTTTTGTATCCAATATGTCCAAGTCACCTATGCCATAAACTAGTTAAATAATTATTGGCGACAAGATAAGAAATATTTTGACTAACCAAATAACTTGTACAAATTTTGTAAAGATTGCATTTTTTATTTGCTTCACAAATAATTTTATCATTTTTAAGAACAATGCATTTTTCTTTATTGAAAATAATATTGTAATTTGAATCACAAAGTTGGCTAATACTTATCAAATTGAACTTAAGCCGTTCAACTAATAAAACATTACAAAGAGAGAAAGAAAAGTTACCAATTTCTCTATTTCCAAGAATTTTTCCCTTACCATTCCTGAACATAACCATGCATTCTTCTTGGAGCTTGAGGTTGGTAAAAAGTTATCTCTTGCTAGTCATGTGGCGTGAACACCCGCTGTCCATTACCCATTTTGAATCTTCCATAATGGTTATAGCCCCTAGTACCTACAAATGAATCATTTTTAGGTACCCTATAATTTCGGGGTCCATGGGGGTTAGCCTTGAGACCTTTGAGTCTCCAATAATAGCTAAAGTTATTTTTCAATTTGCAATTATTAGCATAGTGTCAATTTTTCCTACAATAAAAACAAATAAGATTATTGGGACTCTTAGCACGTATAAAAGTCCGACCTTGGTCATTTTTCTTAGAAACATTTTGAAAAGGTTTATAACCAAGTCATAATTTGGAATGCTCACTTCTTTGTGCACAAGAATTTTTGTAACCTTTCCGTGCTTAAATTAAAACTATGCACATTCTTTTTCAGATTTTCAATCTATCTAGTGAGCATTTGTTCTCCAGAATCAAGAGCATGCATTTTTGTAATAGTAAAAGCACGGGCACGGTCAAGTGATTTATAAGAAGTAAATAATTTATCTTTTTCTAATTTTGGAGTTCATCATAATCACATTGTAAATCATCAACTAAAGAGGAAGATGAAGAATTAGAGCGTACCTAGTTGTTTTCATCGTCAATGGCCATGAGACCATGTTCGGCTTCTTCTTCCTTGTCGGATGTGGCAAGTAACTCATCTCAAGTTTTTGCTTTGGCATTTAGAGCTTTCTTTTTGGGTGAAGGGTTTTTTCTTATTTTGCTCATCCTCTGCTAGTTTCGGGCAATCGACTATGTAGTGCCCGGGTTTCTCGCATTTAAAGAATGAGTTGTCTCTTGACTTTCTTGTCTTATTTTTATTAACAAACTTGGCAAATTTTTGGACAATAGAAGCCGTCTCCTCATCATCTTCATTACTAGCATAATATGAATTACTTGAAGAAGAAGCTAAGCCTTTAGGAATAATTTGCATACCCGTTTGAGAGGTGGATGGTTTGAAATTTTTCCTCTATTTCAAATATACTTCATAGATGAGGAGGTTTTCAACGAGCTCATCGAACTTGAGAGTTTCGAGATTTTGAGCTTCCGTGATTGCTGTCACTTTTTCCGACCATGAACCGGGAAGAGCATTTAGGACCTTAGTGACCTTATCTTCTTCGGATATAACTTTTCCAAGTGCCACAAGAGGATTGACAATGTTGTCAAGCCTCTCCATCATTTTTGAAATATTTTCACCATCAAGCATAATGAAGTTTTCAAAATATTTAACAATCATGGTTTTTCTAGCTTGTTTAACTTTCTTTGTACCCTCATAAATAGTTTCCAATTTTTCCAAAACTTCATGTGCCGACCTTATGCCTCTTATGTGATTATATTCGGTGGCGATAAGAGAACAATGCAAAAAATTTAATGCCTTACCGTTTAGAGAGAATGACTTCTTGTCATTTTCGTCAAATTCCTTGAGGCTCTTGGGAGCCAATGTGCCATCCTCTAGTTTCTTGGTTGGCTGATCTATCCCTTCAATAACCGCATTCCAAATGTCGAACCTGCATCCTTGTAAGAAGCACTCCATTCGGTCTTTCCGAAAGACATATGGTGGGAAATTTATTTTATAGATTTTGATGAATACCTTGTATAACTTAAAGTAGAAAGTTGGCACCCCATTTTCCTTGTAATTTTCATTGTAACAGATAGGGCTAGAAAAGCTGAGTCAAGTCAGCTATGCCAGGAAATATAAGAAGTCAACTAAAGACTGAAGTGAAGACTCCGCTGTGGAACAACTGAGTACGGCCAAGAAGGAAGATCAAGAACTTGACTGAAGATGTATCAGCTGAGGAACAACTGTGTGAAGTGTCAGTCAAAGTCATCTCAAGAAGCCAAGTCACAAGTTGAAAGTGACAGTTGAGTCTTCAAATGATTGGAGCAGACTCAAGTCACCTGGGGAAATAGGCAGACCAAGAGAAGTCAACTGAAATGAATCCGTTGCACAGAAGTCAAGAACATTACTTAAATAAGTAATACTTCCATGTTGTCAGGTCTTAAAGTGCTCGTCCCAGAAGCGTGCAAAAGGAATAAACCAATGGGAAGCACTGCACCTCGTGTCAGAACCTGAAAAGCTGAACATTCATTTAATACGAGGAAAGGTCTACATCTCAAGATTGAAGACCAAGAAAAGACAAGCCGATAAATACAAGTGATTTTTGAAAATCAGCCTATCTCTTCAACGGGCAGATTTTTGAAAGTTCACTATAAAAGGCTGAGGAAACTCATTGAGAAAAGGTTACCTTGATTACCTGAACCAAGAACAAGAAAGCAATATTCAAACTGTAACCTGCAAATATTCTGAGAGATATTAAAGCTAATCCTCAAGCCTAAAACTCGAAGGAAATCAATCCAACACAAAGCTGTGAAGGAAAGACAACTTCAAACTATTGAAGAGGAAATTTTTGAAGAATCAAAAGGGGTCTACTTTCCAAGGAGGATTGTAGGAAGGTTCAAGGTCGAACCAATATCAAGTTATTAGAGGGCTTCGTGATCAAATCCAAGAAACTTGAGAAAGTGAGCTGAAGTAGCAAGACAAATTTGCCCTGTGAAGAAGGCTTCGTCAGGAAGAGAAGCCACCGTGTGACCAAGGCATCTCTAGACTGAGTCGAAGGAGCAAGTCAGCTGTGTGATCAAGACTTATCTCTAGACTGAGAACCACTTTGTGAACTGATCATTACTTAGTGGATTCCTCCAGGAGTTGGAGAAGAGAGGATTAGAAGAATTACCCCATCTTCGAACCTCTATAAAAATTATTTGTGTCATTTACTTTTCAACACATTTATATTTACGCATAGTTACTTTATATCTGCTGATAATCTGCTATCCAACTGATTAATAACTAAGTGCTAAAATCAAGTGTTAAAACAAGTTTAAAACAAATTCAAGGGTGTTAAATCTTCCGCGATAAAATCAACACGGCTTAGTTAAGGTTAAGGTTAAACAATCGAGTTATTCTATCAACAACTCTATCGAAACCGTTGAGTGGCTAACTCTTTGAATAACTAACTTAGTTGTCCTCAAGGACTTAGTCGTGTGTGTTAACTCGTAATATTTTAAAAGGACTAAAATCGAATATTTGGTAAGGTTTATTCAACCCCCCTTCTAAACCTTACTCACACCCATTGAGACCTACAACATAGTTGTTGGCGTCGAATATTGGTGGCTTGTTGGTGGAGGCGCCAATGGTGAGGGAGCTTTTGTTCATAGCCATGGATCTTCCTCTTTACTCGCAATGAAGAACGAGTTTGCCAAAGCGTTTGGCTTTGATACCACTTGGTAGTCCAAGTGGCTACGATAATCTAGAGGGGGGTGAATAGATTATGCTGATTTTCGGTTTTTCTCCCTTTTTCCGAATGAATAATGACAACAAAAATGAAAGTGCGGAAATATAAACAACACTCATTGATTTGAAGAGGTTCAACCCATCTAGGGCCTAATCCTCTACCACCCTGGTATATCCGAAGTGGATTTCGAAAAAGAAAAAAGATTTTTGTTAAACTATTACACCTTCACCTTGAAGAGCACCACACTCTTCTTACAACACCACCTTGAAGATTACCACAATCTTCTTTCACCTATAAAGAGTACCACACTCTTCAACACCTAAAATCACCCAAAAGTGTGTTCTTACCACAAGAACACTAACAAGGATGTCTTGTTTTGGATGATTGAGAATTACAATCAAGATTACATTTTTTTTTGAAAATATTACAACTCAAAAGTGCAAGTGTAATCAAGAAGGAAGCCTAATACTCAAGATGTGCAAGTGTAAAACTAGGCTTAAAATTACATTATTTTAGTTTCCATGATAGTATCACGAGTACTGCCCAATATTAACAAATCGTCTACATATAGACAAACTATGACAAATGCTTCCGATGTCCATTTGACATATACACATTTATCACACTCGTTGATTTTAAATCTATTTGACAACATCGTATTATCAAGGCTAATTTAACAAACTAAGGTTAATTTAAAACCAATTTAATAAATTAACGTAAAACAAATTTAAAAAATAGGTGAAATCAGCGTTTGGAACGCTGTTTTCTGAATTTCTGCAGAAATTCTGCAGCACAAATTAATTTTTTTTAAAGTAGTTATAAAACAGAGTGTTTTCACTGACCATACTCAAGAAAGATGACCTGTAAGCTAACTTGTGTTGGAACTGGAAGAATATCACCCATAGAGCATATAATATACTGACAAAATGTTATTTCAATTAATCCCAAAAAGGAAAATCAACATTGTTGTTGGTACACCTGGATAAATCGCTTTGTTTTTGGGTTTTTTTCCTCATCTAGGTTAGGGCCTAACCAGAAACGCCAGTTTGAAACGGAATGACAAAGCTTTTCCAGTATCACATCCTTCCAACAGAAGAAACTTATTTCGCATCTTATAAACAAGAAGCACATCAATTGTGCCTTAAACAGAGAATAATATGTGAACCATTCCTCATAAAATTCAAGCAAACTTCACTTCATTTGTTAAATTAAAAAATTAAAAATTAAACAAATTAAACAATAATAGGGACTGGAAGAATATCACCCATAGAGCATATAATATACTGACAAAATGTTATTTCAATTAATCCCAAAAAGGAAAATCAACATTGTTGTTGGTACACCTGGATAAATCGCTTTGTTTTTGGGTTTTTTTCCTCATCTAGGTTAGGGCCTAACCAAACGCCCGATTTGAAACGGAATGACAAAGCTTTTCCAAAGATCACATCCTTCCAAATGAAAAAACTTATTTCGCATCTTATAAACAAGAAGCACATCAATTGTGCCTTAAACAGAGAATAATATGTGAACCATTCCTCATAAAATTCAAGCAAACTTCACTTCATTTGTTAAATTAAAAAATTAAAAATTAAACAAATTAAACAATAATAGGTCACTCCAATCTCTGTTTTATAGAAATAAAATTAAAAAATTGATGATTTGAATACAGAGCTTAAAGCTCTGTTTTAAAACTATTTGTTTTTAAAAATTAATTTGTGAAAACAGCGTTTGGAACGCTATTTTCTGCAGAAACGCTATTTTCACCTGTTTTTAATTTGTTTTTACGTTAATTTGTTAAATTGGTTTTTAAATTAACCTTAGTTTGTTAAATTAGCCTATTATAAAACTTAAGATGCTATTGTCTTGGAGCTTGTTTCAGTTCGTACAAGGATCTTATTAACTTGCACACCTTCTTTTCTTGACCGGGTGTAATAAACCCTTCAGGTTGTTCCATGTAGATTTTAGCATCTATCTCTCCATTCAGAAACTCCATCTTGACATCCACATGACGAATCTCTAGAATGTGCAAAGCAACAATCCCGAGAAGCACCCAAATAGATGCAATCCTCGTTACAGAAGAATAGGTGTCAAAGAAAGCATACCCTTCTTTTTGTTTGAAGCTTTTGGTTACAAGCCGTGCTTTATACTTATAAATAGTTCCATCTGCTTTATATTTCTTCTCTAGGATCCACTCACATCCTAAAGGTTTATGACCAATAGGGATATAACCCAACTCCCACGTATGATTTTGCAGAATGGACTTGATTTCACTATTGATAGCTTCTTGCCAGAGCGGAGCATATGGACTACTTAGAGCCTCTTTAATCGAGTTCGGCTCACCATCTAACATAAATGTTATGAAGTCAGGTCCAAAGGATTTATCCACCTTAGGCCTCTTACTTCGTCTTAGTTCCTCACCATTTGGTGTTGAACTAATTGTTCTGTCAAGTGTGACAAGTGTTGTACCAAGTGTTGTTCCAGATGTTATAGGACCTGAAGAAACACCTCTAGCAACATCTCCAGTAATATCTGCAGTTGTTCCAAATGTTACAACACCCGAAGTAACACCTCCAGCAACGCCTCCAGAAACATCTGAATACAGTCATTTCTTGAATCTTCCATCTATCCTTTCTTTACAAGGATAATATTCTCAAAGAATATAGCATTCCTTGACTCAATTATGGTACCAACTGTCATTTCCAGATTTTCTGACTTACGTACCATAAAATGATATGCACTACTATTAAGTGCATAACCTATAAACACGCAATCGACCATTTTAGGATCGATTTTAACTTGCTTTGGTTTAGGTATTGCAAACTTAGCCAAACACCCCCACACTTTAAGGTATTTAGAAGAAGACTTACGATTTTTCCACAATTCATAAGGAGTCTTATCTTTTCCATCAAGTGGGATTTTATTCAATATGTGGTTGGCCGTTAAAATAGCTTCCTCCCACATATTCTGCGATAATCTGGAACTAATCAACATGACATTCATAATCTCTTTAAGAGTGCGGTTTTTGCATTCAGAAACACCGTTAGACTGTGGTGAATATAGAGTCATTGTTTGAAGAATAATTCCCGATTGTGTACATAATTCTTCAAACTATGCAACATATTCTCCACCTCTATCACTTCAAATTATCTTAATCTGGCAGCCAAGTTGATTCTCAACTTTATTTTTATAATTTTTAAAAGCCTCCAAAGCTTCATCTTTACTTCTTAACAAATATAAGTAGCAAATTCTTGTGCAATCATCAATGAATGTGATGAAATACTTTTTACCACCTTTAGTTTGCACAAACTTCATATCGCACACATGAGTGTGTATCAATTCTAAAGGTGAAGTACTCCTTTCAACCGAATGAAAAGGAAACTTAGCCATTTTGGCTTCAACACAAACTTCACATTTTCTTTGTGGGTTTACTTCTGGTAAATTAATTAATTCCAAATTTACCAATCTTTTTATAGCATTTAGATTTACATGTCTTAATCTAATATGCCATAAATCAGAGCACTTGAGAATGTAAATAGAAGAAGATTCATTCTTATTCATTTCAACTTCGCCAAAACGACATACAATCATTAGATTCATTTTGAACAATCCCTTGTCTAGATAACCCCTACCAAGGAACTATTCAAACTTGCAAAGTACAAACTTTTCAAATTAAAAAACTAGTCTAAACCCATGGTTAACTAGCAGTGAACCCGAAACCAGATTTTTACAGATGTTTGGGACATGCATCACATCATTCGGCTTCAACTCATTGCCCAATGTAAGCTTTAGCACCACTGTTCCTATGCCAGCAACATCAGAAGTGGCGTGATTCCCCATGTGGAGCTTTCTTCCAGTCGACAGGATGTAGTAGGAAAAAGCATTCATATCAAAATAGACATGACAATTGGCGTTGGTATCTACAACCCATTCTTTTGGGTTATTTACCAAATTGGCTTCAAATACCACTACCGACATGTCAACATCGGTTAGTTCCCTTTGTTCAACCACATTGACATTGGATTGTTGTTTGGTTTTCTTTTTCTTTGGCTGACGATAGTTCTTGACCATATAGTTCGGTTTGTCACAATTGAAGCAAGTCCCCTGAAACTTTCTAGTTGTCGGTTTCTTGCGTTTGTCATTAGGCATTTTCTTCGAATTGCTTTACGAGTCGTGCTCCATCAAATTCGCTTTCGAACCCATTGGCTGAAGCCTGGACTTAGAGTCAATCTTCTTATTGTCTTCCTCAATTCTGAGTTTAACAATTAGATCCTCTAGTCCCATCTCCTTTCGTTTATGCTTGAGATAATTTTTAAAATCCCTCCAATTTGGAGGCAGTTTCTCAATCAATGCGGTCACTTGGAATGCCTCTAGTAAGGCCATTCCCTCGGCAGAGATTTCATGTAGGATCAACTGGAACTTATGCACTTGTTCCATCACGGTTTTAGAATCAACCATCACAAAATCCAATAACTTACCGACAACAAATTGTTAGTCCAAGTGGCTACGATAACCTAGAGAGAGGGATGAATAGATTATATCGATTTTCTGATTCTTGCCCTCTTTTTTGAATGTAAGAATGATAAGAAAGATGGAAATGCAGGAATATAAACAACACATGTTGATTTATAGAAGCCCAACCCACCTAGGGCCTAATCTTCCACCACCCCAGTATATCTAAAGTGGATTTCAAAAAAAGAAAAAAGTTTTATTCATAACAAACAATTACAAACCTTTACCTTGAAGAGTACCTCACTATTCTTACATCACCTCCTATGAAGATTACCACAATCTTCTCACAACAATGAAGAGTACCACATTCTTCAACACCTAAAATCACCCAAGTGTGTTCTTATCACAAGAACACTAACAAGGATGCCTTTTTCTGGATGATTGAGAATTACAATAAAGATTACACTTTGTTTGAAAATAATATAACTCAAAAGTGCAAGTGTAATCAAGAAGGAAGCCTAACACTCAATATGTGCAAGTGTAAAACTAGGCTTAAAAATACAACAAGAATTATGCCAAGAAAGAATAAGAAGTTTGCTGAGAATTTTCTTGTTGTTTGAATGTTTCTGTGTTATATTTGATCCTTCAAAGCCTTTATCTATTTATAGGAGAGTCTTCAAGATTGGATCTCCAACATAGGCTCATCCATCTTTACTTTTGTCTACAAAAGAAGGATCAAAAGATACAAAAATTGTTAGGAATTGTAAAGTAGATCATGACAGATAATGGCTTAACAAGGATAGAATGTTGCTGTAAAAAATCATAGATCGGCCGATTGACCTGTTGAAAATTCGAACATTTAAAAGGTTAATATGAAATTTGACATAATTAAACAGGGTGTTGGGCTGGTCCAAGGGGGACTGGACCGGTCGACCAGGGGTTCGACCAGTCGACCCCCACCCTAGACCGGTCACCCAACCAAAAATAAAGAACAAAGAGGATTTTGAATATGCTACGTTGTTCAGCTACCGTTCGACCACATTGGTCAGCCTCAGGGTCGACCGGTTGCCCTGCCCTATTTTAAATCCATTTTTGTTTCTATTTTAGTTTTTAACTTTTAGGCACGGGTTGCCCTCTTGGGCGACCTATTGACCTCGAAACAGAAGTGTTGTCCAATTTTTGTCAAAAATAAACTTCAAGAAATACTCCGAAAAATTAGTACAAATCATTTAAATTAATTTGGAGTATTTGGACAACATTTTGGAATATTTTTTTGGTGTAAAAACCCATTTAAATAAAATCATCAAAATCAAGATACAAAGATTTTTCTAACAAACTCCCCCTTTTTGATGATTACAACCCAAAACAATTTTACAAGATTAAATAATTTTTCCGGTCGAAAAAAATAGTCTATCTGATTTAAGCAACATTTATCAAAAATAAAGTTTTAACAATGAAATGAGCAAAACTTTACAAAAGAAGTTTTAAGAAGCCCCCCTATCAATAAGCTTAAAACAAAACACACAAAAAATGAAAATTAAAGCATAAAAGCTACAACTTTTACAATATAGCTTAAAAGCTATATATCTTAAAAACTTCTCCTGTCAATGAAAATCATTAGTAACATGCTTAATCAATCAAAGGAGAAAATATAAAGAGTGTTGTAGCTCCAAAAGGCTATTTTCATAAGTGTTTTTCTTAAGAGCTTTTAAAGGTCTAAAAAAGCTTAAAATCTTCCCTTGTCAAAATAAACTTGTTAGAAGCATAACTAAATGAAATAAGGGAATACAAAAAAATACAAAAGCTCCAACTTTTGAAAATTAGCTTTTATGTCCAAGAGATTTTTCAGTGAGCTTTTACAAGCTCTTTTACCTCATCAAAAATACTTTAGGCTCAAGACATGTTTCTCCCCCTTTGGAATCATCAAAAACACCATTAGCACAGATAAAACAGTAGAAATTAACATCAAAGTAGCACATTACAAAAGATTATACCAAGCAAATGTTAGAAATATAAAAACAACAATTCAAAAGCTAAGCATAATAAATGAAATGGATCACTCTTCGTTGGAAGAGAAACAAGCGGTTGGAAGGAGCTCTTTGATAAACTTCTTCAATTTACCAACCGACCTTTTGAGCTTTGAGTTCTCTTACTTGAGTTCCTCTTTGCTTATCTTAGAAGCTTCATATTTGAGCTTTTGATCGTCAAGCTGGGATTGGTATCGCTCAGTAAATTCTTTGAATTGACCATTAAGATAGCCTCTCTCATCATCAATCGACTCATTAGCACTGATATTATTCTTCGGATTGCCGTCATTACCTCCCGCTGCCAATCTTTCGGCTTCTTCATCATTAAAAATATCATTCGGGTTTTGTGAAGATGATGTTTGTGATTTTCCCTTAGCCGACTTAGTAGGACATTCGGGCATTGTCATACGCATCCTAATCATTTGTTGAACATTATCTTTGTCAAAGTCGTCATGGATGATTTGGGAGTTGAACTAGAAAGAAGGTAGTCCCGACTATAAGAGCAATTTGCAAATCCAATTTTCCATTGAAAATTCTTATTTCCTTGGGTAATCGACTCAATAACACATTGGATTAGTATCACTCCAAATTTCAGTAGCTCCCCCTTTGAGATTTTGTATGTCAAGAAATAATCCATGTTGTTGGGCAATTTCACAGATTTTCCACAAACACAATATGCTACAATCATGGATATTAAATGGAGCTCAGTTGTCATGGATAAAAGTGTGAAATCGGGCCAAACACCCAAATAGGTCTTAATCTCATCTAAAGAAACTCCAAAAACATCATCATTCCAATGAGAACAATCGAAATAATCCCAACCTCCTTCACGAACATTCAACAATCGACAAATATCATTAGGCGTCCAACAAAAATGATGCCCTTTAACAAATGAATTCATAACAATCGGCTTTTCACTCATATCATACTCAATCCACAAATATGTATAAAAGAGCATAATTAACTTATCATTATACATCATAAAAGGGTGTTCCCATAAATACATCCACCATTGAGTCTCAAAAATAGTAAATTCATTTGAGAAAGTACCAAACTGACAAATTTTAGTACGCCCAATCAATTTATTGCTCAACTCTAAATCCTCAAAAGTTTTCTCCGCAAATTTATTGATGAACTTCATCGAATTAGAAAGACGACGAGCTTGAGATAAAATGAATTTCTTACTTTTTGTCCATTTGACATTGTCTTTTAAGATTGTAGCCCGGAGCTTGAAACTTTGGACCCGTGTAAGTTTGGAGTTCTGGAATTTCACCTTGCTTCTGAGCTATATTCCTTTGCGTAGCTTGAATTTCATGTTGCTCGACTTCATCTTGGCGAAAACTTGAAGAACCCTCTCTGACTCTTCTTATTTTAGGATTGGGATTTCGACTGGTAAAATTCTTGGGAGATGCCATGAGATTGAAATTCTTACAAAAATAAAGAGATTAGGAACAAGAATTAAGAGATTTGGTGAAGAATTGAGTGATTTTGAAGAAAAATAGTGAAATAGGGCTTAGGTTTTCGAAAGAGGAGAAGAAAAAGATTTTTGTTGATGTTTTGAAAAACAGAGTACAGAACATTTTTAACTTGTGAAACAACACATGTCGACCGATCGAGGGGGGTTCGACCGGTGCATGAACAGGTCGACCGATCGACCCCCTTGTACGACTGGTGCCTAAACACTAACAAGGATGTCTTACCACAAGAACACTAACAAGGATGTCTTGTTTTGGATGATTGAGAATCACAATCAAGATTACCCTTTGTTTGACAATATTATAACTCAAAAGTGCAAGGGTAATCAAGAATGAAGCCTAATAATCAAGATGTGCACGTGTAAAACTAGGCTTAAAAATACAACAAAAATTATGCCAAGAAAGAATAAAAAGTTTGCTGAGAATTTTCTTGTTGTTTGAATGCTTGTGTAGTTGTGTGTTATATTTGATCCTTCAAAGCCTTCATCTATTTATAGGAGAGTCTTCAAGATTGGATATCCAACATAGGCTCATCCATCTTCACTTTTGTCTACAAAAGAAGGATCAAAAGATCTACAAAAATGGTTAAGAATTGTAAAGTAGACCATGACAGATAATGGCAAAACAAGTATAGAATGCTGCTGTAAAAAATCAAACATTTAAAAAGTTAATCTATGATTTGACATAATTAAACAGGTTGTTGGACCGGTCCAAGGGGGGTTGGACCGGTCGACCCCTGCCCTGGACCGGTCACCCAACCAAAAATCAAGAACAGAGAGGATTTTGAATATGCTACGTTGTTCAGCTAACGGTCGGCCTGAGGTCGACCGGTTGACCACACCGGTCGGCCTCATGGTCGACTGGTTGCCCTACCCCATTTTAATTCCAATTTCATTTCTGTTTCAATTTTAAAATTTCAGGCACGGATTGCCTTCTTGGGTGACCGGTTGACCTCGAAACAGAAGTATTGTCCAATTTTTGTCAAAAATAAACTTCAAGAAATACTCTGACAAATTAGTAAAAATCATGCAAATCAATTTGGAGTATTTGGACAATATTTTGGAATATTGTTTAGGTGTAAAAATTTATTTAAACAAAATCATCAAAATCAAGATAAAAACATTTTTCTAACACAAATTTCTTTGTGCCGACATCCTCGATTTTGTACTTCTTCTCTAAAGACTCCCACAATTCTTTGGAGGATTTCATCGCATAATACATATTGTAAAGTGCATCCCTAAGCATGTTAAGGACATAGTTACGGCATATGAAATCACCCTGGCCCCATGCATCAAAAATAGCGCATTTTTCAGCATTAGTCTCGTTTTCAGCCACCATTGGAGTGTCCTCGGTTAGATATTTTGCCAAGCTTAGAGTGGTGAGGTAAAATAATATTTTTGTTGCCACCTCTTGAAGTCAATACCCATAAACTTCTCGGGTTTCTCAGCCTGAGCACGAAGGATGATCGGGGTTCTGCTTGTGCTCGCCATCGTGAAGATCAGTTATTTGTCTTGTAATTGTTGAATACAAAGTGTTACTGCGGGAAGTCTTCAACATTGACTTATACAAATTGTTGGGAAATTTATTGTTTAGATTTTGATGAATGCCATGTAAAACTTAGAATAGGAAGTTGGCACCCCAATTTTTGTTGTAATAAATAGGGTGGTCAAGTGAGTTAAGTCGATTATGCCCAAACATGCAAGAAGACAACCGGAGACTAGAAGGAAGACTCATTTTGCAAGACAGTGAGTATGGCAAAGAAGAGAAGACGGAACTCGATCAAGGAGCGACTAAGATGCGGTGAGAGAAATATTAGTCAAGTCAACTCAAGATAAGCCAAGTCTCAAGTTGAAGTGACAAGAGTCATCCAATGATTGGAAGGCGACTCTAAGTCACCTGGGAAAACAAGGAAATGCGGTCAAGTCGAGATAATCAAAAAGATCCGTTGCCGAGAAATCAAGAGAATTACTTAAACAAGTATCCATGCTACCTTTCTCAAGTGCTCGGTCCCGAGAAGCGTGCAAAAGGAATAAACCAATGGGAAGCACTACACCGTGTCGAACTCCGAAAAGTCAAGAACAATTCATACGAGGAAATGGCAATTCCAAGAATCGCAACAAGACAAGCCAACGACCACAAGTGCCTTTCAAAAATAAGCATATCTCTTCAACGGGCAGATATTTTGAAAGAACACTATAAAAGGCTGAGGAATAACTCTGAGAAATAGTTACGAATGTTACGGAGATTACATAGGTTACCTTGACCATACAAGCAAGAAGGAAACATTTTGTAACCTGAAATATTCTCAAGTTATTAAACGCTTAATCCTCAAGCCTACACTACGAAGAACATCAATCCAACACTCACATATGAAGGAAAGATAACTTCAATCGGGTTGAAGAGGAAATTATCAAGAATCAAGGGTCTACATTCCACGAAGGATTGTAGGAAAGTTCAAGGTTGAACCAAGTCTTGAGCTTTTGGAGGGCTTAGTGATCAAATCCAAAGAGCTTGAGCAAGTGGGGTCAGTAGTAGCAAGACAACCGCCTGAAGAAGAAGCCGAGTCGTCGAGAAGCCGCTAAGTGATCAAGGCGTCTCCCGGATCGAGTCCCAAAGGATCAAGTCGGTTGTGTGATCAAGACTTGTATCGGACTGTCACCACTTTGTATACTAATCAATACCTAGTGGATTCCTCCAGGAGTTGGAGAAGAGAGGAGTAGAAGAATTACCCCATCTTCGAACCTCTATAAAAACGTATTGTGTCTTTTACATTTCAGCACTTTAATTTCTGCATCATATTTGCTTAATTCTGCTGACATATTTGCTATCCATTAGATAATTTCTAAGTACTAAATCAAGCTTTAAATCTCTACTAAACCAAAAATAAGGGTGTTAAGTCTTCCGCTGAAATCAAACCACAGTTGAGCTAATTCAGTCTTAACAGCTGAGTTATTCTATCAACAGCTCAGTCGAGTCTGTTGAGTGACTAACTCTACTGATTAACTAAATTGGTTGTCCACCAAGGACACAGCTGTGTAGTATCAACTCTGAACTTTTAAAAGGACTAAATAAAAAATTTGGTAAGGTTTATTCAACCCCCCCTTCTAAACCTTACACTCACACCCCTTGGGACCTACACAAATAGAATAGAAAAGAATAAGAAAATAGAAACTATCTATAACAACTTGTAGGACAGAAGCCGAGTTGAATAGAACTTTTTCCGCAAGGCAAATACGTCCTGACTAATGCTCACAGTATGAAGTAATATCCTCAAAGATAAAACGGCTTAACCTCTTTTGTATACTGTAGCACCACGGACACAAAAGCACATTTCGAACTTGAAAGAGTAAGAACTAGTTGTTGTACTCGAATGCAGAATGAAGTGTTCTTGAAAGTGTTACTGGAAATGTTACAACACGTTATAACGACACATTCGAAATATGCAGAGAGTATGCGATTTTTTCTATGTTTAAAAACTGCAAAGAAACCAACTATATATAGACAATAAAACTCCACATGCAGGGAATTAATCATGGTGAGTTTGTGGGCATTAACCTTCCTTGTAATAGCCAGGTTTACAACCACAATGATGACCACTTTCTGGGAGTTACAACCCTATCAATGCCACTATCTGAGGAGTTACATACTCCAACAGGACCTGGATCCGGGACCAAAGGGTCGGGCGAGTGGGCGCGCGTGCGTGCGTATAGCCCACTTGTGATCATCTACTTATGTTATAGTATATCCAACTATTAATATCTTCTAGTTTATAAACTAGGATAAACTTTGCTTTATAATCTATGTGGGATGAAGAAAAAATTTTCAACTCGCTTTACATAATGCCCATTCATGTGGTCAATTTCGTGTATTAATTTCTAAATCACTGAAATTCGGTTTTGAGAAATAAAAAATACTACGAACAATTACTCGAAACATGAATTAATAATAGATAATTTAATTCCTCTAAAATTAAATTCTTAGCCACCGAAAATTTGGTTAAGGTTAGGTTGACGACCACTATTTCCAACAAAGAACTATTTGGGAACATATATCTTCAATTATTTCATTAGTTGTATCTGAAGAGGGTTTTGGATGGAGGACCCTGAACATATGACAATGTCCAATGTAATTGATCAAAAGGTTGGTAACTTTAATGGGTCTTTTATTGAGTATGATGCATAAAAAACTCCTCTTTCTAGAAAAATTATATGAGAATTCGAGTTAAAATTGATGTCTGTAAGCCTCTGAAGCGTTATAAGAAGATTCATCTACCCAATGGGGAAAGTTCAGTGGTTCAATTTGAATATGAGCGACTTGGGATTTTCTGCTTTATTTGTGGCAAACTTGGCCATTCCGACAGATTCTGCGAGCAAGGCTTTACTGACTCTTCAAATGAATTCACTAGGGAATGAGGTGCATGGCTCTGTGTTAACACATCGTTCCGATGGGGTGGCGACATAGAGTAGTGGCTTTGGGATGAGAATACAATGCTAGTTGGAGGTGGCGAGAAAGTAGGCAAAAATTTCGCTCGGTCACCATCAGTTACCAAAGTCTCAGGGGGTTCAAATTTTAATATGGCAAGAAATCAGCATTTTATGAGCGGGAATCATTTAAATGGAGTATCCGACCAGATGTTATCAAGGAAAAAACTGTTAAGAACCAAAACCAAGAGAAATGATACTCAAGAAATATGGGAATATTAATTGCATTGATAATGGAACAAACTAAGGCTTATATATAGCCTTTTACAATCTAACTGAATAAAATAAACTAACCCATAATAATTAAAGTAAATGACTCGCGTTAGCTATAAACTAGGAAACACAAAACAACTATCCAAAAGACTAGGACTTAGTCAAACAAAATACAAACTCAATCTCTAAATATTCTCTTCATTCCCTCCCTTAAACTAGTTTCCAACTAGTTTAGTTCTGGAACATGGCAAACTCCTAGCTGACTTCGAAACTTCTGAAATGCATATAGTGTGAGGGGCTTTGTCATCATATTTGCTAACTGGTCTTGTGTTCCACAGTGCACCAAATCAAATGCTCCTTCTCGTGTGAGATCACGAAAAAAATGAAACCGCACATCAATGTGCTTGCTACGACCATGTAACACGAGATTTTTCGAGAGCTTAATTGTGGAACTATTATCACAAAGAATAGTGATGCATTTGCTTTCCTCCATACTCAGCTTCTCAAATACCATCTTCATCCAAATAGCTTGACTAAAGCACAAGCAAATGCGACCACAAACTCGCTTTAGTGGTTGAAAGTGTGACTATTGGTTGTTTTCTTGAGGACCAGGCAACAACTCCGGATCCCAACATGAAGACATAAATGATGTGCTTTTTCTATCTTCTATATCTCCCGCATAGTTGTTGTCTCAGTATACCCAACAAGACCACCACAACTCCCTCCCTTGTAGAAAATTCCAAGCCCAATTGTTCCTTTCAACTACCTTAACATCCTCTTAGCTGCCATCATATGCAACTCGGTTGGTTTCGACATGTACCTGCTAATCAAACCTACCGCAAACATCAAATTTGGCCTCGTAGATGTTAAATACATGAGACATCCAACCATCTACTTAAATTGAGTCTCATCAACATGAACCCCATTTTCATCTTTATAGAGTTTACAACCTGGAACCATTGGATTGTGAACTGAGTTGCTATTATCCATTTTAAATTTCTTCAACACCTCCAAAGCATACTTTCTTTGGCAAATATAAATCACATCCGACCTTTGCAATACTTCTATACCAAGGAAAAATCTCATTCTTCCCAAATCAGTCATATCAAACTCCCTTAACATGGAATTCTTAAATTTAGCAAACATCAATGCATCATTGCCAGTAAATATTAAATCATCAACATATAAACTAACAATGAGAATATTACCTCTCTTATTTGTTTTAATGAACAAAGTATGTTCACTATAACATTTCTCGAACCCTTCATTAATGAAATGTGCTTCAATACGACTAAACCAAGCTCGTGGAGCTTGTTTTAGTCCATATAAGGCCTTCTTCAACCTGTAGACTTTCTGAGGATTGTCTTTCAATTCATAACCATTAGGTTGCTCTACGTACACTTTCTCATTAAGTTCCCCATGTAGAAAAGCAGATTTGACATCAAGTTGGTAGAGAGTCCATCCCTCTTGAGCTGCAAAAGCCACAATCATTCTCATCAGTATCCATCCTTGCAATCAAAAGAATACTTCATGTAATCTATCCCTTGTTGTTGTACATACCCTTTTGCCACCAAACGAGCTTTCAACTTGTCCACTTCTCCATTTTCCTTGAGCTTGGTCTTATAAACCAACTTTAGCCCAATCTTCTTTGCACCTACAGGGAGATCAGTGAGTTCGCATGTGTTATTTTTCTCTATAGATTGTATCTCCATATCCATAGCTATCCTCCATTTTTCATGTTTCACAGCCTCTTCAAAGTGTATTGGATCTGTTGAAGTAAATAAAGCCAAATTGACATTTATATCTTCTTCCTCCGACTCCTCCGAAAGTCCAGCTCTAGTTACATAATCTCTCATCCACGTAGGGGTCCCTCTATTTCTTTTATTATCAGAACATGATAATTCTCCTTCATTCTCATTAGTTTGATGACTACCAATTTGTTCCTCAATGACTTCATTTTCTTCTCTGCTCACTGCTTCTTCATTGTCTCTGTTTGCTGCCTCATTATCTGTTAGTCCAAGTGGCTACAATAATCTAGAGGGGGGTGAATAGATTATCCCGGTTTTTCGAGTTTTGCCCTCTTTTTCGAAAGACTCAAGCAAAGATGAAATGCTTAGTGCGGAAAGTAAATAGCACGCATCGATTTATAGTAGTTCAACCCACCTAGGGCCTAATCTACTACCACCCCAGTATATCCGGGATGGATTTCAAAAAGAATTTGTTTTTTATTAATTTACCAAAAATTAATACAACACCTTGAGGATTACCACAACCCTCTTTCACCACCTTGAGGATTACCACAACCCTCTTACAACACCTTGAAGATTACCACAACCTTCAAACACCTATCACCTAGATCACCCAAGTGTATTCTTACCACAAGAATACTCACAATGATGTCTTGTGTTGAATGATGACCAAAAATCAAGATTACAACTCAATAATGATTGAAACAATATGAGTACAAGTGTAATCAAGAATTGAAAGCCTAGACCTCAAATTTGTGCAAGTGAAAGTGCTAAGGCTAATACAACAATATATATGAAAGTGTTTGCTTTGTTTGCTCTTTGCTTGTATGGAGTGTTGTTTCTTGTTGCTTGAATGAAGCCTCTATTTATAGGAGAGGACTTGGCTTTCATTTCCAGACATTGGCTCCTCCTTGGGGAGTGATTTGCTGCAAAAGAAACCATTTAAAAAGATCAATATAGTTTGTTAGAAATCAATCCCACAAAATTGGGAAAAGTATGCAAAACGCAAGCGGATAGTTTCTTTGTCAAAAGAGGGTTCGACCGTCGCGCGGAGATAAGATTGAAATTGAATTCTGCGAAATTTTACACAGGGGGACCGGTCATAGGGGTGCGGCCAGTGCCGCCTTAGTACCGTGACCGGTTGGAGGTGACAAAATTACAAACAGAGAAGACGAACTAAGAGGGTCGCTCTCAAGTGCGGCCGCCCACCAGTCGACCGGTCGCTTTCCTTTTTTTTTTTTTTCTTACGTCCCATTTTTTGTTTTCAAAACTCAACTCAGTACGGGTTTCCCTATGGGCGGCCCGTCGAGCTCGAAACAAATGTGTTGTCCAATTTTTTATCGAAAATAAACCCCAAAAAATACTTCGAAAAATAGTAAAAACATTTTAAGACGATCGGAAGTATTTAGACAACATTTAGGGACATTGTTTTGGTTTAAAAACATATTTGAACAAATTCGAACAAAATCATCAAAATCATGTTAAAAACATTTATCTAACAAACTCCCCATTTTTTATGATTACAAACCAAAACAATTTTCTCGAGGACGATTTGAAAAACAAATAAATTTTCCGGTTTTACAAGTAAACTATCCGTTAAAGGTATTTCATACAAAGCTCCCCCTATCTATGAGCATATCAACAAAAGATTATTATAAGTTAGAAGCACAAGCTATAACAAGCTTATATAAGATGCATATAGACATCATTAGCTAAGAAGCTCCCCCTGTCACAATACGTATAATCTTTTGCTATTGAGTCCATAATACAAGCCATGGACTAGGTATTCTTGGCTTTAGAAAGCCATGGCTTATAGCTTTTATTGCGAGCTTTTAATAGCTTCTTTTGGCTAACGAGCCAATTTCCTGTTTCTCCCCCATTGGAATCATCAAAAAGTATGTTAGGATGATAAAAACATCATATATGTATATCAAAGTGCGCAAAAAGAGCCGGTGTATCAACCGTTGAGCCATTTAGGCTTTAAAGAACCTAAGAAAATGGGAGAAATGTAACATGGAGAGTTCATATGCTCGTTTTGTTTGCCAAAACATGATCTCAATAAGTATAGAAGACTTTTGAAAGCAAGAGAATCATTTAGAAGTTGAAATTTTATTTGCGACATTTTATCGAACACTTTGTGGGCGTAAAAATTAAAAGAAGTTGTATATAGCCCTTGCAAATGATTCAAGCCAAAAAAAATTCATCACCAAATTACATCAAACATCATACAAAACAACATAATAGCAAAGCTCAACAAGATCATATGCAAAATATATCAAGAATTATACAAGAAAGCCATAAACTCAAGGGTTCAACCCAATTGAGCAAAGTAAGGAAAATTCTTACCATTTGATCGGAGAAGATGAGCTATGATGATGATAAACATGCTATATTAGGTCCAAGATGTGATTAGAATGCATGAAAATCAATTTTGAGTGAAAAATGTGTGAATTTGGCAAAGGGGACAAAAAATGGCAAAAATAAGGTAAAATGGCGAATACTGAAGACATAACCGTTTCAATCCAAAATAAAGCTCAGGGCGACCGGTCGAGGTTGAGGGCGACCGGTCGACGTTGAGGGCGACCGGTTGCCCTCAACCTGTTTAGCCCACTGTCTTGACATTTTGAGGAAATCCGAATTTTCAACCAAAAATCCGATTTTTCGCCCCTAAGTTTTAAAAACATGCAAAATGCAAACATAAGCCTCATTCAATATGCATTATGCCTAACCGAGCTCGTATGGACGCAAAAGTCTCGGAAGGTAGCGGTTTTGTAAAAATGTCCGCTAATTGATCTTGAGATGGTACAAACGATATCTCAATTTTACGTTTTGAAACACAATCCCTTAGAAAATGATGTCGTATCTCAATATGTTTAGTACGGTTATGATGAACCGGGTTTTGAGCAATATTTATAGCGGATATATTATCACAAAAGATAGGTATGTTTTCAAAAGAGCATTTGTAATCCGCTAAGGTTTGTTTCATCCAAAGAAGTTGAGTATAACAAAATGCGGCGGAAATATATTCGGCTTCGGCCGTTGAAAGAGAAACACAGTTTTGCTTCTTCGAAAACCAAGAAACTAGGCAATCGCCTAAAAATTGACATGATCCAGAAGTACTTTTCCGATCATCAATATTTCCCGCATAATCCGAATCACTATAACCTTTAAGAGAAAATTTTTCATTCTTTGGATAAAATAAACCATATTGAATAGTGCCTTTCAAATATCGAAAAATCCTTTTAACGGCACTCATATGAGATTCTTTGGGATTGCTTTGAAAACGAGCACATAGGTATACGGCATGAAGAATGTCCGGTCTACTAGCGGTTAAATAAAGTAAACTACCAATCATACCTCGATACTTTGATTCATCCACGGACTTGGCTTTCTCATCTTTGTCAATTTTGACATTTGTTGCCATGGGAGTAGAGACGGTTCTTCCTTCTTCAATGCCGAACTTTTTCAAAAGTTCTTTTGTGTACTTAGATTGTGAAATATAAATACCTTCTTGACATTGCTTAATATGGAGTCCAAGAAAGAAGTTGAGCTCCCCCATCATGCTCATTTCAAATTCTCATTGCATCAACTTAGAGAATTTCTTGCACAAAGAATCATTAGTAGCACCAAAGATAATATCATCAACATAAATTTGCACAAGTAAACAATCTTGCCCTTTTTCAAAAACAAAGAGAGTTGTATCAACTTTACCTCTTATAAAACCATTTTGTAAAAGAAAAGAGCTAAGTCTATCATACCATGCACGGGGTGCTTGTTTTAAACCATACAGGGCGTTTTTAAGTTTATAAACATCATTAGGCCTAGAAAAATTTTCAAACCCCGGAGGTTGTTTTACATAGACTTCTTCTTGAATAATACCATTTAAGAAAGCGGATTTAACATCCATTTGGTAAAGTTTGAAATTTTTGAAACAAGAATAGGCAAGTAAAATACGAATAGCTTCTAAACGTGCTATGGGTGCAAAAGTTTCATCATAGTCAATACCTTCTTCTTGACAATACCCTTGAGCTACTAACCTTGCCTTGTTTCGAACAATGTTGCCTTGATCATCAAGTTTGTTCCGGAATACCCATTTTGTACCAATAATAGTTTGAGATGGAGAACAAGGTACTAATTCCCATACATCATTTCTTTCAAATTGATTTAACTCCTCTTGCATTTCTAAGAACCAATCCTCATCCTCAATGGCCTCTTTAGCATTTTTAGGCTCTTTTTGAGAAATAAGAGCTTTCTCGGCAAATTTTCTCCGGGTCATCACTTTGTCAAGGGGATCACCAATAATAAGATCTTTTAGGTGATCTCCCTTAAATTTCAATGCAACGGGAAGATCCGAGATATCACCTCTATATTCTTGAGGACCATTTGAAGTGGACGGTTGATCATTTGATGTAGACGGTTGATCATCAACTTGAACAATTTGTTCAATAATATCCTCTTCATCACTTTCATCATTAGGTATTCTTTCAACACCCGAGGCTTCATTAAATTTGACATGGATGGATTCTTCAACAACTCCACTAGTCTTATTGTAAACCCGATATGCTTTGCTTTTTGTTGAATATCCCATAAATATCCCTTCATTGGCCTTAGGATCAAGTTTGTCCAATTGATCCTTAGTATTCAAAATAAAGCATTTACAACCAAATATCTTGAAATAACTAATATTTGGAGTTCTAACTTTCCAAAGCTCATATGGAGTTTTATTCATTTTAGGACGAATATAAACTCGATTAATGACATAGCAAGTGGTACTTACGGCTTCGTCCCAAAAATATTTTGGAAGTGAAAATTCATTGAGCATGGACCGACTCATCTCTTGTAATGTCCAATTTTTCCTTTCGGCTACTCCATTTTGTTGAGGTGTCCTTGGAGCCGAAACATTATGAGCATATCCTTTGGTTTCACAAAATACTCTAAATTCACCGTCAAATTCTCCACCTCAATCGCTTCGAATAGACTTGATAGTGTCTTCCTTTTCATTCTCAATAAGTCTACACAACTTAACAAACTCATTAATGGCATCGCTTTTATTAGTAAGAAAAAGAGCCCCTATTACCTACAAAAGAATTTCTTTTAGGTACCCTACTATTTTGGGGTCCATGGGGGTTAGTCTTAAGACCTTTGGGTCTCCAAACATGTCTAGAGCTATTTCTCAATTTGCAATTATTAGCATAATGTCCAACTTTGCCACAATAAAAACAAGTAGGAGTATTATAACTATTAGCATGTACCAAAATCGGTCCTTGGTTATTTTTCTTAAAAACACTTTGAAATGGCTTATAACCAAGTCCCAATTTGGAATGTTCACCTCTTTGTGCATCTAAAATTTTTGTGACTTTATCCGTGCTTATGTTGAAACGATGCACATCATTTTTCAAGAATTCAATATCTTTTGTGAGCGATTCCTTTTCGGTTTCAAGAGAATGAACTCTAGTAAGAGTAAGAGCATGAGCTTCGTCTAGAGATTCATAAGAGGTAAATAATTTTTCTTTTTCAACCTTAAGCTCCTTATGCTCCTTTTTCAAATTTTTGTATTTAACAATTAAATTTTGAAACTCAATTTGCAATTCATCAAAATCACATTGCAAGTCGTCAACTATGGAGGAAGTAGAAGAATTAGAGTGTACCTCATTGTTTTCATCGTCTATGGCCATGAGATCGTGTTCGGTTTCTCCTTCCTCATTGGTTGTTTCGAGTAGTTCATCCCATGTTTTGACCTCCGCATTTAGAGCCTTCTTTTTCGTGAAAGGCTTCTTTTTCTTTTGCTCCTCTTCATCGAGCTTTGGGCAATCAGCAATGAAGTGTCTGGGTTTTCCGCATTTAAAGCAAGCATTATCTCTTGGTTTTCTCGCTTTATTTTTATTCACAAATTTTGCAAATTTTTGAACAAGTGCGGCCGTCTCCTCATCATCATCATCATTATCATAGTATGCATTATTAGAAGAAGAAGCAAGACCTTTAGGAATAATTTGCATACCCGATTGATTTATGGATGGTTTGGAATTTTTCCTCTCCTTTAGATAGACTTCATAGATGAGGAGGTTTCCAATGAGTTTGTCAAACTTGAGTGTCTCAAGGTTTTGTGCCTCCGTGATTGCCGTTACTTTTTCGGACCATGAGCCAGGGAGAGCATTTAATACCTTAGTCACTTTGTCTTCTTCGGAGATGACTTTACCAAGGGCCACAAGAGGATTGACAATATTATCAAGCCTTTCCACCATCTTGGAAATGTTTTCACCATCATGCATGTTAAAGTTTTCAAAGTCTTTAACAAGCATGGTCTTTCTTGCTTGCTTGACCTTCTTAGTCCCTTCATAAATTGTCTCCAATTTTTCCCAAACCTCATGTGCCGACCTTATGCCTCTCATGCGATTATACTCGGTAGCCGTAAGAGAACAATGCAAAATATTTAAGGCCTTACCGTTTAGAGAGAAAGCTTTTTTGTCGTTTTCATCGAACTCCTTGAAAGGTTTAGGAGTCAAGGTGCCATCCTTCGATTTCTTGGTTGGTTGATCAACTCCTTCAATGACTACATTCCAAATATCGAACCCGCACCCTTGTAGCAAGCACTCCATACGGTCTTTCCAAAATGCATAGTTGTTGGCGTCGAATAGTGGTGGCTTGTTGGTGGAGACGCCGGTGGTGAGATGAGCATCATGTGTAGCCATGGATCTTTCCTCTTTACTCGGAACGAGCTAGCCAAAGAGTTTGGCTTTAATACCACTTGTTAGTCCAAGTGGCTACAATAATCTAGAGGGGGGTGAATAGATTATCCCGGTTTTTCGAGTTTTGCCCTCTTTTTTGAAAGACTCAAGCAAAGATGAAATGCTTAGTGCGGAAAGTAAATAGCACGCGTCGATTTATAGTAGTTCAACCCACCTAGGGCCTAATCTACTACCACCCCAGTATATCCGGGATGGATTTCAAAAAGAAACTTTTTTTTATTAATTTACCAAAAATTAATACAACACCTTGAGGATTACCACAACCCTCTTTCACCACCTTGAGGATTACCACAACCCTCTTACAATACCTTGAAGATTACCACAACCTTCAAACACCTATCACCTAGATCACCCAAGTGTATTCTTACCACAAGAATACTCACAAGGATGTCTTGTGTTGAATGATGACCAAAAATCAAGATTACAACTCAATAATGATTGAAACAATATGAGTACAAGTGTAATCAAGAATTGAAAGCCTAGACCTCAAATTTGTGCAAGTGAAAGTGCTAAGGCTAATACAACAATATATATGAAAGTGTTTGCTTTGTTTGCTCTTTGCTTGTATGGAGTGTTGTTTCTTGTTGCTTGAATGAAGCCTCTATTTATAGGAGAGGACTTGGCTTTCATTTCCAGACATTGGCTCCTCCTTGGGGAGTGATTTGCTGCAAAAGAAACCATTTAAAAAGATCAATATATCTATTAGAAATCAATCCCACAAAATAGGAAAAGTCATTATGCAAAACGCAACGGATAGTTTCTTTGTCAAAAGAGGGGTTCGACCGGTCGCACAGAGATAAGATTGAAATTGAATTACTGCGAAGTGCGGCCAGGTTGCCCTTAGTGTGATCGGTTGGAGGTGACAAAATTGTAGGTCCCAAGGGGTGTAAGTGTAAGGTTTAGAAGGGGGTTGAATAAACCTTACCAAATTTTCGATTTAGTCCTTTTAAATCTCTGAGTTGATACTACACAATTTGTGTCCTTGATGGATGATCAACTTAGTCACTCAAGAGTTAATCACTCAACAAACTCAATGAGCCGTTGATGGAGTAACTCACCAGTTAGCTCTAAATTAACTCGATTGTGGTTTTGTTTTTTTGGAAGGAAGACTTAACACCCTTAAGTTTGATTAAGTAAGAGTTTAGTGCTTGGTTTAGTACTTATAATTTATCAAGTGGATAGCAAATTTATCGTGAGATATAAGCGATTAAAATTGCAAGAATTAAAGTCTTTGAAATGTAAATGACACAATGAAATTTTTATAGAGGTTCGAAGATGGGGTAATTCTTCTACTCCTCTCTTCTCCAACTCCTGGAGGAATCCACTAAGTAATGATCGGTTTACAAAGTGGTAACAGTCCAGGATACAAGTCTTGATCACACACCTGGCTTCTCGTGCGACTCGGCTTCTTCCCGGGCGGTTTTGCCTTGCTACTACTGACTCACTTGCTCAAGCTCTTTGGATTTGATCACGAAGCCCTCCAAAAGCTTAAGACTTGCTCAACCTTGAACCTTCCTACAATCCTTCCCGGAATGTAGACCCCTTTGTTTTCAGTATTTTCCTCTTCAACCGATTGAAGTTATCTTTCCTTCACGGTGAGTGTTGGATTGATGTTCTTCGTAATGTAGGCTTGAGGATTGAGAATATTTCAGATTTTTCTAATATGTTTGTATATCTCACATATGTGTCATCTATGTATCTCACGTTTCTCAAACAAACTCCTCGGCCTTTTATAGTGAACTTTCAAACATTTGCCCGTTGAAGAGATAGGCTTATTTTTGAAAGTCACTTTGCATCGTTAGCTTGTCTTGTTGCGATTCTTGGAATTGCCATTTCCTCGTATGAATTGTTCTTTCACCTTTTTAGAGTTCGACACGTGTAGTGCTTCCCATTGGTTCATTCCTTTTGCACGCTTCAGGGTGAGCACTCCGAGAAAGGTGGTATGGAGATATTACTTATTTAAGTAATTCTCTTGATTTACGGCAACGGATCTTTTCTGATTATCTCGACTTGACTGCATTTCCTTGCTTTCCTCGGGTGACTTAGAGTCGACTTCCAATCATTGGATGACTCTTGTCACTTCAACTTGAGACTTGCTTTTCTTGAGTTGACTTGATGATGCTCCACTCACCGTGCATCTCACCGCTTCTTGATAGAGTTCCCATCTACTCTTCTTTGCCATACTCAATGTTTCGCAATGAGTCTTCCTTCAAGTCTTGATTGTCTTCTTGCATGTTAGGGCGTGGTGACTTAACTCAGCTTGGCCAGCTCTATTCATTACAATGCATTTTACAACAAGAATTGGGGTGCCAACTTTCTATTCTAAGTTTTACATGGCATTCATCAAAATCTAAACAATAAAATTCCTAACAATTTCCCCCTTTTTGATGATGCCAAAACTTAAACCATACAAAAATGCAAATAACAAAGATACATACAGATAGTGTATTGACATAGAATGTATGCGCGAGAATCAATCTTTTTATTGATCATATCATTCTTGTACTTAACACAAATTTACAAGGTGTATCGTAGTATATAATTGTCTTCACAAAAAAATAAAGAATTTATAGCTTTATTACGTAAGACTTACATTGTATGTATTTACATAATAAATTACACGAAGGGTTGGACAACAACACTTCATCTCCTTTGTTGTCTCCTTCTTTCATCTTGTTCAAGATCTTCTTCTCTTCTTCTCTTCTTCTCGCCATTTGCCTTTTTTTTCTTTTCATATGCCTTCCTGGCGGCTTCATCTTTTCTTATTCTTTCTGTCTCTCCCCCGCCATAGCCGAGTTTGTCTCTTGTTTTCTTCTATTCTTTTTGCATACTCAGCGTTAGTTTTAGCCACTTTCAAATTTGCCACTTGGTCAAGCCCAGCCCAAAGAGATCCCTCCTTTCTTTCCCCGGATCTACGTATTCAATATTCTTGGGCGGAGGCCTGGGTGCAAGCTTCTACCTCCACTCATCGCTTCTTCATCTACCTCGGGCGTATCTTGTCTTGGTCTTCTTCTTTTCCAATGAGTGACCAGCAGAGTGACCAAAGAGAGATGGCGCGTGTCTGTCCGCACTGTCACCTTCTTCACATAATGTGAGACCCTTTTCCCGATAAGTCCCAAGCTTGAGCCATAGACATATTTGCAAAGTATCCTTGATTCGAGCGTTTTGAATTCGTCAACCGATCTTGCTCTCCTCCGACATCCAAATGGCATAAGTGTCTCTGTCTCTTTGGAATGCCTCCGTGTTCTTTCAAGATGTTCATAACTCGCATCCATTCTTCCTTCCACTTCCTTCATCCCCTCGCTTCAATTGTTTTTCTCTTCTCGGCCATAGATACAAGTGTTGGAGTGGCAAGAGTCACTGGGAGTTTGTCGCTTATAATGTCACCGTGATGTGACCTTGTTGGGGGTTTGTGCAATCATCAAAGTCACATCCGCCGATCCTTCCCCTCAACAAGCTTCCCTTTTTTTGTTTTAAGACTTCCTCACCGATTTTCCCCTCTCACTGCCCTTCTCAAATTTATCCTTTCTTTTTCACTTCAAATTTTCTTTGCTTTAAGGTATTCCTCTTCCCCTTTTTGGCATCATCAAAGGATAGAGGAACCCCAGGGAACATCTTGGCAAGCATGAAGTCGAGCTCCGCGCGGATAGTCGAAGTTACTGCTTCAAGTCCTGCTGCGCGTTGTAAGCGACGAATTCGGATCGAGTAGCGTTGGACTCTGCTGAAATCGGCTTCATCTCACCATGAGAAGGCTGAATTTTCTAGTCATGTGTTCTTCCAAACGTTGTAGATCATTTGTATTACGCTCACGCAGAGCTTTATCTCGGCAAGATGAGCTTCATGCATGTGCTCAATATGGTCTCTCGCCGTTTTTTTGCATCGGCATTTTCACTCTCCACACTAGCAGCTTTGTGAACAATGTCCTCAAGTATCTCACTTGTTCCACACGCATTGTTTCTTCTTTTGCCACCATTCCCCGATTCGGATCACATTATGCCTCTCAAGTCGGGCTGTAAGGTGGCATCTCTGTTGTCGATCGATATCCAAAGAGGCCTGATGCCTCTCCATCCGTTCAACCTCGAAAATAGTGCCTTGAACACTTTCGTCTTTTGATGATTCTTTCTTCATAAGGCGATGGCCATGCAAAGATCAAAATCATAATCACCGGAACAATGGTGTCGATGGAAGAACAAGAGCTGGTTTGTGATAGCGTGCTTGTTCGTTTCGACTCTTCGTGGAGTTCGTATCTCCAGGTGAAAAAGGAAAGATTCTACAAAAGATTCATCGCCGCCAACCGGATCTGTTCGATGATGAGCGGTGCGCGTGAAGTTCTTTTGGGAATCGATCCTGCTGCAGCTTGAGGAGCTGCTCGGTGGATCTTTGGTTCACCGGGTTTTGTTGTGAAGTAGTCCCAATTTGCTTGAGCCTCACTGTCTCAACAGTAACCGTTGGTCTCGGTTCTTGAGCCTCACTGCCTTAACTTAACTTCTTCATTGGTCTCGATTGATTTTTCCAATGCGTAGACGGTCCTCGGCCTTATCGATGGCGTCATCGGACGATGATGAGATTTCCATTTGTGGCTCATCATCAAAGTTAAAGGTTTGACGAGTAGTCTTGGGATCGGACTTACTCGTGCTTGGAACATCCGCAGCTGAGTCTTTTGGATTTGTATGGTGATGACTCGAACTTCTTCTTCGCCTTCCGATCCCGCAAGGATACATCGATTATCCTGGGAATCATGAAGTGCGCTTATCTCCTTCTCGGATGGGTCGATTATAGCAGGAGGGATGTTCTCTACTTCACTTCTTTTACCCCGGAAGTCTCAACCTTCCGTGGGCCTCATTACCTCCGGCGAGTCTCTCTACCGCAGGAGGCTTGGTCCTCCCTTTCGACAAAGTGTCACTGTCTTAGGGTCTTCTGCGGTGGCATCCATTGGAGTCTCAACCCCATGGATTGCACTTTCATCGCCTGCAGTGTTAACTCCCGGGCCGTTCCATCTCAGGCCTCGATTGCATCGGCGGCGTCATTAGCCTTCGGCGGTTGGCACCTCGGTGAGACAGTCTCAATCGCCTCGAGCTTCGTTGATGGCAACTTGTTGTTCCTCTTGTGTTTGTATTTTCTCTACTTCGCCTCCTTGATTCGTTGTGGAGTCATCTGCAGATCCTCCGACCTTGCTGCCGCAAAGTGGAGGGGAGTTTCCCCTCACCGGCGCACCAACCGAGTGACTTGGAATGGGGTTACTCGGCTCCAAACTCCCGGGCCGTGTTTCGATTGATTGTTCAGTTGGGGCGGTGGTAACACACCTTCAATAGGGTTGGCTCACCGGGTCCCCATTGTCCCGGTTTCATCGCCAATTCCTTATTGCCTTCTTCTTCCGAGTGAGTGGGAAGTGGTAGCAGCGAACAACATTGGCGATTTGGTCAACCACTCCCATTGGATCAATTTCAATTTGTGTTCGAGGACTCTCCTGGTCCTCCCATCAATCTTTGTTCGTGAAGGATTCTTGATTCGTGCAATGCTTGCTGCATTTGCAACTCTTCTCGTGGCGGCGACATTCTCCTCAATCCTCATCACCGTCCGAGAAGACATCAAAGAGAGGATGTGTGTGTTACGTGGTGCCGAGATAGGGCGGATGCTTGCTTTCTCACGTGCCTCGGCCTTCCTCGGCTTGATTTTCTCTCTCCTTTTCCTTGTAAATCTGCAGATATCTAAGCGATTGTCTTCATCAAGTCTTTGGGGGCACGCTTTTTAGTCCAAGGAAATTTAGCGATTCCTCTTCTTCTTCTATAAACTCAAAGCCGTTGGAACTGTCCCTTGACTTACTCAACTTCCATTTCCTCCACTCACGCAGACGATTCGATTTGGATGTCCGGGTAAGGTGGGGATAGGATCATTACATCACTATCCGCTCTAGCAGTTCTTCTTGTGCTTCACCAGTTTGTGTGAATTACAAACAGTGTGTCTTCGGGTTGCCTCTCTCGATCGCCTTTCCAGAGACTTGGCTGTTTCATCAACTACATCCGAGACTCTACTTCTCCGATAGTCTCCTAGATCTTCTCTAGCCGAAAATCGACTCACCGGTTTCTCCATTTGGACCGCTTGATGATTCTTCTTCGTCTCCTTGTTTGTACGGAGGATTTCTGTTGAGAGACAGTGTCCTCTCGAGTCTTGAGCGGCCGGGGCCGTCTTGGTGTCTTTTCGGGAGCGGGCCGTCGTGGCTTCTCGGTTCTCCTCTTTTTTGACGATCGGAGAAGGTATTTGTGAGTCCTTCTCGACACGCTAGCAGGGCAGGGAGACACGGCTTCTTTGGGGCGGTGTGACTCTTGCGGGGCGGGAGCATGTTTGTTTTCTTTCTTTGCAGGGGCGTGATCTTTTCTTAGCACCGGGGCGGCTTTCTTCTTGGCCGAGAGAAAGCTTGATTGTATCTTCGGGTCACCGATTCCCCCTCACCGTGTCGCTCTCTTGGCGTAAGCTCTCTTCTGCGCCAGAGGTTTGCTCGAACATCCTCTTGTTAACATGGAATGCCTTCCCATGTCTAAGAGGACTCCTTTCACCTCCAATAGTCGGCCAATCACTAGGCCATATCCCGAGATCCTCCAAATGAGCCATCTTCTTTGAAGGACTTGTTCCCCACGTTCGGCAGAGTCTGCTGTGACAAACTCAGCCCGGTTTATCTTCTTTTTCTTCGATGATTGCAGCCATTACAATCAGCTTTGCCTTTGATGATTGGTCAAAGCCGCCAAATTTGATGTCGATACATTTGGCAACTATGTCCAACAACTTGTGATAATCCTCCTTCAGCAGCTCTCTTGTTTGTCTGTGTGTATATTATTTTATCAAAGCAAAGTCGGACTTGGCTATTTCTTTCCAGGCGTCGGCCAAGTTTACATCAGCTTCTTTAATCTCGGATGCTCCTTCCTGGCGGTAGTGAGCAATTTTCAGCCAAATCCATGGCGGTGATAGTCACCGCTTTCCGTGAATGATGACTCGATTCCTTCATCGTGAATCTCGGCATTCACGTAGAATTGTGCGACCTCCTCCACATAGGTCATCGGATATTCTAACGTTAAAACGGTTTCACCGGGCGTTTCCAACTTCTCAGCGATTTTCTTCACTAGGTGTCGTCGGACCCTGTTTCATCATTCCGTCAAAATCCACCGTAGTCAGGTGTGGATTTGCTTTCCTAACTTGGTAAAGTCATAAGTTGGTGCCATTTCTCAGGGATTATTTCAAGGAAAAACTCGAAAAATGATTTGAAGATTGATAGGGTTTCGAGAGTATTTTGCCTTTGCTTTTGAGAGAAAGAGATGAACAGTTTTTAGAAGTGTGAGAGAGAAACGGATTTAAAATGGTTTAAATATGGTTTATGAAAGGATGTGCGGGTGGTTTTGAATTGTGATCGAAATCAACGGCTTGGATTTTGCACGCCTATTGAGCATTTCATGTCTCGTATTTAATGCGGCAAAGATTTATATCCAATCATAAGCTTGGTGTGCGGCTTTATGTCCGTACACATCATCATTATCTTTGACGTGTTCCTTAAAACATTCCCGCTTAGTCAAAACGACATCGTTTTTGTCACTTTGCTCATAAGTTATTCAAATTATCCCTTAGGCGATTTAACTCTACTTCTCACAGTTCTCTTAGTGACGCACTATCACCGACTCGGTGTAGTTGTCTTTCGATACAATCGACGATTCGAAATGATTTACGTTTCACTCTTTTTCACCTCCTTTTCTCGTCCATTTCTTTTCTTTGATTCTTCCGTGTGTCAAACCTTAGTTCAATTACCCCAACTCATGTTTGAGTTCTTCAAATCTTGACTCACATAATGGTTTTGTGAGGATGTCAACTAGTTGTTTATCGCTTGAGATATATTCCAGGATGATGTCCTTCTTTTCAACATGATCTCTTATGAAGTGATATCGACATCAATATGCTTTGTTCTTGAATGCAACACGATTTTGAGTGATTGCAATTGCACTTGTGTTATCACACATGATTGGAATTTCTTTTTCCTCAATTTCATAGTCTCTCAAATTCTTTGTCTCATCCATAGGACTTGGACACAACAGCATTTTGCCGCCCGCAATATGTATTCTCGCCTCACTGTGGAGGTGGCTATTGAGTTTTGCTTCTTGCTAAACCAGAAAATCGATCTGTTTCTAGCATTTGACATGTGCCTGAAGTGCTCTTCTGTCTTCACTCGCATCCAACATAGTCGAATCAATAGCCAATTAGCTTGAATCCACCTTCCTTTGGATACCATAGGCCTACTTCTTGGCTTCCTTTCAAGTATCTCAATACTCTCTTAGGCTTCATCATATGGCTTTCTTTTGGAGCAGATTGAAATCTTGCACATACACCTACAAAGAAAGGTGATGTCCGCCCGCTTCTTTGATGATATAGCGTGATCCAATAAGTGCTCAGATCTTGTTTGATCTACAGGCTTGCCATCCGCATCCATGTCCATTTTGGTGATGTGTTCATTGGTATTTTCACGAGAAGACTTCTCTTCCATACCAAATTTTTCATTAAATCTCTCGGTGTATTTTGTCCGACTTATGAAGGTTCCATCCTTCACTTTTGTTTCACTTGGAGTCGAGGAAGAATGTCGACTCTCCCATCATGCTCATTTCAAATTTACTTTGCATGAGGTTTGAAAACTTTTCACACAACTCTTTGTTTGTGGATCCAAAGATGATGTCATCAACATATATTTGAACAAGTAGAATACTCTTCTTGTCTTGAATTCGAAAATTGTTCTATCTACTTTTCCTTTTGTGAATCCATTTTCAATTAGGAATTGTGATAAGGTATCATACCATGCTCGGGTGCCCGCTTCAATCCATACAGAGCTTTCTTGAGTTTGTATACCTTATCTCCAAGAGTCTTCTGTTCAAATCCTGGAGGTTGTTCAACATACACTTCTTCTTCCAATAAACCATTTAGGAATGCACTTTTTACATCCATCGATATACAATGAAATTCTTGTAAGTCGTGATAGGCAAGAAACATCCTTATAGCTTCCAATCTTGCTACGGGGGCAAATGTTTCATCAAAATCTATCCCTTCTTCTTGGCAATATCCTTTGGCTACTAGTCTTGCTTTGTTTCTTACCACGTAACCTTCCTCGTTCATCTTATTTACGAACACCCATTTGGTTCCAATAACATTTTGATGTATGGGTCTTTGCACTAATTCCCATACTTTATTTCTCTCAAACGATTGACTCTTCTTGCATAGCTTGAATCCAATGTGTGTCGTCCAATGCTTGGACACATCTTTGGGGCTCTATTTGCGAGATGAAGCATGTGAACATGGCTTCTTGTTGAGTTCGATCTTGTTTTGACACCTTCTTATATCTCCAATGACAAGTTCGTGGATGGTCTCTCGGCCATCTTACATCGTTGTTGGAGTAAGTTAGGGGATTGATCGACTTGCACTGTGTTGTTGTGGTCGGCTCTCTCGTTATCACTTAGCCGCAAATTTTCCACTGTTTTTGAGATTCACTATCTCATCTTCTTCAATTGATGATTCCAAATTTCGGATAGGGATCCTTCGTATGGTTGGATGATTCACTTATCGATTGATTCTTCAATGTCTTCTCCATTTACCTTTGGCTCATCGAATACTACATGAATGGAATCTTCGTAACCATAGTTCTTTTGTTGAGTATTCTGTAGGCTTTGCTTTCAATTTGAGTATCCTAAGAAGATACCTTCATCGACTTTAGCATCAAAAGCCTTTAGATTGTCTTTGCCATTGTTGTGGATGAAGCATTTACATCCAAATATTCTCAAATATGCAACATTTGGTTTTCTTCCAGTCCGGATCTCATAGGAGTCTTTGTCACCGCTTTGTTTTTATCATACATCTGTTTTGGGTGTAGCAAGTCGTGTTGATTGCTTGACCAAAATCTTTTGGTAAACTCCGCTGACTAACATTGTCCTTGCTTCTTCTTTGAGGTTCTATTCCTTCTTTCGCAACTCCATTCTCACGTGGAGTCCTTGCTGTGATAGTTCATGACCAATACCATTCTCAATACAATCTTGAGTTATTATTCCATGACAAACTCGGTTCCTCTATCTAATCTTATTTTGATAATGGTTTGACTCTTCTCGTTTTGAATCCTCTTCATCACCTGTGGTAGTTTTTGTAGAGTTTCTTTCTTCTTGCACATGAATATTGTCCATGTATATCTTGAATAGTCATCTACTACCACCAAGGTGTATTTCTTTCCACTTATCTTTGGGCCGGTTCCACCGGGCCAAATAGATCCATATGAAGCGGATGTAATATTCTTGTTGAGGATGGGCATGTATTTTCTTTGAATGACGATTTGATTTGCTTTCCCTTCCGACATGCATCACATATACTCTCCTTCTTGTATCTTTGAGTCCTGAAGTCCTTCTACAAGATGACTTCTTGCCACTTGTTAATTGTTTTGAAATTCGGGTGACTCACTTTTTGTGCCACGGCTAACTTGATTCAAATTGTGTTTTTTGCTAGTAGACAGTGCATCAAAAGGTGTTGCGGTTGACCAATCCACTACATACATATTTTTCTGTCTACATCCTTGCAAAGACAACTTCATTTGATTCAATATCTTTGATTTGGCATATTCCCATGTTGAATCCAACGTTGTAACCCTTGTCACGAGTTGGTGATGTTTCTAAGGTTAAAGTTGAGTCCTTCAACATATGCAACGTCCTGTGATTTCTAATCCATTCCTCTTGATGGTTCCAATGCCTCTTATTTCACCAGGAGCTTCATTTCCTCCAAATATGACTTTTGCTCCTTTAACTTCCTTGAATTTTGACAGATTTTTCTTGTTTCTGTCATGTGTCCGGAATAACCACTATCCATGTACCAGGTTCCTTGGCACTCACTTGTTCCTTGAACCCGCAATCAAGGAAATTAAGTTTTAGGTACCCATACTTGTATGGGTCCCGAGGGGTTAGAATTGTAAGATGATCCAACCAACTTATAGCCAAATGATTTGACTCTAAGGGGTTGCCATCTATCGGTGCCATAATCATAATTAATTACGGCAAATCGCTTGGGATTCTAGGTTCATACAAAATTGCCTCTTTTGTCTCGTATGCCTGCATATATGTTTTAGCAATTGCCTTCCTTGGGGTAATTATGGTGACTTTGAGTGTGATGCTTAGGTGCATAGGTGTGTTTGATGAAAGCTCTTATACTTTTGGAATGGCCTTTCTTTGAGTTCTTGGCCTTTGCCATTTGGGCTTATATTCCATAAGTTTATCTTTGATAGTTCACATTATTCCAATCAACTTGGCTTGGATATTTTCTACCATTCCCATCATATGTATTTCTTTTATGGATTTTCTGGTTTTTTGGTAGCTCTGCTTCTTTTACAGAGTATTTTCTTTAGGAGTTTGCCTTTGAGGACTCAATTTGAATCTCTTCTCACCGTCCTTTCAAGACACTTAATTAGCTAATTGTTTTCCTTTTCCTTTGTAACCAAGGCCAGTTTGCTTCTTATTGTGCTTTGGAGTGAATGTGTGTGCAACATTTAGAGTTTTGGATTTTTCGGACTCTTCATGACTTGAAGATCCTTTTTCCAAAATTACTTTTGAGGTTTGACATAGCAGAGAGGAATTAAATCCTAAGCTTTGTCTTGTCTCCACATTCTCTTTGACTCATGATAAGATCATCCAATGATTTAGATGCCTTAGTGAATGAGGCAATAACATTCTTGAGGTCATTCTCCCTCTTTTCTATAGCAGCAATTTACGCTACTAATTTAGCATTTTCACCTTTAAACTTTCATTCTCATCGGCTATTTGACTTAGAGTACTCGGCTCCTTAGTCCGCTTTGAGTTTTGACTTTTGAGTAGGTTGTTTTCCTCATTCAATAGTGTGTGTGAGGATTTAATGTGTTCAAAATCTTTCATCATTTTGCCTAATGAATCATAAAGATCAGTGGGTGATGAAGTGTGTGTGTCACGATCACTATCACTAGTGTCCGAGTTTGTTGAGTTAGATTGTACCTCATCTTCTTGATCTTGTTCTTTGGCCATCAAGCGGATCAAGGCTTTTCTTAGAGTCACTTGAGTAGTCGGCTTCACTTGCTCTCTCAATCACTGTCTCTCTTGACTTGGTTGTTTTATTTGATCTCAGCAAACCATCATTGCCTTTTTCTTTTCTTGTCTTCTTTCTCAAGATCTTCCTTTCTTCTTCATCCCTCGTCTTGTTGACTACGGGATATGGATCAATGGCATAGTGACCTGGTTGTCTACGATTCCAACATAGATACTCAACCTTTTGATCGACTCTTTCCATTCTTGATTGTCACGGCCCTTTGATACTCAACTTTTGATGATCTTTCTCTTGGTTGGCCTATCATCCCTTGATTTGGAGGAGCCGAGTGTCTTCTCGGAAGATTCATCCTTTCCTCTCTTGTAGTTCTTATTAAAGAACTTGTTAAATCTTTTAACCATCGGGCTATTTCTTCTTAAGTCAATGACCTCTTTGACCTCGGCTCTCTTCCCATTTTTAACAATTAGAGCAAATTGTTTTGGGTACAACCGTCTCTTCCTCGTCTTTTCTTCTCACTCAAACTCGTAGGCTTTGAGGTCCGAGAATAACTCATGGTTGGATGTCTTTGATAGGTCCATGGAATGTCTCGGTGCCATGACCTTCATTTCCCATTCAATTTGGAAGACATTTTAGGATCTTCATACACATTTCATCTCGTGTATATTCCTTTCCAAGTGCGATACCTCATTTGTGATTTACGTGAACCGAGCGTCTAGTTGATCCAGGTTCTCTCCGAGATCATTTTGAAGTTCTCAAATTTACAGACACCACCGATAATTTGTTTTCTTTGATTTGCTCACGAGCCTTCACAAATCAATGTTAGCTTGTCCCATTTCTTTAGCCGTTTTGCATGATTTGACTTTGTTGAACATGGCTTTGTCCAAGGTTTTGTAGAGGATGTCCTTGGCTACATTGTCCAGTTATATCTTTTTCTCATCATTTGTCCACTCGGTTCTTGGTTTTTCAACCATGACTCGGGTCTAGAGCAACATCTTCTTCTCCTTCACCGCAACTCTTCGTGCACAAATTGTGTTTACCTTTAAGATTTGCAGAGGCCCATCTTCTATCACTATCCACATCTCATCATGTAATGCTTTGATAGATGAGCCTCGCATACGAATTTTCCAATCATCAAATTCTTCAATAGTGAACATAGGGATGCGTGTCAAATTTGCTTCCATGATAATAACTTTTAATGATAAAGAAGAGTTTTGAAAGTTTAAGTACTAAAGCGGACTTTGAAAAGTTTGGAGATCTAGTTCAAGAACCGGTGCGGAGGGTTCAATGAACCAACCGCTCGATACCACTTGTAGGTCGAAGGGGGTGTAAGTGTAAGGTTTAGAAGGGGGTTGAATAAACCTTACCAAATTTTCGATTTAGTCCTTTTAAATCTCAGAGTTGATACTACACTGCAATTTTGTGTCCTTGATGGACAAATCAACTTAGTCACTCAAGAGAGTTAATCACTCAACAAACTCAATCGAGCCGTTGATGGAGTAACTCAATTGTTAGCTCTAAATTAACTCGATTGTGGTTTTGTTTTCAGCGAAGACTTAACACCCTTAAGTTTGATTAAGTAAGAGTTTAGTGCTTGGTTTAGTACTTATAATTTATCAAGTGGATAGCAAATTTATCGTGAGATATAAGCGATTAAAATTGCAAGAATTAAAGTCTTTGAAATGTAAATGATACAATGAAATTTTTATAGAGGTTCGAAGATGGGGTAATTCTTCTACTCCTCTCTTCTCCAACTCCCCGGAGGAATCCACTAAGTAATGATCGGTTTACAAAGTGGTAATATCCCAGGATACAAGTCTTGATCACACAAACGACTTGATCCTTTGGGACTCGATCTGAGACGCCTTGATCACTCACCAAGGCTTCTCGTGCGACTCGGCTTCTTCACAGGCGGCTGCCTTGCTTTGCTACTACAGCTCACTTGCTCAAGCTCTTTGGATTTGATCACGAAGCCCTCCAAAAGCTTAAGACTTGGCTCAACCTTGAACCTTCCTACAATCCTTCCCGGAATGTAGACCCCATGTTTTCGATATTTTCCTCTTCAACCGATTGAAGTTATCTTTCCTTCACAGTGAGTGTTGGATTGATGTTCTTCGTAATGTAGGCTTGAGGATTGAGAATATTTGAGTTTTCTAATATGCTTGTATATCTCACACATGTGTCATCTATGTATCTCACGTTTCTCAAACAAACTCCTCGGCCTTTTATAGTGAACTTTCAAACATTTGCCCGTTGAAGAGATAGGCTTATTTTTGAAAGTCACTTGCGATCGTTGGCTTGTCTTGTTGCGATTCTTGGAATTGCCATTTCCTCGTATGAATTGTTCTTTCACCTTTTTAGAGTTCTAACACGGTGTAGTGCTTCCCATTGGTTCATTCCTTTTGCACGCTCGGGTGAGCACTCAGAGAAGGTGGTATGGAGATATTACTTGTTTAAGTAATTCTCTTGATTTACGTACAGCAACGGATCTTTTCTGATTATCTCGACTTGACCGCATTTCCTTGCTTTCCTCGGGTGACTTAGAGTCGACTTCCAATCATTGGATGACTCTTCATCACTTCAACTTGAGACTTGGCTTTTCTTGAGTTGACTTGACCGGATGCTCCACTGTTTCATCTCCGCTTCTTCTTGATAGAGTTCCCATCTACTCTTCTTTGCCATACTCAAATTTGTTTCGCAATGTGAGTCTTCCTTCAAGTCTTGATTGTCTTCTTGCATGTTAGGGCGTGGCGAGCTGACTTAACTCAGCTTGACCAGCTCTATTCATTACAATGCATTTTACAACAAGAATTGGGGTGCCAACTTTCTATTCTAAGTTTTACATTGCATTCATCAAAATCTAAACAATAAAATTCCTAACAAAAATTACGAAACAGAGAAGAATGAACTAAGAGGGCTGCTCCCAGGTACCGGTCGCCCTCACCGGTCGCCCACCTAGTCGACCGGTCGCCCTCTCCTTTTTTTTTTTTTTTTACGTCCCATTTTCTGTTTTCAAAACTCAACTCAGTGCGGGTTGCCATATGGGGCGACCCGGTCGAGCTGAAACAAATGTGTTGTCCAATTTTTATCGAAAATAAACTCCAAAAAATACTTGAAAAATAGTAAAAACATTTTAAGACGATCGGAAGTATTTAGACAACATTTAGGGACATTGTTTTGGTTTAAAAACATATTTGAACAAAGTCGAACAAAATTATCAAAATCATGATAAAAACATTTATCTAACATTATCTACACTATCCCATTCGAGATGATCCATTATATGTTGTTTGTAGGCGATGTCCCAGTTCCGAGGATTTGTCTTCCTCAAACACCACATCTCTACTTACTACAACTTTCTTTGCAAATCGGAGCATAAAGTCTATATGCAGGACTCTTCACTTACTCCCAAAGAATAACACACAAAAAGACTCTTTGCATCTAGTTTTGTCCTTTTCACATCGGAACATGCACATGTGCTATACATCCAAAAACTCTAAAATGCTCCACTGAGGGTTTACTTCCACTCCAAGCTTACTCGGGTGTTTGGTTCTTTACAACCAACGTAGGACTTCTATTTAGAACATATATTGCCCAGTTCACAGCCTCAGGCCAGAAAGTCTTTGGGATCCTCCTTTCAAAAAGCATACATCTAACCATGTTCATCACCGTTCGATTTTTTCTTTCAGCTATTCCGTTTTATTGTGGTGTATATGATGCAGTCAATTGCCTCTTGATCCCATGCTCTTTGCAAAACTCATTGAACTCAAGTGATGTGAACTCTCCTCCTCTATCCGTTCTCAAACATTTTATATGTGTTCCTACTTCTTTCTCAACATAATTCTTTAAATGTTTGAACATGCTTAACGCCTCAGATTTTTCTACCAAAAAATAAGTCCATGCTTTTCTTGAAAAATCATCAATAAAGCATATAATGTACCTCTTTTTACTATTGGAGATGGGAGATATTGGGCCGCAGAGGTCTGCATGAACAAGCTGGAGTTTTTTAGTAGCCCTCCAATTACTCTTCTTCGGGATTGGATCTTTGTGTTGCTTTCCAATCATACAGTTAGCACATACTTTTGTTGGAGTCTTGAATTGAGGTATCCCATGCACCATATTCTTGAAATAAAGAGTTCTCAATCCTTTATCTATATCTATCTATATCTATATATATACTATCTTAAAAGTGTGAATGTTTCATGCAATTTTTGATTGGACAAAAATATCCTTTAGACATATTAAAATTTTAGGACAACTAAGTAATTTGATATTTATTTAGCTTCTATTTGTTCAATTATAAGACAATGTGACCTTTTATATTCTACATTTTAAAAGTATTTATTCTTTCAGCTATAACTCTTAAAATATTTTGAATTTTCAAATAATATTAGCTTCATATTAAACTAGATTTTGAGAGCTTTCTAACCATATGTCATAAGCATATATAAGTACTTCACATGAGAAAATTTTAACATTATAAAGTTCAACACTATATAAAAATTAAGAATTTATGTTTTTCTATAGTTTTGTTATTTATTTAATCTTTTTTGTTTAATTATATGAGAGATGTTCATTATAGCCAAAAAGATTTCAGAATCTAAAAATATATTTTTTTAATCATAATACTAAGAATATTTAAATTTCTTATAAAATTAATTTCAAATTTAAACTAGGTTTCAAAATCTTCAACTATATGTTCTAAACATATACACAAGTCGCTATAGCAGAAAATTTTAACTATTTAACTTTTAGTATAATGCAAAATTATGTCTTATATTCTTTTAAATTTTCTCAGTAATTATATATGTCTATTATAATTTATAAGAAAAATATCAAATTACAATATACACGATAAGAAAAAATAAAATAAAAAATATTTTAGGTGGTTTTAATGCTAAATAAAAAGTAGAGAAAATACATAATTCCTTTATGGCAAAAAAATTCTCCCTCAATTAGTAATATTAAAAATTAATTTATTGATGGTTGTTAAAGAAATAATATTAAAAAAAAGAGAGTTTCATATTTTATTTTTATTACAATTTCATGTATATTTAATTTTAATTACCATATCGGTAAAATAAAAAGTACAAAATAAAAGGAATAAGATTAACATGAAAAAAAGCGAACAAGAACGAAAACAAGTTTGTCGCGACAAAACATTACTTTTTAAATTTTAACTATATATTTTAATATGACTTTTACTTAATTTTCTATATATAACATTATAATTTTTAGTTTCTAATTTAGTATTTTTTAATATATTATGATTTCAATATTTTGATTATTTTATATCCTATAAATTTTAAGAACAAGTGCAAAAAAGTGTTAAAAATTGTATATATAAATTTATAAAAAAAACAAAGAAGACAAACTTAATAAAAAAATCCATTTATATTAAATTGACATTTGTGATAAAACTTGAATGTTGTTTGAAAATTATACCCTTAAAATTATAAGTTTAAAATATCTATATGATATGTATTTATAATAAAAATGTATACAAAAATAATTAAATTTTAATAAAATGGTGTGAAAGAGTGAAACATGAGCCTAAATTGGATTAGTCTAAAAGATCATATCTGTTATGCAAAAGAAAAAATAAATAAACCCATTCAATATGAAACAATTTGAGTACTGAGAAAGTAACTATATATTAAAAATTATATATTAGTTCCAATACTAACATAACATTCATAAAAACTAAGTAAATTAAATAATTACAACAAATAAGAGTGAAAACTAAGAATAAAAAATATTGAAAAATAAATGGTAATACTTGACATTAATGAGTTGAGATTGATCTAAATAATTTTGGGGGTTAATCTCACATATATAGATAGTTTAGGATTAAACCAAATGAAACATATTATAAAGATTTGAAAGAATAAAAGTAAATAGTTTTAAAAAATGTGGGTCATAGCTGGGAATTCTAAAGAAAAATTAAATGACTTTCATATAATAGTTAAATTTTAATAAAATGGTGTGAAAGAGTGAAACATGAGCCAAAATTGGATTAGTCTAAAAGATCATATCTGCTATGCAAAAGAAAAAATAAATAAACTCATTCAATATGTAACAATTTGACTACTGAGAAAGTAACTATATATTAAAAATTATATATTAGTTCCAATACTAACATAACATTCATAAAAACTAAGTAAATTAAATAATTACAACAAATAAGAGTGAAAACTAAGAATAAAAAATATTGAAAAATAAATGGTATACTTGACATTAATGAGTTGAGATTGATCTAAATAATTTTGGGGGTTAATCTCTCTCTCTCTCTCTCTCTCACACACACACACACAGACACACACACATATATATATATATATAGTTTGAGATTAAACCAAATGAAACATATTATAAAAATTTGAAAGAATAAAAGCAAATAGTTTTAAAAAATGTGGGTCATAGCTGGGAATTCTAAAGAAAAATTAAATGGCTTTCATATAATATGTATAATTTGATATTTTTGAATAAATCTCAGTTCATTTTAAAAGCACACCTTTATGACTCATAAATATTCAAGCACAAAGACAAGTATTATAAAATTGGATACAACTTATTCTGATTTTTACAAAATCAAATATTATGAAAAACTTGAAAACAAGAATAAAAAATGGAAAGTCATTGTATGTATATGAAATTGTAAAACAAGAAATAAATAATATTTATGTATCAAATTTATCGTGTTAAACTATATATAATAATAAATTGGAGTGAAGTGACCATGTTTAGTGCCAAGTAATATGAATTATTCCGGACATAAGGAGGTGGAAGAAAATAGTTAAGGTAGGTTTTTAACACTTGATATCTAAATTTTTGGCCACTTTATTTTCTTATTTGATCAAAAATTCAATCAAAATTTTAAATAAAGATTAAAGTACTATATACCATTTTCTCACTAAAGGCACTAAAAGTGGATTGATAACTATATTTTACAACAAATAATATGATTTTGTAAACGAGATTAAATGAGATCAATTTTAAATTTACAGTATCTTCAAACAAATATAGATTAGTTTCAGTATATTAAGAACAATTGCAATTTCCATAACTATACGGCTCACAAAATTTACAACTATGTAAATATTAATATAACCAAAATAGCCAAATTCAATTGCAAGTATAAACTCTAATAGTATAACATATCTTTCTAAACTTTATGAAATATAAAAAACTATATTAGTTTTTAGTTTATTATGTATAACTTTTAAAAACATAAGTGAATTCAAAAGAAAAAAAGTCAAACATAAAAGTTAATTAGTTTTTTATATTTAATTATCGAAGATTGACACGTGAAAATTGTTAACTTATTTTTTCTTTCATAAGACTGTCTTTATTATTTATTAAATAAAGATATATTGTGTGCAATTGAATAGAGTTTCAAACTCTGATTTCGACTTATCACTTTTTCATAGTTTTATTTAATAACTGGCTCTCGATGAAAATAATGGATTAATTTTGTATATATTAGGTTAATATTTATTATTTTTAAAACTCTGGAAATAGGAGGACTACAAACTTTAAGTTTAAGTGTTAATGATAAAATATTGACTTTGTTACTAGAATTAAAATAATATATGGAGTTTTTTACATATATATTATATTGCAATTTTTTTACATTTCTTAAATTGAAGAACTGAGATAGAATAAAAGAAGTAAGCACATAAAGTATAAGAATTTGACTAACCTTTACTTTATTTTATTTTAATTGAACAACAATAACAAGTAAAATGATGATATTATGATGGATTTTGGTATAATATTTATGTGATTTACTAATCATTAACTTATGATCTATAAGCTAAATTATTTGTCTAATTATGTAAAATGCATCCAGTGCTAAAAGAATTCAAAAATCATGTAAGAGAAAAACCTTTCTAGCCATAACAATGAAATAAAAGACCGATGAAAGTGATTGTAAGCTAATATAAAATTTATTTCGTTGTTATACTAATTGTAAATTTTTTGTGGGATTGACTTCTTTAAAATAATTATTTAATAATTTATATCGATCTATAATTAAAGTAAAGAAAAATATATATTAAATACTATGTAATATTTAAATTTAATTAATATTTAATTTACTTTTTAATATTTAATATTAATCAATAAAATTATTAAATAATAGAATTATTTTAGTAAAGTCATGTGGATCACGTGCGACGCACGTGTTTCTTACTAGTAGCTTAAATGCCCATAACGACAATGCCATAAATATGCCAAATCAGGTGTGGAAGTGTAAAGACAGTCTAGTTCCGGTGGTAGTTATTTTGTGAGCAATACAAACATGCGATTTGATGTCATCTCGGACTGTATTATGAGACCTTTTTCTAGATGATAAATCTTGAGCATTCCATGTTGAATCAAAATCGTCAGCCCCTTTTCTTGTAGTTGACCAATGCTCAAAAGATTGTTCTTTAATTCAGGCACAAAAAGTACTTCAGTAACAACATGTGTTGAGCCATTTATTTTCAGTCTCACATTGCCTTTTTCCTTACACATCCATCTTTGTGTTATTTCCCAAGTTTCCCTTCTGCCTGAAGTCCTCATTCAGATCACAAAATAAACTCTGGTCACCACACATGTGGTTGCTACATCTAGAATCTAGGAACCATACATCTCCCCTTCGAGTATCGTTCATTTCCACATAAGACATAAGCAACATCTCTTCTTCAAGTTCAACATAGTTAGCTTCCTTTTCCCAGCTTGGAAATTCATATTGAAAGTGTCCAAGCTTGTAGCATTTGTAGCATTTCATTGTTGCTTTGTTGTAAGGTTGACGACCTCTCCCTCTTCCTCTGCCTCTGTATGCACCTCGACCTCGACCCTTTGTACCAAATCTGTCTTCAGAGGTTATTTTGAGTGCTTGTTCTTCAACTATATGCCGCTGAAATTTTTGCTCATGAACAATCAGAGAGCTCTGCAATTCATCAATGGTCAGTTTGTCGATGTCCTTGGACTCCTCGATCGAGCAAACAACACAATTGAATTTCTCACTCAATGACCTGAGAATCTTTTCCACCACTGTAACATCTTGCATATGTTCTCCATATGTTCTCATCTTGTTGGCCACTGACAATACTCTTGAGAAATACTCTGAGACTCCCTCTCCATTCTTCATCTCCAGGATCTCAAACTCTCTGCGAAGATCTTGTAGCTAGATGTGATCTTTTGACCCTGGCACTCCCTTCAAACTTCTTTTTCATAGACTCCCAAAATTGTTTGGAAGTATTCTTCACAAGAATAGTCTCCAAATTGTCTGATCTATGGCCTGAAAGAGACAGTTTTTCACTTTCAGATCTTTAAGGTTCATTTCGTCTAGCTTTTTCTGTTCTTCTTCTGTTTGTAATCCAAGTGGCTCAATATAACCCGTCTCTATCAATCCCCAATATTCCTTAGAACGCAGAAAATTCTCCATCAACATGCTCCAATGGTCATAGTGACCATCAAATCGAGGAATAGCCGGCTGCACAAAATTCCCTTCAGTGGTCATCCTCTTCACTGCTACAAGAACTTCAAAGGTGTTTTGATTTTGCCAGACCAACCTGGCTCCGATGCCAGAATGTTTAGAACCAAAACCAAGAGAAATGATAATCAAGAAATATGGGAATATTAACTGCATTGATAATGGAACAAACTAAGGCTTATATATAGCCTTTTACAATCTAACTGAATAAAATAAACTGACCCATAATAATTAAAGTAAATGACTCGCGTTAGGGCATCCACAGTGCTAAACCACATAAAAACCTTATGCACAGTTTTTTATGCGCCACATCACTGCCACATCAATGCCACATCAAAAGTAAAAACCATACACATTTTATAAATCTTTCTCAATAATCCATAAACCTCTTCAACCACTTTTTATGTACTCCACTATCACCCACTATCAATTTATAATTCAATTTATAATTAATAATTAAAAAACCATGTGTGGGGTGATGTGATATAATTTGGTTTATATGAGGTTCATAAACATGAACCAGTTTTTTCCATGTCATCATGAACCATTAACTCACAATGGGATGTGGTTTAAACAAACCAGTTTTTACCTTAAAAACCTTAACATAAACCTTGCATTGAAGATGCTCTTAGCTATAAACTAGGAAACACAAAACAACTATCCTAAAGACTAGGACTTAGTCAAACAAAATACAAACACAATCTCTAAATATTCTCTTCAAAAACGTCTCATTTTCCAGTTCTTCTCTGTTGGACCAGTCTGGTAATCTGGGCCAACAATTCAATATTGAAGATGAGAATTTAGGCATGCTCATTCCTAAAGAAAAAAAGAGGATGAGACAGAGCCCATTAAGTGATATTACTAAAGACATGGAGGTTGAAGCATTTAAATGCATGACAGATTCTGCCAATCAGGAATCTCCTGAAGAAAGTGCTTTGGAACACTTTTTAGATGGATTCCACGTCTGCCGACAACCATGATATTCTATCATGGAACTACAGGGGGTCTCGGGCAAACCCAAGCAGTTCCAGTAATTCAACTCATAAACTTGACATTATTCTCTTATTTGAAATAATTGCCCATTTCATTTCAACAAAGTAGACGGGGTTCATAGAAGATTGGGATTTGATAGTGTTTTTGGTGTGGATGTAGTGAAAGAATTGGAGTTCTACGGAGAAAAGCTAATAATTGCTCTGTTATTAGTTACTCTAGACACCATATATATTGGTTTGGAAGTGAATGATGAATATATGGTAAATAGAGATTGACGGGTTTTTATGGGTTTCCAGGTCGAAATAATTGTCGAAGGTCTTGGAATCTTTCACGAAACCGTCTGTCGGTCCCAAGCCTCATGGTGTTGCATATGAGATTTTAACGTTTTATTACATCCCGGTGATAATTAGAAAGGGCGTGTTGAGCGGATTTTTGGTGGGTTCCGAGAGGCAGTTGAAGATTGTGGATTACATGGCATCCCATAAATTGGTTATCCATTTACATGGGAATGAGCCAAAGGTACAGACCATGTAGTGGAAGAGATATTATACCAAGCTCTTGTCTCGGTAACGTACGTACGTGGTTGGGTCTTTTCTCAGAAATCATATTGATGGACCCAATATCAGATCACTCGTCTATTTTTCTCGAAACACATGTTACCATTCCTTGCACTTCAACAAGACATTTTAGATTCGAGAGCAGATGGTTATTTGAACCAGATATTGGTTGCACTCATGGTTTTCTTCATCGTATATGGACGTGATTTCTAACTCATCCTACTATGCCAACAATCTGGATAAATGGGACCGTACTAAGCAATGATTATTTCAATTTGAAATTAATTGTTGCAAATCATAGTTGGATTTTCTTCCTTCTTTTGATGATCTGAATTCTATGAACAAATATCAGTCCATTAAATCGAAACTTTCATCTCTCCTGCTTCAAGAAGAAGTTTATTGGCATTAAAGGGCTAAAACACACAGGCTTAGGGATTGAGACAGGAATATATGACTTCAGGTGTTAAAATATAGTATTTTAATATTAGGATTCATTATTTAGTTTTGGGATAATTACAAAAAGTACCCTTGAGGTTTGCTCTAATTACAAAAAACCCCTTCTAACTTTCAAAATTACAAATAATACCCCGATGTTTCATTTTGTCTAGCATTTAAACCCTTCATAAGCAAAAATCATTTCAAAATCCCCCTTCATAAAAATATTGCAGTTTACCCCTTAGTTTTAATACTGAATCAAACCTCGGGGGTACTTTTTGTAATTTTAAAAGTTAGCTATTTTTTTGTAATTAGGTCAAACCTTAGGGGTACTTTTTGTAGTTATCTCTTTAGTTTTTGTCCTTTTATGGTTATATTTCTATTTCTTTTAGGTTTTCTAGTCGTCTATATAAGTTTTGTTCTATCTCTATTTTGTAAATAACTTTTTTGTTTTGCATCACAAGATTATAAGTCTTCTCTCTCAATATTATGTTCTTTGATTTCAACATAGTATCAAGAGCCAAAATTTTAATCTTTTCTTTTAGAAAATTCATCCATTTTTGCTAGTTTTTGATTCAGATTCGAGTGTTTTTTTGTTTTTGATTTTGTTCACCATGGATGTTATGACTGTGCGGAAGATGGGCATATTGCTCGTGAATGCCCCAACTCCAACCGCTGAGATATTGTAATGGCAAATGTGTCTTTTCTGTTTTGCTAGTTATGTGGTTTTGCCGTTTAAGTATTTCTTAGACTAAACCATTCTACCTATATTTAATGGCTTTTGTTTTGTTTGGTTATGACTTATGGTCAGTTGGTGACCTTCTTTAGCAGTATTAACTGATTAGGGCTTAAATATGATAATAAATATTTCAGTTTTAAGTTTTGCTATTTTAGGGGTTGTCTCTATTTTTGTCGATAAGTTTATACATGCATATGGATTTGCATGTTGGCTGCTATGTTGTTCTCATGAACGATCTTAGAACTTAATAAAAGATAATATGTTTGTCGGGAGCAATTATGTTTGTATTCTTTTACAGTGGAGGGGATTTGTAGCAGCTGGAGGCGGTGGTAGCAGCTGGAGGCGGTAGTTGTGTAGAATATTCGGGGTCCCAGCAGGTGCTGGAGAATGTGGGGTTTGAGAGAGAGAGAGAGAGAGAGAGAGAGAGAGAGAGAGAGAGAGAGTTTTGAGAAAGTATTATTAGTATTATTTTTCGTTCGTTTTTGCTAGCCTTTTGGTTTTTTTTTTCTGGCTTTTTTGGTTCAGATTTGGCTCATTTCCGCTAGATTTCTGGTTCAAATTTGGTTCATTTCCAAGTTTTTTTGTTCAGATTTGGTTAGTTTTCGCTAGCTTTTTTTGGTTCAGATTTGGATATTTCGCTAGCCTTTTTGGTTCAGATTTGGTTGGTTTGGTAGTGTGAATTTGATATGCTTTGTGTAGCAAAATTTTGGTTGATCTCATCTTGAGATTGGGTTAGTTAGGTGAATTTGGTATGGTATGTAGAGCAAAATTTGGTTGATCATTTTGTGATTGGTTTTGGATCATCTTTTCTTTTGACGGATTTAGTTATTTGTTGACTTGGTTTATGTTTATTTAGTAAAGTAGTATTTAAGACTTGAAGATATGCACTTTGTGATGTCATCATGTTGCCTTTTGTTTCTTCTTTGGTGGAGATTGTTGATATGTTTACCAAGGCAAATTTTACTTTACATTTTCGTTTCTTGTTTGTAATGGTGGAGCCAGGAATAAAAATGGGGTGGGTCGATACACGAAAATCATATAAATTATAATTAAAAAAATAAAAAAATTCTACTGTAAATTGTTTTTAAAAAAAATTTGTTGGGGGGGGGGAAGTTGCCCGAAGTGATCCTCCTATCTCAGCCCTTGCTAGATTGACAAACTCATAATGCTTTGCGGTTGCATTGAGTTTGATGTGGAGTATCAAAATATAGTATTATAATATTAGGATTCCTTATTTAGTTTAGTCCTTTTATGGTTAGATTTCTAGTCCTTGTAAATTAAGATTTTCTGGTCGTCTATATAAGTTTTTCTCTTTCTCTATTTTGTAATTAACTTTTGTTTTTACGTCAAAAAATACAAGTCTTCTCTCTCAATATTATGAATTCCTTGATTTTAACATTAGGAACCTGGTATGGTGATGACACAAGACTTTGCAACATTACGAACCTAGTGAAGGATGTTATGACCCAATATTAAATACAATGGAGCGTAGAGTGTCTAGCCATATGAATACATCATTGTTTGCTCACTTTTCTACTTTAGAATTTAGAAAAAGTGGAAATGGGTCAAATTGGTCATTGCCAACTTGAAAAGATTAAAAATTGCCAACTTTTTCAAACACGTCTTTTTTAGCCAATTTGGGGTATGAAATGACATTCATACCCTTTAAGCATATTACACAAGGTCATATACCTCTCTTTCTTCTTCTTCACTTTCACTTTCATTTTCTCTCTCTCAATAAGTGTGTTTTATTCAAATTTCAAAGACAAAATTTTCCGGTGAAATAATGCAAGCATTTTGTTCTCTAGATCATCCTTTATTCATTTCACTATCGTATTTACTTTGAGATTGGGTGTAGAATAGATTTAAAAACCATAGACATGAAAAAAGGAAACAGTTCGAAATAAGCTCGAAAAATAGCCTGCAAATATAACTCGGAATCGAGTCAATCTCGGGTTACATTGTTTCGAGTTACATGTTCTGATTTGATTTTTCTTTTTTGTTTGTTTTTGTTGGTTTCAGATGGAGGACGATAAAGTGATAATTGTCCATAATGGTTTTTGGGATGGTAGTTTCTATAGGAATGGTGAAGAAGTACTCGTTTTTACGTCGTTGTGGACAATCATATAGTGGGTTTGTGGATATTGTTCATAACGTTGTAAATAGTGATCGACGTTTGTGTGAATACAAATTACACAGTTTAATGCCAACTGGGGGTGGTTCTGATGTTAAGTCTTTGATTATGTATGAACGGGATCTTCGACGAGTAGCTGAGATTTTCAAAGGTCCTCGAATATTTGTGACCTTGCAACCAAAAGATCATGGGATAGTGGGGAATTCGTAAACCGAAAATAGCAATCCACATGATTTTATGAACCTCATGGCTGCTCAATCGTATTCATATGGTATCAGCAGTCAATTCATGCCCTTAAATCCATATAATTCTCACTACGGTATGAATTATATACATGGTCCACCACAGTATATGCCAACCTATATGCAACACGATGTGCCCGATAATAGTCCAAGTAAATCTCCTATGTTGGAGCATCAACCGAGAATCAGTAATAGTGATCATGTGGATGGTGATGATGATGATGGTGGTGGTGGTGGTGGATTTAATGATGATTTTGGGCGGTGTGATGATGTTGGGAGGTATGATGATTTCGGGGGTGGTGGCCATTATGATGACCAAGATTTTGTTGGTGATCAACATAACCAACAACATGCATAATTTGTTCCTGGTGACCATGAGTGGAATGGCGGTGGCACGTCCGAGGGAGAAGATGACGATCCAGAGTACAACGTTGACAATGAACTAGTCCGTCAATTGATTTATGATCACTTTGGATGGTAAAAATATGACTATTTTGTTCCCGATGACCGTGAAGGAAATGATGTCAACAATGATATCATATAAGACAATGACGAGCATGTTCGTCGGAATAGATGATTTCCAATCCATAAGGTACCTCATGTTGATGCCAACGAAGTAGATAATGAGAATGTTGAAAAGGTTGTCTACACTTATTCTCCTGAAAGATTCAAGAAGATAATGAACTGATTCAAAATGCAAACGAAAAGGCCTACGAGGAGTTGGTTAGGGTTGGAACGAAAAGGTGGGCACGTGCACGTTGTCCAATTAGACACTATGTGTTCATGACATCGAATGCAGCAGAGGTTCTTAATGTTAGACTTGTCTGGTCGAGGAAATTGCCCATTTATTCGTTGCTCGATTCTATCAAAACCTCATTCAGGAGTGGTTCCACGAGCGTCAAATTACAGCCCAAAACATGAACAATGAAGTCACCACAGATACATCTAAGAGATTGGCAGAAGCAGGTGGACTGGCTGATAAGATGCGTGTAGTAGCCTAATTTATTCTGTGAAGGATGGGGTGCGTTCTTTTGTTGTTGATTTGGCAAAGAAAACATGTACTTGCCGAGTGATTTAGCTTGATCTATTGTTGTGTCCACATGTGATTAAGGCAATCAGGTATATTTAAAGTTTTTTACTAAATGCTAAAGTTGTTGTGGATGATATTGGATGAGAAGAAATAGACCTTTTTGAACTTGGATCGTTGATCATAGATTGTATAGAACTGTTATGAGAAGATCTTAGTTGTTCTATTTGTTTTGTTAGCCATGAAGCGACTGAAGTAGCTCATTAGTTAGCAAGGATTTCTATGTTTAATACTAGTCCCTTGGTGTGGGCCATTCCACCGACTTGTATTGAAGATGAACTCAAACTTGTATGTTCTGGTGATCATTAATAAAATTTACTTTCTTAAAAACATATTGAAACATAATTTTAAAATTGTGAAAGAATAAGAAAGGAAAAAAAATGGTCTGCCCTGATAAAAGAACAAGAGTTTACTCAATTACCATTTCAAATTCATCATCTTTTATTTGAACTTTCGACAATCCAAAAGTATTTAATTCATGATGAAATACCTTATATTAAACTCAACCATTTTTATAACAGTTCTCTTGATGGAAGGAAAGTTGTTTATTCTTAGTATCAAATGTGAACCAATGATTTATCGCTTGTTGCGCTCCAATGATCGTCATGTTGTCCTTTTCGTTTGCATGTATCCCCAAGCAAATGGTATCATCGTAAAGATGCGTGAACAATGCATCGGCTTTAAAACAATTTGAGCACCTAATGAACCTTTGAAATGGAAAGTTACCGTAGGTATGCGATGTCGTAAGATGTTGTTCGGTTTCACGTAACAACCACTGCCTCTTGTTTTGTACTTCAATTTTCTAAAATAGGAATCGAGTTCTGTCTCTAAGATATCATAGGCAGGCCTAACAAGTTGAGTAGACATCACCCCAGAATTTATAATCACTCCTCCTTCAGTGTATTTTACACGAAAAATATTTTCTTTAATCTTATATAGTCGTCGCCCATTAAAGCTAATGCCGACTAATTCTACATAGTAAAATGGGCTGCTTCCAATTAGATGTAATTTTGTAGTCATCTGATTTTGTTTTGAGGAGATTGCGTCTGCACCGAATCTCAGATGTGTCTTATGTTTTTCTTGTCGCCCCACTTTACTAATTATTGATGGAAAGCAATGTGAAAATTTGCCATCACTAATGGAGTCAATTTGGGTCACGAAAGAGAGTGGACCCCATCCAAGTCCTAAAACTCCCGCAATTTTATTTTCAGCATGATTAGAATACACCATTTGATTCTGATCCATCCCACAACCAAAAACTATGTTGTCAAAATTATATGTACAAAGAAACAAAGTTTCTTTTGCAAGAATGTCTGCGGTGTATGAGTTTTTGTCGTAACGGATTTTATAGGAACAATATTTTCCATCGGTTTGGTTGGTTAAGCAAAGCTTGTCAGAAGGAAGAATAGGGTGGAAAGATTTTGAATCAGTTTTGGGGAAAGGCTTTGTGGGTTGTTGTTTGAAACATTTCTTGCAGCCTACACATTGAAGCCATGATAAAGGACTACTTGTATCAACGTGCAAGAAATATTCTTTGTATGGTGTTGTTGTCTTCTGGGATGGCGTTGTTCCAATCCCAATTTTAACCATAAATTGGAATTCATCTTGGCGTTCAACTTCTGGTCTCACAACATTTTGTTGTCCTTGGTGTAGGTTAGTAAAAATATTCAAATTGGAAGAACCTTGGATAAATAGTTCAAGAGTTAAACCAGAGACATGTTTAAACACAAAGTAAATACACAACAAGAGGTGGATAGTAAGGGAAGTCATTTTTAGTATACACAAGTACTTGTGATTTTGGTGGAATAATGACACAACAAGATATTTATTTATAGTTGCTAGGAAATATGGTGGTGTTTAATGTTTCTTTCTTCATTAGTGCTATGTTTTTTCCGTGGTTTCTCCTACATTTAATATAAGCAGATAAGAATAGAGTTAAGATAGATATGTTTGTGGTTTAATGAATATCATGCCTGTGTTACAAGTCAATTGTAGTGATAATAATGTCATAATAATGTAAGAGGTACTTTAATCTATTAGGAAAAATTATCTACTTCAAGCTTTAGAGCTAAAATGAGAAAGAAAATAAATAGCATAATTCAGAACAACAACCATTTTTCTTTCTTTAGACATATTATGGGACAATGGGAATCGAAGCCCATACTTCTAAATCGGGCAAAGTTTTAACCACTCGTCCATTACCAACTAAATTTTATTTTAAATCATGTCTTGTCAATCATAAATATGTTCATTACATCACACCACATCAAATCAGATAATATATTATTGAGTTGAAGAAAATTAAATATTCATATTATATATGTGTGCCCTCACACGTGATAAATAATACAATAAATCACTCTTTTAACAAAAAAGAAAAATATATATAGCTAACACTACAAGAACATAATTTGAGCCACTTGAACCTAACTTGAATAGAATGACCCGACTTGAAATGATTTGGGCCACACTCTTAATGATATATTAGTTTATGTTCTCTTTTTAGATTTATTTTGTTATGTTTTGTTCCAAGTCCATCAAGAATTGGATCCAAAGAATGTTGCAATTTGACACGAGAAAATTATTATATTTTGATGAGATTAGATAGTTCAGCCCACTAACACCATTTCGATTTATCAATAAAATAGTCCATCCTAATACTATTAAGTATTTCCTAAAAAACAAAAACAAAACACTGTTAAGTATTTATTTAAAAAAATCACCAGTTATTGGTATTTTGATAAGATCCAAATAATTCAGCCCATTCATATCCCTTTCCCTTTTTCTTTGATTTATCAGAAAAAAATATTTTCGACTGAAAAAAATTACCCGGTCAAGCCGCACATGGCTGGCCCTGAGAGCGGGCTTGGTGGGCAATGACCAATGCTAAATTTATATATATATATAAGTTCATATATTATATATATATATAAATATATATATTATAATGTGTGATATTTGTAAATTTTGTAAAAAAAAAATGTTAAAAGACGTTGGGCCTTCCCAAAAATTGCTTTGATTAAGGTTCATATAATATTTTTTCGAAAAAATTGATTTCCAAATTTTTTTAAAAAAGGGTAGGAAGATCATCCAATATCTTCTCCATCTCTAAAAATAAAAAACAAGTTTTTGAGTTTATTAAAGTTTTAGATTGTTTTCCTAATATTTCTATTGTGTATAGAATTTTGTTGGCAATATTGTAGTATTAATAGAAATGGGTTTTTTAGAACTATAATTGATATAGTCATACTTGCATTCAACTATGCCCCAAGAAATATTAAATAGGTTTGCTATTTATTTTATGTATTGAAAATGAGATGTTGGAAAAACTTACTTTTGAAGATGTTATTAATTTCTTTGGGATAATTTCAATTTCGATACCCAATCTATGACCCATTTTCACTTTTAGTACCCTTGTTTTAAACTTAATCAAGATCGGTACCCCTATATATAAAATTAATCACGTTTGGCCCCTTTCGTTAATTCTCCATTAAAACTAACATTTTGATCTCACATTCTGATCATTTAAGACTTAAAATGACATGTTCCCTTTCGATACCTAATGTTTTATAATAAATCTCTTCTAGTACCCAAAATTTGCTTAAGCTACAATAATAAAAAATAGTCAATTATAATCATATCAGACCCAATATGTTTCAGTAAAATTGAAATATCCCTTAAAATTCATATCTTTCTTTGACCAAAACTGCACCGGGTGAGATGGTTTGCAAAGCCACCAGTCGATAAATTATTGCCCCTAGACCGTTTGACAGACGTCTCCGCCCAACCTCACCAACATGAAATATGGTCTAAAAGTTAACTGACTCCTTTAGCAACGACTCAGCACAACCTTGGTTCATTTCTACTTCAGGCATAAAAGATAATTTTTCAAAGGAATAAATCAATAAGACATTATAAACACATGTTGAAGCAAAAGTATTCTTTTATTAATAACTTAAAGAAATATTTATTACATCAATAATCTCCTTTTGGGACTCAACTATTACAAATTTTATTTATGAAGAGTAAGGGAGGTTGTTCGATGCCTTTAGCCTTCTGAAACTCTTCTTTATATAGAGGTAGGGGATGCCTCTATACCCTTGTATTATTGTATCCACTTGCTGAAATGAGTGGACGCCTTCTCAGCATCACATGGTTTGGATCCTACTTTGTCTGGTATCCAAAGTATTTTGATAAGGCTCCAAAGCCTACTGACTTATTTTTTTGTCCTATAGTAAGTGTAAAGAATCTTAAGACGTCATTGCTTACGTCTTTTTCTTGAATTATTAGCATCTAATAGCTAGCTCCTTCAGATGCCAATCTCTTTCTTCATATGACCCACCTTTTGTCTTTTTGGTAAGTGGGTATCACATGCTACCACCCAGTCTATCGAGTTATCTACTTTTTTGGTGGTTCTCAAATTATTAGATACTTTAGTACCTTTTGTGTCTTCCCTTCTCTGTCACCTGGATGTCTCCCATCAATCTTTCGTCGGAATTATTTCCTGAATTCTGGCTCCTTTTGATTTGGTCATTCTCAGAAAATAAGTGTTGGGAAATTAATTTTTAGATTTTGATGAATGTCATGTAAAACTTAGAATAGAAAGTTGGCACCCCATTTTTGTTGTAAATTGCATTGTAATAGATAGGGCTGGTCGAGCTGAGTTAAGTCAGCTATGCCAGAATATGCAAGAAGTCAACTGGAGACTAAAAGGAAGACTCTGCTGTGAGGCAGCTGAGTGTGGCAAAGAAAAGAAGACAGGAACTCGATTGAAGGTGCGGTGAGATGCAAATTGGTGAGTGAAGTGTCGATCAAGTCAACTCAAGATAGCCAAGTCTCAAGTTGAAGTGATGATGAGACATCCAATGATTGAAAGCTGACTCGAATTCAACTCGGGAAAGTCAAGGAAATGCAATGTCGAGATAATCAAAGAGATCCGTTGCCGTAATTCAAGAAAATTACTTAAACAAGTAATACTTCCATATCAGTCTTTCTTAAAGTGCTCACCCCGTGAAGCGTGCAAAAGGAATAAACCAATGGAAGTTACTGCATACTTTGTGTGTCGAACTCAAAAGTCAAGACTCATTCATACGAGGAAATGTCAATTCCAAGAACTGCAACAAGACAAGCCAACGAGCACAAGTGTCTTTTGAAAATTAACCTATCTCTTCAACGGGAAAATTTTCAAAAGAACTATAAAAGGCTGAGGAATCTATTTGAAAAAAAAAAGAACTTTGTGACCTGGAACTTTCAAGCTCCTATTCAAACTATAACCTACTCAAGTCATACAAGTTCAATCCTCAAGCCTACATTACGAAGGAAATCAATCCAACACTCACCTGTGAAGGAAAGACGACTTCAATCAGTTGAAGAGGAAACATTTGAAGAATCAAGGGGTCAACATTCCACGGAGGATTGTAGAAAGGTTCAAGGTCGAACCAGTCTCAAGTTTTTGGAGGACTTCGTGATCAAATCCAAGAAGCTTGAGCAAGTGGGCTGTAGTAGCAAGGTAGCTGCCCTGTGAAGAAGCTGAGTCGCACGAGAAGCCACCGTGTGACCAAGGCATCTCCGATCGAGTCCCAAAGGATCAAGTCACCGTGTGATCAAGACTTGCATCTGGACTGATAACCAATTTGTATATTGATCAATACTTAGTGGATTCCTCCAGGAGTTGGAGAAGAGAGTAGTAGAAGAATTACCCCATCTTCGAACCTCTATAAAAATTTATTGTGTCATTTACATTTCAGCACTTTAATTTCTACACATTATTTCAATATTTGCTGATGAATTTGCTATCCAATTGATAATCAACAAAGTGCTAAAACCAAGTATTAAAACAAACTTAAACCAAATTCAAGGGTGTTAAGTCTTCCGCTGAAATCATATCACAGTCAAGTTAAGTTTTAGTCAAAACAACTGAGTTATTCTATCAACAAATTTCGATCAGAGTCTATTGAGTGGCTAACTCTGCTGATTAACTAACTTAGCTGTCCATCAAGGACTCAGCTGTGAAGTATTAACTCTGAACGTTTTAAAAGGACTAAATCGAAAAGTTTGTAAGGTTTATTCAACCCCCCTCTAAACCTTACACTCACACCCCTTGGGACCTACAGTGGTATCAGAGCGGTTGGTTCATTGAGCCTTCCGCACTGGTTATTGAACTAGATCTCCAATCTTTCAAAGCTTGCTTTAGCACTTGATCTTTCAAAAACTCTTTTACTCAGCAAAGTTATTATCATGGAAGCAAATTTAACACGCATCCCTATGTTCACAATTGAAGAATTTGATGATTGGAAAATTCGTATGCAGGCTCATCTATCATCATTACACGATGAAATATGGATAGTGATATAAGATGGGCCACTCCAAATCTTAAATGTGAACACAGCTGCAAGGAGAGCTGCAGCAGAAGGAGAAAAGGATGTTGCTCCCAGACCAGCTATGGTTGAAAAACCAAGAGCTGAATGGACAAATGATGACAGAAAAAGATACAACTTGGACAACGTGGCCAAGGACATACTTTACAAAACCTTGGACAAAGCCATGTTCAACAAAGTCAAATCATGCAAAACGGCAAAAGAAATCTAGGACAAGCTAACCTTGATTTGTGAAGGCTCAAAGCAAATCAAGGAAAATAAACTATCTGTTGCTGTACAGAAATTTGAAAATTTTAAGATGCTTGCAGGAGAAACCTTGGATCAACTGGATGCTCGGTTCACAGAAATTACCAATGAGCTATCTGCACTTGGAAAAGAATATACACAGAAGGAAATGCGTATAAAGATTCTAAGAAGTCTCCCAGTTGAGTGGGAAATGAAAGTCATGGCCCTGAGACACTCCATGGACTTATCAAAAACATCCAACTATGAGCTATTCTCAGATCTCAAAGCCTACGAATTTGAGCTGATAAGAAAAGACCTAGAGGAGACAAATGCCCCAAAACAAATTGCTCTAATAGTTAAGGATGGTAAAAGAGCCGAGGTCAAGGAAGTCATTGACCAAGAGGAGATTACTCGATGGTTAAAAGGTTCAACAAGTTCTTCAACAAGAATTACAAGAGAGGAAAAGGTGAATCCTCCGGAAGACACTCGGCCTTCCCCAAGTCAAGGAAGATAGGCCACCCAAAAGAACAGAGCATCAAAAGGTTAAGTATCAAAGAGCTGACAATCTAAGGATGGAAAGAACTGATCAAAAGGTTGAAAATCTATGCTGAACCGAGGCAACCTGGTCACTATGCTATTGATTGCCCATATCCTGTAGTCAACAAATACAGGAATGAAGAGGAAAGAAAAGTCTTGAGAGAAAGAAGACAAGAGAAGAAAAAGGCAATGTTAGGCTGCAGAGATCACGAGATCAAGTCAAAAGACACATCGACTCGGAGAGTAGTGAAGCCGACTACTCAAGTGACTCAAAGAAGAAGCCTTGATCCGTCTCGATGGCCAAAGAACAAGACCAACCTGACCAAGAAGATGAGGTACACTCTAACTCATCACACTCGGATTCTAGTGACAAAGGTGATTGTGACACACATACTTCATCACCCACTGATCTTTATGATTCATTAGGCAAAATGATGAAAGACTTTGAACACATTAAATCCTCACACACACTACTAAATGAGGAAAACAACATACTCAAAAGCCAAAACTCACAGCTGACTAAGGAGCTGAGTACTCTAAGTCACATAGCTGATGAGAATAAAAGTTTAAAGGCTGAAAATGATAAGCTAATAGCAGAGATAGTCACACAAAAAAGGGAAAATGACCTCAAAAATGTGATTGCCTCATTTACTAAGGCATCTAAATCTTTGGATGATCTTATTATGAGCCAAAGAGAATGTGGAGATAAGACAGGCTTAGGATTTAATTCCTCTATACCATGTCAAGCTCCAAAAGTAATTTTGGAGAAAGGATCTTCAAGTAATAAATCATCTCAAAAATCCAAAACTCCAAATAGCGCACACACATCTATTCCAAAGCACAACCACAAGCAAACTGGCCTTGGTTATAAAGGAAAAGGAAAAAATTTGATTAAGAGTCTTTGAGAGGACAATTGAGAGGAAATCCACCGAGTTCCTCAAAAACTCCAAATAGGAAGTACTCAGAAAGAAGAAACAGAGCTACCAAAAGCCCCGAAGTTCTATGAAAGGAACACATATGATGGGAATGGTAGAAATTACCCAAGCCAAGCTGATTGGAATTATATGAACTATCAGCAAAGAACTATGGAATATAAGCCTAAATGGCAAAGGCCTAAGACTCAGCAAAGGCCATTTCAAAGGCAAAAGAGCTATCATCAGCACACATATACACCCAAGAACTATCCTCAAAGATATCACAACTACCCAAACAAAGCAATTGCTAAAACACATACACAGCATACGAGAAAAAGAGACAATGTATGAACCTAAAACTCCTAAGCAATTTGCCAAAGCTAATTACGATTATGGCACTGATAGATGGCAACCTCTTAGAGTCAAATCATTTGGCTATAGATTGGTTGGATCATCTTACAATACTAACCCCTCAGGACCCAGACAAATATGGGTACCTAAAACCTAATTTCCTTGATTGCAAGTTCAAGGAGCGGTGAGCGAAGGAACCTGGTACATGGATAGTGGTTGTTCCGACACATGACAGGAAACAAGAAAAATCTTTCAAAATTTAAGGAAGTTAGAGGTGCAAAAGTCATATTTGGAGGGAATGAAGCTCCAGGAGAATAAGAGGCATTGGATCCATCAAGAAAAATAGATTAGAAATTACGGATGTTGCATATGTTGAAGGCCTCAATTTCAACTTACTAAGCATAAGTCAACTCGTGACAAGGGCTATAATGTTGGATTCAATATGGGAGTGTGCCAAATCAAGAACTCGAATCTAATGAAGTAGTATTGCAAGGATGCGACAAAAGAACATGTATGTGGTAGATTGGTCAATCGCAACACCAAGCACTTGTCTCTGTAGCAAAAGAGCACACCAATCAAGTTGGCCGTGGTACAAGAAGTCGAGTCACCTGAACTTCAAAATAATTAACAAGCTTGCAAGGAGAAATCTTGTGGAAGGACTTCCGGACTCGATGATACAAGAAGGAAAGTGTATGTGATGCATGCCGGATGGGAAAGCAGATCAAATCATCATTCAAAGAAAAGACATGTCCATCTTCAACAAGAATATTGCACCGCTACATATGGATCTATTTGGTCCAAATTGAACCAAACAAAGATAAGCGGAAAGAAATACACATTGGTAGTAGTAGATGATTACTCAAGATACATATGGACAATTTTCATGTGCAAGAAGAAAGAAACCTGCAAAACTACCACAAATTGATGAAGAGAATTTAAAATGAGAAGAGTCAAACCATTATCAAAATTAGATCGTGAGGGAGGAACCGAGTTTGTCAATGGAATAATAACTCGAGATTGTATTGAAAATGGTATTGCTCATGAACTATATCAAGACAAGGACTCCACAAAGAATGGAGTTGCGAGAAAGAAGAAGGAGCAGAACTCTCAAAGAAGCGTGAAGACCATGTTAGTCAAGCAGGGTCACGTAAAGATTTTGGGGTCAAGCAATAAACACAAAGATGTTATACTCAAAATAGATGCATGATAAATAGACAAACACAAAAACTCCCTATGAGATTTGGATGGGGAGAAAGCCAAATGTTGCATATTTTAGAATATTTGGATGCAAATGCCTCATCCACAACAATGGCAAAGATAATTTAAAGGCTTTTGATGCTAAAGCCGATGAAGGTATCTTCTTAGATACTCACCAAAAGCAAAGCCTACAGAGTGCTCGGAAGAGGACAATGGTTACGAAGAATCCATTTATGTGGTGTTTGATGAACCCAACGTAAATTGAGAAGACATTGAAGAGTCGGCCAGATAAGCCGAATCGGCCAACCATGCGAAGAGTCCCTATGTCGAAGTTCAAGGTGGAATTATAAACTCGGATGAAGATGAGATAGTCAATCTCAAAGACAAATGGGAAATATGCAGCTAAGTGATGATGAGAGAGTCTGATCAAAATAACACAACACACCGCAAGACGATCGAATCCAGCTAACTTACTCCAACCTGATGTAAGGTGGCTGAGAGACCATCCACAAGAACTAATCATTGGAGATGTAAGAGAAGGTGTGAAAACTAGATCCAGAACCCAACAAGAAGCTATGTTCACTTGTTTCATCTCACAAATAGAGCCAAAAGATGTGTCACAAGCTTTGGATGACACACATTGGATCCAAGCCATTAAAGAAGAGCTGAATCAGTTTGAAAGGAACAAAGTGTGGGTATTGGTTCAAAGACCTACCCATCAAAATGTTATTGGCACTAAATGGGTGTTCAGAAACAAGATGAATGGGGAAGGGTCTGTGGTAAGAAACAAAGCAAGATTGGTAGCCAAAGGGTATTGCCAAGAAGAAGGAATAGATTTTGATGAAACTTTTACTCCTGTGGCAAGATTGGAAGTCATAAGGATGTTTCTTGCCTATGCTGCTCACAAGAACTTCACTGTATATCAAATGGATGTAAAGAGTGCATTCCTTAATGGGTTATTGGAGGAAGAAGTGTATGTTGAACAACCTCCAGGATTTGAGCAGAAGACTCTTGGAGATAAAGTATACAAACTCAAGAAAGCTTTATATGGATTAAAAAAGGCACCAAGAGCATGGTATGATACATTATCACAATTCTTGACTGAGAACGGATTTACAAAAGGCAAATTGGATAGAACACTCTTCAGAATTCAAGATGGGAAGAGTATACTGCTTGTTCAAATATATGTGGATGACATCATCTTTGGATCCACAAACAAAGAGATGTGTGATAAATTCTCAAACCTTATGCAAAGCAAATTTGAAATGAGCATGATGGGAGAGCTGACATTCTTCCTAGGACTTCAAGTAAAACAGCTGAAGGATGGAACTTTCATAAGTCAGACAAAGTACACCAGAGATTTAATGAAGAAATTTGGTATGGAAGAGAAATCTTCTGTGAAAATACCAATGAATACATCAGTCAAAATAGATATGGATACAGATGGTAAGCTTGTGGATCAAACAAGATACGAGCACTTATTGGATCATTGCTCTATCTCACAAAAGCGGGCCGGACATCACCTTTGTCTTTGTAGGTGTATGTGCAAGATTTCAATCGCTCCAAAAGAAAGCCACATGACCGCACTAAGAGAATCTTGAGGTGTCTGAAAGGAAGCCAAGAAGTTGGCTTATGGTATCCTAAGGAAGGTAGATTCAAGCTAATTGGATACTCAGACTCTGACTATGCTGGATGCAGAGTTGACAGGAAAAGTACCTCAGGTACATGTCAAATACTTGGAAATAGATTTATTTCCTGGTTCAACAAGAAGCAAAATTCAATAGCAACCTCCACAGCTGAAGCAGAATACATAGTTGCGGGCAGCTGTTCTGCCCAAGTCTTATGGAAGAGACAACAACTGAGAGACTATGAAGTTGAAGAAAACGAAATTTCAATTATGTGTGACAACACAAGTGCAATTGCAATTACCCAAAATCTTGTGTTGCACTCAAGAACAAAGCACATTGATGTCAGATATCACTTCATAAGAGATCATGTAGAAAGGAAGGACATCACCTTGGAATATATCTCAACTGATAAGCAGTTAGCTGATATATTCACAAAACCATTGTGTGAATCAAGATTTGAAGAACTCAAGCATGAATTAGGGTTAATTGAGCTGAGTTGACACTCAGAAGACTCAAAGAAAAGAGATGGAACATGAAAAGATGAAAAAGGGCTGAACTCTTGAATCAGCTAAGTGAATCAGCCGTATCGGAGAATTAGTTGCGTCAAGTTAACTGACAGCTGAGTACCTATGTGCAAAGAGAGAAGAGTTAAATCAGCTAAGGAATAAGCTGAGTCATTTATGAGCAAAGTGACAAAAACGCAGTAGTTTTTACCAAGCGGGAATGTTTTTAAGAATGATGTCAGCATAATTATGACGTGTATAGTCAAAAGTTGCATACCAAGCTTATAATTGGATATAAATGCTGCCGCATTAAATGCGAGAAATTAAATGTTAATTGGCGTGCAAAATCTGAGCCGTTGATCTTGATCAAATTTCAAAAACCACCCGCACGTCCTTTCATAACCCATACATATACCACTTCGTCCGATTTTCTCTCACTTTACCAAAACTGTTCATCTCTCTCAAGAGCAAAGAAAGCATTTTTACTCTCAAAACCCTACAAATCTTCAAAGCTTATCTTCAAAGTTTCATCCGGTGAATCTTCGAGAAATGGCATCTACTTACGACTTCGTCAAGTTGGGAAAGTAAATCCACACGGGATCTACTGTGGACTTTGAGGGCATGATCAAACAAGGGTCAGACGAAACCCTTGTGAAGAAAATTGCAGAGAAGTTGGAAAAATCAGGACTGAAACCTTTTTTGTCGATGGAGTTTCAGATGACCTACGTGGAGGAGGTCGCACAGTTCTACGTGAACGCTGAAGTTCACGATGTGGGCATCAAGTCCTCTGTTCACGGGAAGGAGTTCACCATCACTGCCAAGGATCCGCGAACAACACTTCGCTCGTTGCGGGGAAGGAGTGCCGGAGATTTATGAAGCTGATGTTAACCTGGCTGCTGCTTGGAAGGAAGTAGCCAAACCCGACTGTGCTGCGAAGGTTGTCTACACAGCTGAGAAGAAGCTGTTGAAGGAAGACTACCACAAACTACTAGACATTGTTGCCAAATACATAGACATCAAATTTGGAAGCTTTAACCAGCTGTCCAAAACTAAGCTGATCGTAATGGCTGCGAGCATTGAAGAGAAGAAAGTAAACTGGGCTGAGTTTGTATACAGCAGACTCTGCCAAAATATTGGGAATAAATCCTTCAAGGAGGATGGTTCATTTGGAGGTTCCCTGGGGTACGGACTGGTGATTGGCCGGATGATGGAAGTTAAAGGAGTCCCTCTTCGAGATGGAAAGGCATTCCATGTTAACAAAAAGATGTTCCGATCAAATCTCTCCGGAGCACAGAGGAGAGCTTATGCCAAGAGAGCGGACACAAGTGAGGGGGAATCACCACCCTGAAAAAAAATTGTCTCCTCCCCTCTCAAGAAGAAGGTTGCCCCTAAACAAGAAAGAAGATCACGCCCGCAACGAAGAAAAGGAAAATCGCACTGCCGCTTAGCCGAGTCACCTGCCCCCGCAGTGTCTCCCCTTGCTTGCGGCCCGCAATGGAGAGGAATGTCACAACAAGGAAGGCAAAGCCTCTAAGACAATCGAATGCATTTACCTTCGACGAACCGGAGGAAGTGGAACCGGATATTCCTCTCGGTGAAAACCAAAAGAAGAAGAAGACTTTTCAAGCGATCGAGCTTGAGAAAAAAAATGAGTCCGCCACTCACCGAACAAGCAGGATCAGCGAGACAACTCGGAGAAGTAGAGTCTCCTGAAATTATTGATGAAACAGCCAAGTCTGCTGAAGCCAATCAGCAGAGGCAAATTGAAGACACAACTGTAGTCAGAATAGCTGAGACACAAGAAGTAGCTGAGAAAGCAAACTCTCCTATTGACAGGTTGTATCCCCTCCCGCAATGACGCCGAGGGTGTGAAGCACCAAAGTTTGCTACCTTCAATCCCCGAGAACGAGGGACAGCAGAGAGAAGATGATAAAGATGATGATGATGTGATGATCATATCCCCACCATATCCAGACATCCAAAATCGTCTGCGTGAATGGAGGAAGTGGAAGCTAAGTCGATCCAGGGAACAGTTCCAAAGACCGGATTTTATTGAAGAAGAAGACGAACTGTTGAACTTTCTCGGATTGACCACTCGTGGTCCAAGCACTCGGATGAAGAAAATCGCACGTTACATCTTGCGGATCTTCAAAGACAAGGAGAAGCGGTAGATCGGATCGGGTAAAGTCAAGCTCGTGAAAAGGCCAAGATTTGTCCCTTTACTAGAACCATCGATCATACACATCCTCATCTTGACATTCTCTCTGGGAGTGATGAGGATCTGGACCCCGCCGCTTTGCTGTACGAAGAATTGGCGATGCAGCAAGCCATGCGGGAATCTAGGGTCCTACATGAGCAAATCTGTTATTGGAAGGACTGGGAGTCTTCCACATCACACCGGAGATTGATCCAATGGGAGTGGTGCAAAGATATTGCCACGCTTTGTTCTTGCCGCCACCACTTCCCACCACTCGAAGGTGTTAAGGAACTGGCGATGAAATTGGGATTGTGGGGACCCCACGAGCCAACCCCTAATGAAGGTGTCTTACCACCGCCCCAACGGCCGAATACTCAAAGGGAATAGCCGGAGTCCGGAGACGAGTGACCCCATTCCAAGTCACTCACCGGTGTGCCACCGAGGGGAAACTCCCTCCACTGCAGCAAGGTCGGAGGATGCTACAGCTGACTCCACAACGAATCTTGGAGGCGAAGTGGAGAAGGAACAATAAATGGATACACATCAAGTTGTCACGACGAGGCTCGAGCATATTAAGATCGTCTCACTGAAGTGCCAATCGCTCCGCAGCCAATGAAGTCGCCGATGCAATCGAGGCACGGAAGGAACCGCCCGGGAGTTAACACTGGGCAATGAAAGTGCAATCCATGGAGTTGAGACTCTAGTGGATGCCACCTCGTAAGACCCCAAGATAGCTGACACTGTCGAAGGGACTGTCCAAGGCCTCGCTGCAGTTGAGACTGTAGGAGGTAATGAAGACCAACGGGAGGTTGAGACTTCCCGGGGTAAAGAGACGGAAGCACAGAACATCCCTCCTACTATCATTGATCCATCCTCGAAAAGGAGATAAGTGCTCTTCACGATTCCCAAGACAATCCCGATGTAACCTTTCTGGGATCTGAAGACGAAGCTGAGTCATCCCCTATTGCCGATCCAAAAGACTCACCAGGATGTTCTCCCAAGCACGAGTAAGACCGACCTTAAGGCTACTCGCCAAACCTTTAATTTTGATGATGAGCCACACATGCAAATCTCATCATCGTCCGATGACGCCATCGACACGGCCGAGACCATCCAACTCACATGGAAAAACCAAATGAGACCGACGAAGCTATTGAGATACCGAGGCTCACCACCGGGTCAAAACCCCAATGCACCACAAATCGACACACGCTTAAATGCGCAGCTACCCAAGCTACAAGAATCGACGAATCCGGCACATCACGGGCACGAGTTACCATTGAACATATTCCCGTTGTCCGAGATGATCCGTCAAGAATCATTCCCTTTCTCTCTGGAGATACCTGACCTTCTTGAAGAATCAGCTAGAGACCAAGAACGTTTCCATAAACCTGATCCCGTTATTCCAACAGATACCATCGTCCCAGAATATTTTGACTTTGACGTTGCTTGGCCGCCACCGAGACATGAAGTGACACCGAGGTTCGAGAAGTTTTCAAGGCCATATTTGCAGAGATAGAGAAGATGGAGAGGCACCAGCCTCACCGGGACATGAGGCTAGATAAAAGAGACGCAAATCTTACCGCCGATTTGCGTGGAATAATTGTCGATCCGGAATGGTGGCAACAACAAAGAGACAATGCGTGTAGAACAAGTTCGATACTTAACTTTGTTCAATAAATTGCTAGTCAGGCGGGCTGAGAATGCTGATATGAAGACAAGAATGCAAGAAAACATCGATCGAATGCATGAATCTCACAACACATAGATGCAGCTGCTGCGTGAATTTCATAAGAAAGAGCTTCGCACGTAGAGGAGAACATGGAGAAGAAATTCAGCCTCCTCATGGCTGAAATGAAGTCGGTGACAAATGAATCCAACGCCAATCGCTCCGAATTCCGTGTAGCATACTCCGCAGCCAGATTCAAGCATAACTCAAATATCGGTATCACCGCTAGACTTCATGATTGCCACTTGTTTCGAGGGTTCCTCTCTCCTTGATGATGCCAAAAAGGGGGAAGAGGAATACCTAAAGGCGTTGAAAGGTCCTGAAGGCGAGAAGAAGGACGCACCAAAGGAGAAGACAAAATAAAAACTAAGAAGCGAGAAGAAGGAAAATCATGTGAGGGGAAGGTTCAAAAGATATGACACCGATGATTGCTAAAACCCCCAACAAGGTCTTGTCACAAAATGATATCATCAAAAACTCCCATGGACTCGCCACTCCAACACTCCGCAGCACTCCATGGTTGAAAAGCGAAAAATAGTAGAAGCGGGGATGAAGGAGGTGGAAGGAAAGATGGATGCCCGAGTTATGGATATATCAAACAACATGGAGGCATTCCAATGCAGAGACACACCTATGCCATTTCGTACGCGTCGGAACCGAGCCAAGATTCGTTGATGAATTCAAGACGCCGCATCCGAGGTTACTTCGCAAATATGTCCATGGCTCAAGCCTGGGATTTGTATTGGGAAAAAGGCCTCAAGCTATGTGAAGAAGCCGACAGCAAAGCAGACCATCGGGCATCACTCTCGATGGTCACTCACCGGGAAAAAGAAGGCCCCAAGATAATACACGCCTGCAGGAGAGGAAGAAAAGCGATGGAGGAGGAAGAGGTTTGGGACCTGACCTCTGCCCCAAAAACATTGAATACATAGATCCAGGCAAGAAAAGAGGGATCTATTGGGCGGATTCGACGAAATAGCCAACCCGCAAGTGGCCAAGAACAATGCCGAGTATGTGAAGAGAATCGAAGAATAAAATAGAAGACAAACTCACCATGGGAAGAGAGACAAGAAAGAAAAAGAAGAGATGAAGCCGCCAAAAAAGCATATGAGAAAAAAAAGCAAAGAAAAGAAAGAAGAGAAGAAGAGAAATAGATCGAAGAAGACAGATCGATGAGGAAAGAAGGAGGCGTGAAGGAGATGAAGTGTTGTTTGTCCACCCCTTCATGTATTTTACTATGTAAATGCATCTTTATGTAAGTCCTCTCAGTACATCGAATAAAATTGTATAATTTCTATACTTGCGTAGATATAGAATAGCATGGTTACATTAAACTCGTTTAAGCTCGATACACCCCAAATGTGTAAAGAACAAGAATGTTATGATCAATAAAAGATTGATTCTACGCATACATTCTCGTGATTCTACATTGTATGTACGTATCTTTCTTTGTTTAATTATTGTATGAATGTTATAAGTTTTGGCATCATCAAAAAGGGGGAAATTTTTGGGAAATTAATTTTTATATTTTGATGAATGCCATGTAAAACTTAGAATAGAAAGTTGGCACCCCATTTTTGTTGTAAATTACATTCTAATAGATAGAATGGGTCGAGCCGAGTTAAGTCGGCTATGCGCGAATATGCAAGAAGTCAACTGGAGACTAAAGGAAGACTCTGTGTGAGGCGGTGAGTGTGGCAAAGAAGAGAAGACATGAACTCGACTAAAGGTGCGGTGAGATGCAAATGAGTGAAGTGTCACCAAGTCAACTCAAGATAGCCAAGTCTCAAGTTGAAGTGACGGATGAGACATCCACGATTGAAAGTCGACTCAAGTCACCTGGGAAGTCAAGGAAATGCGGTCAAGTCGAGATAATCGAAAGAGATCGTTGCACGTAAGTCAAGAAAATTACTTAAACAAGTAATACTTCCATACTTGTCTTTCTTAAAGTGCTCACCCCCTTGCGTGCAAAAGGAATAAACCAATGGGAAGCTCGCACTGTGTCGAACTCGAAAGTCAAGACTCATTCATACGAGGAAATGTCAATTCCAAGAACTCGCAACAAGACAAGCCAACGACCACAAGTGTCTTTTGAAAATTAACCTATCTCTTCAACGGGCAAATTTTCAAAAGAACACTATAAAAGACTCGAGGAATCTATTTGAAAAAAAAAAAGAACTTTGTGACCTCGAACTTTCAAGCTCTTATTCAAACTATAACCTACTCAAGTCATACAAGTTCAATCCTCAAGCCTACATTACGAAGGAAATCAATCCAACGCTCACCTGTGAAGGAAAGACGACTTCAATCAGTTGAAGAGGAAACATTTGAAGAATCAAGGGGTCTACATTCCACAGAGGATTGTAGAAAGGTTCAAGGTCGAACCAGTCTCAAGTTTTTGGAGGGCTTCGTGATCAAATCCAAGAAGCTTGAGCAAGTGGGTTGTAGTAGCAAGGCAAACCGCCCTGTGAAGAAGTTCGAGTCGCACGAGAAGCCACCGTGTGACCAAGGCATCTCCGCATCGAGTCCCAAAGGATCAAGTCAGATGTGTGATCAAGACTTGCATCTGGACTGATAACCACTTTGTATATTGATCAATACTTAGTGGATTCCTCCAGGAGTTGGAGAAGAGATGAGTAGAAGAATTACCCCATCTTCGAACCTCTATAAAAATTTATTGTGTCATTTACATTTCAGCACTTTAATTTCTGCACATTATTTCAATATTTGCTGATAAATTTGCTATCCAATTGATAATCAACAAAGTGCTAAAACCAAGTATTAAAACAAACTTAAACCAAATTTAAGGGTGTTAAGTCTTCCAATAAATCATATCACGGTCAAGTTAAGTTTTAGTCAAAACAAATGAGTTATTCTATCAACAAATCGATCAGTGAAATGAGTGGCTAACTCACGATTAACTAACTTAGTTGTCCATCAAGGACTCAAATTTAGAAGTATTAACTCGAACGTTTTAAAAGGACTAAATCGAAAAGTTGGTAAGGTTTATTCAACCCCCCCTTCTAAACCTTACACTCACACCCCTTGGGACCTACAATAAGATTTTCTCAGTGACCAATATAAGTCATATTGTAGTATTTCCAACGAGTTTCTTTAATCCCTAGCAGCTTGTTTTCCCAAAGAAGACTTCTTTTCTTTTCGAATAAGTCTTATGTGAATCTTGTTATTTTTTATGTCATAGTGTTTAATAGGAACGATCCATTCAACTAAATTTTGATAGAACTTGAAATGGAAACTTGACTTTGTCCATCTTAGTAAGACAGGCCTATAATCCCTATGCTAGTGTTGTTGAGATTTGATCTTCTGCAAAAGCATAGCCAAAGGAACTTCTTCTGAACTGACTTCTTTGATTGTTCTGAACATAGTGTTTAACATAAACGATCCATTCACTGAATTCTGGCTCTCTATTTTTGCTTCGAACAAACCACGTGATTATATGCCTGTCACACGGTCTGGTCGTGCAACGTATCTCTGAAATTCTATCCTCGAACAGGTCGCACAAATGTGTAAAAACACACGGGAACAATTCACACGGTCGTGTGACTTATTTTTCTCCATTTTCTTCGTGTATTAAGTCATGTCTTTGCATTCTTCAATCTTTTCCGGGCCTTCTAACTGAAATGCGCAGTATAATAGTTACAAAAATGCGTAGTATAATGCACTTCTCAGGAAACCAAGTAAAATACACTAAATATGCATGCAAATGCATCAATTATATATCATTTTAAGCCCCTAAATGCACGTATATTTTACACGTATTAGATAGGTGTACTGCATTGAACGAACTATCGCAGGTGGCTTCTCAATTGTTGTGATTGTTAAGACAGTCGGTGCAATAGCCCTAAGATGGCTAAAACTTGGTCTTCATGAGATAGTTATTTAGGTGTTGGCGAGTTCCATTGTCAAGAATTAGATTAGCCTTGCAGTCTTCTTGAAGTGTACTCCGTGAGTCTCTATTTCCTGGACTTCCAAGGATGATGTTAATGCCTCCATTAAAGTGTGAATTTCTTCTCTCTTGGGAGTTATTCCTTAAAAAGTTGGTCATTGAGACTTAATCGAGACCTATTTCGGGTCTCTCGTTTGTATCAAATGACTTGGATGGACCTTCAAATGTCCTCTATCTTCGAGTGCTTTTGTGTGAAGTCTGGTAGTTTCTCTAGTGAACTTAGGGCTTCTCACCAGTTGGTTTATTTAGTCACTTGGTGTAAGTTTGGTTAGAGATTTTTGTCCAAATATTCACTTGGGAATCTATCTCTCTGTTGCTCTCCTGAATCTATGAAGTGTTGACTTATCTTGGGAGTGATTTTATTGGTATGGCCGAATGTATTGTGTTTCTGCTTTGGAGCCTTGGGGATTTAGATTGTGTTTAACTCTCCTGAGCAGTCTTAGAGAGTGTATCTATTTCTCTTGAGTAACTAGAGTCAAAAATTGAGGGAGCTGAGGAAATATGAAGAAGAATCTTGTCGAGAGGGGATGCAAATGGAAATGATCAACGACACAATCGAGGGCTAGTTGGCACGTCCGTGCGTGAACGTGAAGGGGAGTAGAGCTTGGCCACCTTTTGTCCCATGTGTGACGGGTAATTTGACTGATTCCTTCGAGGTTTAGCTTTATTCAATTTAAAGAGCCTTAGTTTTCTCCTACAAAGTTGGGCATTTCTTTCTCCTAGCGTATGGAGAGATACTTCACAACCGGTTAGAGAGTTTGTGATGCTTCCTTACGTTGAATAGGGGTCATCAATGTAAGTCCAAGCGGCTATGATAATCTGGAGGGGGGGTGAATAGATTATCTCCATCTTTTCGATTTTACCCTCTTTTTCGATACAAATGCGCCAAGATAATAACAAAGGTGCGGAATGTAAACAACACATGTCGATTTATAGTAGTTCAACCCACCTAGGGCCTAATCTACTACCACCCCAGTATCTCCGGGATGGGTTTTGGAAAAGAAAAAAAGATTTTATTAATAATTACCACAATTATTACAACAAAATCTTACACCAACACCTTGAAGAGCACCACACTCTTCTTCAACACCACCTATGAGATTACCACAATCTCTTTTGAAGATTACCACAATCTCCAAATGGCACCTTGTGAAGATTACCACAATCTTCACCCTTGAAGAGCACCACACTCTTCAATACCTAAACAAGAAGATTACTACAATCTTCTTACACCTAACACCTAGTTCACCCAAGTGTGTTCTTACCACAAGAACACTCACAAGGATATCTTGTGTTTGAATGACGACCACAAATTCAAGATTACAACTCGATAATGAATAATACAATTGAGTGCAAGTGTAATCAAGAATAGCCTAGACCTCAAGAATGTGAAAGTGAATAGCTAGGCAAATTACAACAAGAAATAAGACAATGTAAGAACAAGTGTATTCTTGAGTGTATCTTGTTGTGTTGTAGTTTTCTCTCTTATTTGTTGTGCTTCAAATCTTCCTCTATTTATAGGAGATGATTGATACTTGATAGGCTCCTCTTGGAATCTGATATCTACAAAAAATTGCAATTAAATTCAAGATTATAGTTGTTAGAAATCAATTCCACAATTTAGGGAAAAGTTGTCTGCTACACAACGGTTAGAATTTTGCTGTCAAATTTGAGGGCGAACGGTCGCGCACAAATATACGTTTGAAAATAAGAATACACATTTACACAGGGAGACCGGTCGACGGGGGGTTCGACCGGTCTACCCCATGCCCAGCCGGTCGAGCAAGACCAAAAAATGAGTCCAGGAAGCTCTATTTCAGAAATTGCTCCCAGGCACCGGTCGACACCCGGTCGACCGGCCGATGCCCACCGGCCGACGCCGATCGATCGATCGGACTACCATACTGGAGGTCTACCACCCTGCTGACCGGCTACTGCACTTTTTTTTCAAAGAAATGGCTTATACACTCGCTTTTTTTCACAACTTCCAGGTACGGGATGCCCTATAGGGCGACCGGTTGGCTTTAAAACAAAAATGTTGTCCAATTTTATATCGAAAATAAACTTCAAGAAATACTCCGAAAAATAGTAAAAACATTTTAAACCGATCGGGAGTATTAGGACAACATTTAGAAACATTGTTTTGGTGTAAAAATACATTAACAAAAAATCATTAAAAGTGTTGTCCAATTTTGTCGAAAATAAAACTTGAAGAAATACTTCGGAAAATATTAAAACCATTTTAACTCATTTAGGAGTATTTGGGCAACCTTTAAAACCATTTTTTTGGTATAAAATCAAAATCAACAAAATCATGATAAAACCATTTATCAAACAATCTCCCCCTTTTTGATGATTACAAATCAAAACAATTTTAACGAGGTCGATTTCGAAAACAAAACAATTTTACCGGCTAAAAAGAACTATCCGTTGTGAGCGACAACATTCCACGCAATATAATCACAAGGATGGGAGTAAGGATATTCAAACACATATAGCAAAAGCCCCCCTATCAATATGCACAACTAGAGTAATGTAAAAGCAATTACCACAAGCTAAAAGCTTAGCTTTTACATATTGATCTTAAGTACAAGAGCTTATAAGCTCCCTCTGTCACAAAACATCATTAGACAAGTATATAAGTCCATAATATAACAAATGGACTAAGTATAATCCACCACTTATGGCTTTAAGAAGCCATAGCTTTTAGCTTCTTTCTCGAGCTTATTTTAGCTTCTATGAGCTAATAAGATTATAACTTGTTTCTCTCCCTTTGGAATCATCAAAAAGAATGTTAGCACGATAAAAACATCATATAATCATATCAAAGTGCGCAACTAAACCGATATATCGAGCTATTTGAACATTGAAGCTTATAGACCAAATAGGAGGAAAAAGTCGATCATACGACTTGTAGAAGCTTATGAAAACTCATTTGATTTGCAAGAACATGATCTCTATAAATATATAAGACATTTAAAAACGAGAGAATCATGTAGGTGATGAATGTTTCATTGAAACGTTTTATCAAACATTTGGCGGGCGTCAAAAATTGAAAAAGATATATATAGCCCTTGTAAATGTAATCAAGCCAAGTTTTTCATCACCAAAAGCAATCTTATAAATATCATCCATCAACAATCATCATGCTCAACACAAATATATAAGAATTGCATTAAGAAATATACATATAAGCCAAGTTCTCAAGGGTTCAACCCAATTGAGATAAGGAAGTAGAATTCTTACCATTTAATCGGTGAAGACGAGCAATGATGAAGATAATCGAGCTAGATAATCCCAAAATATGAAATTTATGCAACTAAACTCATTTGAGATGAATTGTGTGTGAAAATATCAAAGGGGACGAAAATAGAGTTAAAAGGGCCAAAATGCCAAAGTCTGGAAACAGAAAGCATTTTATCTAAAAAATTAGCAGGAGCGACCGGTTGGACGGCTGGGCGACCGGTTGGAGGCTAGGGCGACCGGTCGGCCTCAGCTCCTTCAGCCCACTGCTTCTTTCTGTTACGCAAATTCTTAAGTTTTATCCAAAAATCCGATTTTTCGCCCCTAAGTTTTGAAAGCGTGCAAAATGCAAACGTATACCTCATTCAATATACATTATGTCATAATCAAGCTCGAAATGATGTAAAATACTCAGCGGTTAACAATTAAAAAGTCCGCGAGATCCTTGAGACGAAATTAAACACATCTCAAGTTTTTGTTAAAAACTCAACCGCTTTTAAAAAAAATATCGAATCTCAATATGTTTAGTTCGATTATGATGAACTATATTTTGAATACAGAAAACCGTATAATAAATACCGGACTTGTTATCCCGAAAACTAAGAACATTTTAAAACTATGGATATACAAGTCATAAGAAAAAGTGCCTTTCAAATATTTGAAAATTTCTTTTAACGTCACTTTAATGAGATTCGTTGGGATAGTTTTTGAAGTCAAGCATATAGACATAAGGCATATGGAATATCGAGTCTATAGTAATAATACAAGAAAACATACCTCGAATTTGTTTGTCGGCCGATATGCCTTTCTCAACCTTTGTCAATCTTTAGCCATAGAGGTTGAGATGGTTCTTCTTTCTTCAATGTTTAACTCCTTCAAGAGTTCTTATATAACCATCTTCTTGGCATTGAATAATTTGTAGTCCAAGCAAGAAATTGAGCTCCTCCATCATGCTCATCTCAAGCTCACCTAGTATCAACTTAGAAAAACATATCTTGCACAAATATTCATTAGTAGCACCAAAAATATTCTCATAAATATGCACAAGCAAACAATCTTGCCCTTTTTCAAAAACAAAAAGAGTAGTATCAACTTTACCTCTTGTAAAATCATTTAGCAAAAATAGCTAAGTCTATCATACCATACATGGGGTACTTGTTTTGAACCATACAAGGCCTTTTATAAAAATCATTTGGCCTAGAAAAATTTTAAACCCCGGAGGTTGTTTTACATAGACTTCTTCTTGAATAAAACCATTGAGAAAATTGGATTTAACATCCATTTGGTAAAGCTTGAAATTTTCTTAAAACAAGAATGGACAAGTAAAATGCAAATAGCTACTAAGTGTGCTATGAGTGCAAATGTTACATCAAAATCAATTACCTTCTTCTTGAAAATACCTTCGAGCTACTAACATCGCCTTAGTTCGACCAATGTTGCCATGGTCATCGAGTTTGTTCCGGAATACCCTTTTTGTCTTCTTCATCACTATCATCATAGGGCATCTAATTTCTAAGGTGTTCATGATAGAACATTTACATCCAAATATTTTGAGGTAACTAATATTTGGAGTACTTCATTTCTCATCTACACAACTTAACAAACTCATTACCGGCATCGCTTATATAAGCAATAAAAAAATAGGCCAAAAAAAATGCCTCAATCATCAATCACAAAATATCTTGCATAAGAGCATAGTAGAAACTAGAAATAGACACTATATATATCGACCATGAAGCAAGAAACACATACTATGCATTTAGAAGATCATCAAGAGTCTAATAAATCATGCAAGTTCAAATAAGCTTAAGAAAGATACAAAAGGTCTCTTTTGAAATTTGAAAATCCGATAGCATATAGTTGAGACCTCATTTAAAAGAAGTATTTGAACAAGAGTTGACAAAGCAAATATGTGCAATCAAATATCGAATAGTGCCTTTCAAACAAAATCTAAAAATCCTCTTAATACTATGAAAAACAAGCACATAGGTACATGGCAATACATATATCGAGTCTATAAGAGTAAGAATAACACAAGTAAACGTACCTCGATAATTTATGCCTTTCTTGACAAATAATGACGTAAATGGCCATTTGTGAAAATATGTAAATCCTACACAATTCTTAAAAACAAATCTAACACAAATCATAATGATAAAAGTGTAGGCTAAGAGATATCACAAGTAAGCTCATGCCATAAAAATCCATAAGAGATGATAACACACTTTAGTCTACAAAAATGCACAAGAGTTTTAAAAACATCATATAAGGTCTTCTTTTTTTCAAAAATATTTTAAAAGCACAAATATATGTTGAAGACCTTAATTAAAAATAATAAATACTTGAAAACTCATCTTGCAATTAAGACACAAATAAAAGTATGCATAATAACAAAATAAAATGCATATTTAAATAGGGAGATACGGGTTACCAATTACGCCATTTCCATGGGTTATGTCGTTCCCATTGTTGATGATATCTTCCCCTTGAGAAGTCACTTTGTTGATGATGGCTTCTTTGATTGCTCCATTTCCAAGGTTTGTTACCTTCCCATTGTTGATAGTCTCTTCTTCTTTGAAAGTCATCTTGATGATGATGTCTTTGCCATTTCCAAGGATTGTGTTCTTCCCATTTTTGATTATATCCTCTTCTTGGAAATTGGCTTTGTTGAAAATGTTTTCTCCTTTGATCAAATGAATTGGTCATTTGATGTCTTCTTGGCGGTATGAATTTTCTCCGATTATTATTTCTCCGGGTACCTAATACAACATTATTTTGTGGTACCCTCAAGTGCTTGGGTCCTTTAGGATTAGCTTTGAGACTTTTAGGTCTCCAACAATAATTAGAGCTATTTCTAGCTCGACAGGAATTAGCCGTATGACCCTTTTTACCGCAATAAAAACAAGTAATAATTTTAGGAGCATAATGACCAATATGCATAGTGACTTGATCCTTTTTCATATGATTAACAACATTAGGCTTATGATCAAGTCCTTTATCAGAATTATGAACATCAACAATATTGGATATTTTATTGGTACTCAAGTTGGATTTTAATAAATCATTTTTTATGCAATCAATATTATCAACAAGAGTACTATTTTCTTTCTCAAGGTTTCTAACCTTATCAAGAGTGGTGGTGTGAGCACATGATAGTGATTCATAGGAAGTAAATAAACTATCCTTATCATTTTTCACAACAATGAATTCCTTTTTCAAGTTTTTGTATTTAACAAGTAAGTCTTGGAATTCATTTTGAAGTTCATCAAAATCATTTTGCAAATCACTATAATCATTATCATAAGAAGTAGAGGTTTTAGAGCTTACCTCGTTTTCTTCTTCGATGCCCATGAGGCATTGTTCAACTTCTTCATCATGGGAGGTTGTAGAAGGCTCATCCCATGTTGTTGGATTTGATGTTGTATCCATTTGTGAAGTAGATGCTTTTGAGTTGCTCCTTTCATTTGCATATACTTCATAGATGGCTTCTAATTTTTGTCATACTTCATGTGCCGATCGAATACGTACAACATGATCAAATTCCAAGGTGGTAAGTGAACAATACAAAATATTAAGAGCTTTACCATTTAAGGAGATGATTCTCTTCTCTTCATCATTGAGCTCTTTGAAGCCTTTAGAGGTATGTGGTGTATTCTTTGTCGGAATGAATTCTCCATTGATGACGGTGTTCCAAATATCGAACCCGAAACTTTGTAAATAGCATTCCATTATTTCTTTCCAAAATGTAAAATTTTTGGAATCAAATATTGGTGGCTTGGTGGTGGAGGCGCCGACAAGGTAGACTTCATTCGTAGCCGATGATAGTTCCTCTTTACTCGCGATGTGAAACGAGCTTGCCAAAGAGTTTGGCTCTGATACCACTTGTAAGTCCAAGCGGCTACGATAATCTAGAGGGGGTGAATAGATTATCTCCATCTTTTCGATTTTACCCTCTTTTTCGATACAAATGCGCCAAGATAATAACAAAGGTGCGGAATGTAAACAACACACGTTGATTTATAGTAATTCAACCCACCTAGGGCCTAATCTACTACTACCCCAGTATCTCCGGGATGGGTTTTGGAAAAGAAAAAAAGATTTTATTAATAATTACCACAATTATTACAACAAAATCTTACACCAACACCTTGAAGAGCACCACACTCTTCTTCAACACCACCTATGAGATTACCACAATCTCTTTTGAAGATTACCACAATCTCCAAACGGCACCTTGTGAAGATTACCACAATCTTCACCCTTGAAGAGCACCACACTCTTCAATACCTCAACAAGAAGATTACCACAATCTTCTTACACCTAACACCTAGTTCACCCAAGTGTGTTCTTACCACAAGAACACTCACAAGGATATCTTGTGTTTGAATGACGACCACAAATTCAAGATTACAACTCGATAATGAATAATACAATTGAGTGCAAGTGTAATCAAGAATAGCCTAGACCTCAAGAATGTGAAAGTGAATAGCTAGGCAAATTACAACAAGAAATAAGACAATGTAAGAACAAGTGTATTCTTGAGTGTATCTTGTTGTGTTGTAGTTTTCTCTTTTATTTGTTGTGCTTCAAATCTTCCTCTATTTATAGGAGATGATTGATACTTGATAGGCTCCTCTTGGAATCTGATATCTACAAAAAATTGCAATTAAATTCAAGATTGTAGCTGTTAGAAATCAATTCCACAATTTAGGGAAAAGTTGTCTCACGCACAACGGTTAGAATTTTGTCATCAAACTTGAGGGCGACAGTCACAAGACAAATATACGTTTGAAAATGAGAATACACATTTACACAGGGAGACCGGTCGACGGGGGGTTCGACCGGTCTACCCCATGCCCAACCGGTCGAGCAAGACCAAAAAACGAGTCCATGAAGCTCTGTTTCAGAAATTGCTCCCAGGAACCGGTCGACACCCCGGTCGATCGGTCGATGCCCACCTGTTGACGCCCCGGTCGACCATACCGTTTTACCACCCTCGTTGGCCGGTCTACCACCTTTTTTTCAAAAAATGGCTTATACACATTTTTTTCACAACTTTCGTGTGCACGGATGCCCTATAGGGCGACGGGTTGGCCTCAAAAAAAAAATGTTGTCCAATTTTATATCGAAAATAAACTTCAAGAAATACTCCGAAAAATAGTAAAAACATTTTAGACCGATCGGGAGTATTAGGACAACATTTAGAAACATTGTTTTGGTGTAAAAATACATTAACAAAAAATCATTAAAAGTGTTGTCCAATTTTGTCGAAAATAAAACTTGAAGAAATACTCCGGAAAATATTAAAACCATTTTAACTCATTTAGGAGTATTTGGACAACCTTTAAAACCATTGTTTTGGTATAAAACCAAAATCATCAAAACCATGATAAAATCATTTATCAAACAATCAATAGGCCTTCGTATGAGTTATATCCTCTAGCAAGGAATTGCTTAGTCCATAGTTAACTTGACTAGCTGGTATGGCTCTTGACTCCTTAGTCGGGGCGTGGAGGTGAGCTTGTGAGTATCATTGTTGGACTTCAATGTTTCTTCTTCTCCAACAGTGTGACCACTGTGATGGTCTCTCTAGTTGTCTTCTAGTGTGTTGTTCCTTTCTTTCATTCCCCTCAAGTTAGGGTCATCCACAGCTGGTGGAACTCGGGAAGGTTTTCCAGCAGCTACTACTGTGGCCTATTATCGTAGGGTGTGTTGGATGGTCTCTTTTAGTAGCGCTTGAAGAGCTTATTGGGACAAGTAGACTTCTACAGCTTGTGCAACCCCTCCAGAAGGAAAAGGTTTGGGAAGGGCGCTCCTCCAAATCGGTGGAGGGTGCCCTTCCAAGAGGAGGGGATTGTTCTCGCGTCTTCTTGATGGATATCAAATTGACTTCTACAAAACTTTAAATCAAGCATGCACTGATCAAACTTTTTATCCCACTGTCTTGGAGACTGTTTAGGACCATAAAAATATTTTTTAAGTAAGCAAACTTGATTGGGCTTGGATTTGTCCTCAAAATCTTCAGGTTGTTTCATAATTTTTTTCTTCATCCAAGTCCCCATGTAAAAAGGCAGTTTTAACATCTAATTATTTCAATTCCCAATCAAATTGAGCAACAAGAGCAAGCATAATTCCCATAGTGACAAATTTAATAACAGGAGCAAATATTTATGTGTAATCAATCCCTTCCTTCTGAGTAAAACCCTTAGCTACTAATCTAGCTTTAAACCTAATACCTGCAGATTCTTGTTTAACCTTATATAACCATTTACAATCAACTATTGAACAATTAGCAGGCTTAGGAACAAGTATCCATGTATTATTCATATGCAGAGAAGTCATTTCATCGTCATTTCATCTTGCATAGCATTCATCCACTTAGTAGACTCAGCAGATTTCATAGCATCAGAAAAGGTTTTAGGCTCAGAATCATCAATGGACTCAAACACATAAAACACATAAGAAGTTATGTAAAAATCAGCAAATTTGTTAGAGATTCTAACATTTCTCCTAGTTCTATCCCTAGTTAACACATAATCACTAAAGTCATTATGCACATCATTAGTAGGTTCATTATCAGTGTTAACTTCAGGGAATTCATTATGTACATTATGCAAATCATCATGATGATTGTTTTCATCAATATGCACATCATTATTAGTGTCATAATCCAAAGCATCATTAACAGAACCATCAGCAGGTAAGGGAACAATAGGAGGCAAGTTTGCAGACTCCACCTCATTTGGAGTACCAAAGATTTTTTTTAAAGCTTGATTTGAGGGAGGGGGAACCTAACAAGGGAATTCAAGTTTATTGAACACAATATCCCTACTAATCACATTTTTAAAACCAGGTTCCCCTCTATTCTAAAGTGTGTAGCCTTTAACCCCTTCCAGGGTAGCCATAAAAACACATTAATGCACCTTGGTTCCAACTTATCATGTTTTTGGTGAACAAAAGTTGTGGAACCAAAACTTTTTAATTTAGAAAAATCAACTTCTTTTCTAGTCCAAACCTCTTCAAGGTATTTCTCTTCCAAGGTGACTGAAGGGGGTCTACTAATTAAATAGGTAGCTATAACAACAACTTCTCCCCAGAATCTCTTAGAGAGTCCAGAGGTAGCAAGCATGCTCATCACTCTCTCTAAGAGTGTTCTATTCATCCTCTCAGCAACACAATTTTGGTGAAGGGAATAGGGCACATACTTGTGCCTATTAATACCAAACTCATCACAAAGATTGTCCATTAATTGATTACAAAATTTCAGGCCATTATCAGTTCTCAAAAATTTAATCTTTTTACCAGTTTGATTTTCAATAAAAGTTTTCCAAGTTTTGAACTTATCAAAACTATCAGATTTATTCTTCATTAAGAACACCCAAACTTTCCTGGAATAGTCATCAATTATAGACAGAAAATATCTATTACCACCATGAGTAGGCACAGAAGAGGGACCCCAAATATCAGCATGTAAGTACTCAAGAATTTCACAACTAGCAGATTGTTTTGGGTTTACAGGGGAGGGGAATTTAACCTTTTGTTGTTTACCATACACACATGATTCACATAAGGACAAAGTATCAAGTTTGTCTTTACCAAAACAGCCCTTATTCTGTAATAATTCAAGCCCTTTAGAGCTAATGTGACCAAGTCTTTTTCGCCAAAGATCAGTCAAATCATTTGAAACAGAGTTGCCAATTTTATTCACAGAATTAGGCATGGAGAAATCATGTTTAGCATGCAAAACATATGAATTCCTATTCTTCTCAGCTTTAGCAATAACAAGAGAACCCCTCATGAGTTTCATAACACTCTTACCCCATCTTCCTTCGTAGTCATCATGTTCAAGCATAGCACAGGAAATCAAATTATTAGACAAATCAGGAACATGTGTTACATCATTGAGAGTCAAAACATAACCAATTTCAAGCTTTAAGCACACAGTACCAACACCAAGTACTTGACACTTTTTATCATTAGCCATGGACACGGATCCATTTTGCACAGAAGCATAAGTATTGAACAAGTGTTTAAAAGGTGTCATATAGAATGTGCATGCAGAGTTAATAAGCCATTCATTTTCACTGAAAGCATTTGAAGGCACAACATTCACAGAATCAAGAAACTCATGCACCATAAACACAACAATCATATGATCATTAGAGGTAGTCAAGTTCACAGAGTCATTGGTTTGGTTTTTACTATTCTGGTTATTGTTTTTATTATTGTTCTAGTTATTTCTGGGTTTAGTACACTCTTTGATGTAATGACCATGCTCACCATAGTTATAACACTTCATGTTATTCCTAGGTCTAGAATTAGACCTCCATCTGCTTTTGCTTTTCTTCCTACCAGACTTATTGTTATTGTTATTCCCATTCTTTTCATTCTGATTTCTATCCAGAACATGCATCACTTTTTCTGACCCCTGTTCATTCCCCTTAGATATCTTAAGATCAAGTTCCTTAATCTTAAGTCCATTAATCATTGTATCTAGGGTAATAGAGTCCCTTCCATACTTAATGGCAGCCTTAACATCAGCATAGGAATCAGGAATAACATTCATCAAAAAAATAGGGTATAATCATTAATGTTTTATCACCAGTCAACTTTATATCTTGTATCAATTTAGTAAAAACATCCAAGTTTTCATCCATATCCTCTATCAAGTCAAGTTTAAACCTGAAGAATTTTTCAAGTAGAAAGAGTTTTGAAGGTAAAGATAATTCAGTAAACAATTTTTCAAGTTTATCCCAAAGTTCTTTGGCACTAGAAAGTTTGCCAACTTTTCTCAAAACAGAGTCAGAGAGATTTAGGATAATGGATGAATATACAAATTCATCAAGTTCAGATTGAATTCAGATTGTATCTTTATCAGTAAACTTTTGTTCAACAGCTTTAAAACATTTTTGTTGAATCAAAATGCCATTTATATTCTGTTGCAAGATAAAAAAATTCAGTTTTCCCATTGAAGGGTTCCAAGTGATAGCCAGAAACACCAATCATGGTCACAGATATATCAGAAAGTATATCACACAGATTATGACACAATATATGCAAGAAGCACACAACAGATACACAACTATCACAAGAAACAAATCAGCGGAAGCAACACAGAGTGGATCACATAGAGTCCAAATCTAAACAACAAAATGATTAAGTAGCAGTTAAGAACCATAAAGAGTCCAGCACAGAGCAACAAGAATAAGAGATAGGCAGCAATGGGCCACACAGAATCCAACCAACAGAATCAACAGAAATGAAAATAAAGACCAAAGATGGATCCCCCTCGCAACTCAGGATTCCATTGCACTCAAGGCACAGGGTCAAGAGGCATAGAGCTAAGGGTTTCACTAGACTAAGAACTGACTAAAGATAGAGAGTAAAGGGAAGAAAATGAGTCCTTACAACCATGAGCATGTCTTGGGCTGAAAGCAATCGCAAGATCACCAGGCAGCCAAGAATCACTAAGATTGCACCAGAACCAGAAGTACCAACCCACCACGAGGCGGATAGGTGCTTTGATACCACTGTGGGTATCTATCCGCCTCCAAATAGATCGATACACATAATACCGAAATAAATACATACAAAATAAAGCCTATTAAGTACAGATTTATGCTCTAGACTCAAGATTGAATATAAAGTACAAAATAACAACCATATTAAAGATCCAATATCATATCTTTTATGTTTTCTCATGAAATTATGATGTTAAAACACAATGTTAATAATAAAGGCAGAAAACCAATGCTCTGGATTCTGGCCTCATAAAAAAAAGTCACTCAATTACATTATTTCAAATTCATCATCTTTTATTTCGACTTTATACAATGTAAATGTATGTAATAAACTCAACCATTTTTATAACAATTCTCTTGATGGAATGAAAGCTGACTGTTCTTAGTATCAAATGTGAACCAATGATTTATCAGTTGGTGTGCTCCAATGATCGTCATGTTGTTTTTATCGTTCGGATATATCCCCAAGCAAATGCTATCATTGTAAAGATCAGTGAACAATGCCTCAGGTTTTAAGACCATTCGAGCACCTGATGACCCTTTGAAATGGAAACTTATAGTAGGTACGCGATGACGTGTGGTGTTCGCTTTCATGTAACAACGTCTATTATAGCTGCCGACTTTTGTTTTGTACATTAATTTCGCGAAGTAGTAATCCACTTTTGTCTCTAAGACATCATAGGCAGGCTTAGCAAGTTGAGTAAACATCTCCCCAGAATTTATAATCACTCCACCTTCAGTATATTTTGCACGAAAAACGTCTTCCTTAATCTTATTTAGTCGTTGCCCATTAAAACTAATACCTTCCAATTCTACATAGTAAAACGGGTTGCTCCCAATCAGATGTAACTTTGTTGTCATCCGATTTTGTTTTGAGGATACTGCGTCTGCACCGAATCTCAAACGTGTCTTATGTTTTTCATGTCTCCCCAGCTTAAAAGGTGGAAAGCAATGTGAAAATTTTCCATCACTAATGGACTCAATTTGGGTGACGAAAGAGAGAGGACCCCATCCGAGTCCTAAAACTCCCGCGATTTTATTTTGGGCATTATTGGCATACACCATTCGATTCTGCTCCATTCCACAACCGAAGACTAGGTTGTCGAAATTTGTACCAAGAAAAAGAGTTTCTTTTGCAAGAATGCCTGCAGTATAGGAGTTTTCGTCGTAACGGATTTTATAGGTGCAATATTTTCCATCGGTTTGTTTGGTTAGGCAAAGCTTGTCTGAGGGAAGAATGGGGTGGAATGATTTTGAGTTAGTTTTGGGGAAAGGTTTTGTTGGTTGTTGTTTGAAACATTTCTTGCAGCCTTCACATTGAAGCCATGATAAAGGACTACTCGTGTCGACGTGCAAGAAATATTCTTTGTATGGTGTTGTTGTCTTCTGGGATGGTGTTGTTCCAATCCCAATTTTAACCATAAATCGATATTCACTTTGGCGTTCGAGTTCTGGTCTTATAACATTTTCCTGTGAAACTAGTTCAAGCGTTAAACTAGAGACATGATTGGCCAACAAGTAAAGACACAATAAGATGTTGATAGTAAGGGAAGTCATAGTGATTAATTATGAACAGATTGTGATTTGGTTGGGGACTGGCTCAATATGATATATATATATAGTTGCTAGGAATATGGTATTATTTAATGTTTCTTTCTCATTAGAGTTATGTTTTTCCGTGGTTTCTCTTCCATTTAATGTAAAAGAAAAATGAAGTTTTGAAAGATTATGTTTATAACATGTCCGACTAAGTCAATTCAATGATGATAATATCATAATAATTGTGAGGCAGCTTTGAGGATATTAGACAAAATTATGTATTTTTAGCTTTATAGTTGAGATAAGGAATTAAAAGCTCATACTTCTACAAATAAATAGGATAATTGAAGAGAACAAATAGATTTTATTTTAAATCACATCTTGTAATCATAAATTTGTTAATTACATGATACCACTACAAATCAAATAACAAATTTTTTTAAATTGGAAGAATTTAAACAAAAAATAATACGATAAATAGCTCCTTTAACAAAATGAAACATCTATAGCTAAAGACAAAACCATAATGAGCACTCAGATTTAACCCAATAGAAGACCCAATTTGAATGGATTTGGGCAACGATCTTATTGATGTGCCAATAAATGTTCTCTTCTCGCACTGTAAATTTAATTTGGTTAAGTTTTGGGATTAATCCAACAAGACTTGTATCCCATTGAAACGCTGTAATTTGAGATGAGAAAGTTGTGGTATTTCGATTATATCAGATAATTCAGCCCATTAATACCCTTTCGATTGATCAGAAAAGATAGTTCACACCAACAATGGTCCACCAATTATGGGTATTTAATTTCCGCCCATTTTCTTCCAAAAAAAAGGGAAAAGGACATAAATATCCCATTTTCCATACTCGATCTCTACCGACAATGTCCATTTTCCGCCGATTTTGGACAAAAATACCATTTTCCATTCCGCTGAATTTGGACAAAAATACCCATTTTCCACTGATTTTTGACAAAAATACTCATTTTTCACTGATTTTTGCGTTGGTTTCTTTTTTGTTTCTTTGTTGTTTCAAACATGTTTGTTGTTTCTTTGTTGTTTCATACTGTTTCATTTATGTTTCTTATATGTTTCACTTAGCCAACTTTTCATTGAATTCCACATTTGCATAGAGAAAATCTCGATTGTGGTATGCCACAATGGACAATGGGAAGAAAATAGAGAGTATAACAACTTTGAAATGAAAGAATACTGATTCCAATGGACTGCACATTCAGCACCCTAAACGAAATCTTGGAACAACAAATTCAATTCAGAAAGCTTACTTGTCCATCATCCGGCTACGAGAAATGGACATGACTCATTGTCGGACCAAAAATACTTTGTATTGACTTCCAACATCGTAGAATTATTGAATGCATCAATCAGTAGCGGGAAAGACTTACTAGTAACAACTTTGCTAGAGTACGTGAGATCTTTAGTTCAAGATTAGACATGCAGACATCGAAATGAAGCAAAAATCAACATTTACAAGGATGACAAAAAAAAAAGAAAAAACTTAAGAGTATATGGGGAAAAACTACACTATTTCTCTAAATTTAAAAGCAATTTACTACAAACTTTTATCACATGATCCCCTGTTTCACAATTGTTTCTTACATGTTTCATTTATGTTTCTTACATGTTTCAACTGATTACATCATCATTAAGATTTACATAACAACAATTCTCTAAAATCATTAGGAATTGGAGGTAGAAACTCAATGTCGTTGTCATCGTCATCACCATTTTGCAGCTTCAACTTAGCATGATTGTGAAGCAGATGACTGAGTCTTGCTTGTTCATTCTCTATCTCAAATGCTTCGACGTCCATAACCTTCCCACCAATAAAGTGCTCGGCACAACAAGCAACAAAAAATCCCACATTCACTATAAAAGAAATAAAAAAAGATACACGGTCAGATACATAACACAACAAATCAAAAACAATAAAAAAGAACAAATAAATGGAAATATAGAAACATAAAAGAAACAACTTCAAAACAACTTCGAAACAAACGAAAAACTTCAAATCACAAAATAATAAAAGAACACAGAAAATTGGGTTTAACCTCTGAGTCTTCGCTCGACATTTCATCAAACAAACAGGATTCGAGCCTCACCCCGTCAGATGAAAACTCGAAATCAACCACAAAATCTTCACCTTAATCCTCGCCGCCCCGTTCGAAACATTCATCATCATCATCATATGCCAAACAATAATGCAATGCCCCACAACACTTCATCCATAGTATATATAATCAAGTGTCTCTCACCATCATCACATGCCAAACATTAATTTTAAAGATATCAACACTTTTTCTCGTAGTGTCCAACACCACTCACTATCTATACTCTGTAATTTCATCATGCACCCAAACCCAGATCATTAGTATTATTAAATATTAACACAAACAACCCAGAAAAAAACGAAGAAAAAGTTAAAATATTGACAATCACCATTTTTACCATAAATAGAAATCACATAAAGAAAAAGAAAAAAAAAAGTAGAAAGCAAAAACTGGGCCCATGGGTCAGGAAGGAACAACTAGGGTACCAACTGCATCAACAAGTAAAGTCTTATGCGTACAAATTCCTCCAATAATCCTCGTACTCTTTAACTTAAGCCCAATAATCTCGACCCACTCAAAGACCTCCGGGCCGGAGGGGCGACGCCGGCTCGCAGCAAGAACGGGAGCTCGAGAAAGATTGGGATCCGAGCCCACGAGGTAAGGCAAAACGATGTAGGTTTTGTGTTTTCAGATCATGAAGAAGAAATGAATTTGAGATTGGTTTCAGTAATTTCAGGGCTGCAAATAATTTACGAGATTAAGGGTAAAAAACCTGATAAGAAAAGTAAAGGGGTGGGTATATTTGGGAAGTTTAGGAACGGATGGGGTAGATTAGTGATAGGGTGGTATTTTTGTCTTTTTTTTCAAAAATCAGGGTATTTTGTGGTATTTCCCCAAAAAAAAAAGATAACTCAGCCCATTTATACCCCTTTCCCTTTCGAGATAAAAAAAAAATTCAAATTAATCAAAAATTGTTCACCTGAACACTATCCATAAAGAGATAATTTAATAGAAAACATTAATGTAATATGCCAGGTCAGCCACATAAATTTCTTTTCTTCCTCTTTTTGTTTTTTCGCTCATTCAATTTCCTTAATCCACATGTGTTCTCATGTCGTCAATGTTGTTACCAAGACGTATAAATTTAAATTCATGCAGCTAGCAAGATGAAAATATATAGTAAATATTTTTAGTTACTAAAAAATTAAGATATCCAAATTATGATTGAATTTTGTAGTTTCATACACGGAATTCTCCCAAAATAGGAGGTGGAGATTACCTAATGTTTTTCCTTCTGTTAACATCTAAAACTTGAAGTGAGAACTCAAAATTTTGATAGAGTACCTGATTTGAGAAAAAATATAAATTGAGTTCTAATTTAATAAAGTAGAAATTTTGGGTCTACGAATCTCGTTATAAAATTACCCCTTTTTCGAAAAATAGTTCACCAGATAATTCAATATGCTTACAATTTTCTTGTAAGACAAGTGAGAACAAGTCTTTGACTACTTTGAATTGCTTAAGGACACGAGGAAATTTGGTACTAGAAAACTAGTCTTGTGACATATACTATCACGATTTCCTGTGTTTGTAACTCCAAGAAATTAAGAGAGGCAACATGGTTATTGGAAGTGTTAAGTCAGGAAGGATACAAGCCTGAATGCTACTTTTTTTTGAAAAAATTATTTATACAACACCATAGGGTTGCAATATTATTGATCAATTATTCATAGTTTTGTACAAGGAAAATTGGGAATTAGAACATTTACAGAAACAAGCCTGATTGCTACTTGAACTGGGCTTGTATTTGGGAAAATAGCCTTAATCAATTACATAATAAGAGTGATAGTTGAGCAAATGTGTACAAGCTCTTCGAGAAAAGGCCTAAATCACTTCTAATTATTGAAACTTACATGTATTCGATGAAATGTCTCATTTGATTTTTTTTGGATGGAATAATGGGTCTAACATTATTAATAAGTGCTCTCAAAAGAACACTTAATATTTAATTTCTCTAACATTCTTAACATAAAGATTATTCTTATGCGTTCAATATCTATTGCTTGATATTTATATATTCAAATGTTATATTCTGATCATGGTTGTATTCACTATTCACTATACATTAACTTAATTTGTTTGTCAAAAATCAAAATGGGTTTCAAAAATATTAAACTCCCCTCGAGTGAAATATTTTTGATAAATCGATAGGATTGGGCTGAATTATCTTGATCGCATCGAGATACACACAACTTTCTTGCGTCAGATTACGATCCATGAGACCCAAACCCTTTTGGATTCAGCCCAAATCATAACAAAAATATTCTAACAACAGCGACAAAGAAGAACAAAAATTAATTGGCAGAATGATAAGTGGTGGACGTGAATCAATTCAAACTGGGTCTTCCACCAGGTTTTGTCCAAGTGGCTCTAAACTATATATGTTCTTGCCTTTAGAGATGTTAAAAAGGCCGAAGCCGGCCGGCCCCAATCATTTAAACCAGAATTAATTTTAAAGAGGATTATGGCAAAATTATTTTGGCCCATTTCAATTCGGGCTGTTTTTAGCAGGAACGATTAGCTCGAGATCCATTAGGATATAGCTCGTTGATTAACCGAATAGCCTGCTAGCCCATCATATTTTTTAAAAAATATATATATAAATATAATTATAATATTTTATATTATATCTTACTAGTAATACTTTTCAAATTTGCATGATGATTTTAGTTTACAATGATGTGAGTGTTTATTTTTTAAAGAAGTTTTAATTCTTTATTTATTCATTTTACTTCTACAACTCGTTCGTGAAACTTTTATTATAGATGATTCACATGATGTGGTTAAAAACAATCTTAGCTATTCTCTTGAATTATGCTATTTATTTATTGGAGTGTGAGCTCTTAATTAATTATCATCTCAGCTCTAAAGCTAAAAGTACATAATCTTGTGGTTTAATAACTACCAAGACAGTACTCAAGAAAAAAAAAACGGAAAAAACTAACAACCAATTAAATTAAAAGATAGAATGATTAGAATGCTAATTAATAACATTAATAATTTATAAGATCACTATTCATTACGCAATTACATTAATGATTAATTCTGTATATAGTAAAATGAAAAATACGATCAATAATATATTATATATCTAGCTATTAATTAATTTTTTTTCCAACAACAAACTTTCCCACCGTTTTTAACGGCTCGATCATATCCAAGGGGTCAAGGCAGCAGCAGCTGCAAATAACCCCACCTTCCACCTTCATCGACATTATACTCACACTTATCCCAATCTTCGTCTCCAATCTCTGAGCCAAATTGCTTATTCCAAACGTTCCCTTAACTTCAAATTTGCTTTTCCTATCATTCAGGAAAGCCACATTTTTCACCCCTACACCAATTGTATCATTAAAATTTATTAAAAATTAACTAATTATTAACAAGATTATTGTGATATTAGATACATAACCGGAAAAAAAATGAGCTTACCAGGGTAAGACCAGATAGTCTTTTCCATTTTCTCAGCAGAATGTATGTTATTCACTCGCACAATTGCACACACTTTTCTAGGCTGGAAGATGAAATTTATCAATTACAATGAAAAAAAGAAAAATAAGGTAAATAAGAAAACAATTTAATTTGCAAAACTTGAACATTTTTACTAATTACTTTGGAGAAATTGACATTTTCGCGGATTTTTTGGTTGCCGATTTTTTGGACCACCGTAACTTGCCCCTTTGGTCCTTTGGTGACCGATTGAACATCTTCAAAAATATACATGCAGACGAAATAAAATTAATTTACGTTGATATATTAAAAAAATGGTCTTAATTAATTAGAAATCAAAATATTTATATTCACTACACGACAGGTGTCAATGTGATCAATGAAGTAATAATAGAAATTTAATTTTTGAATATATAGTAATTCAGTAGTTTGTACCGTTGATTTTCTCGATATGTTTGATGGTATTGACGAGGCAAATCTGACATTTGAGGTGAATGTACATCTCCGTGGTTATGGTAGCTCTAGTAGCATCAGATGATGACATCTTTTTTTTGGAATTGAAATAAAATATTAGTGAATATGAATGAATTTTTTGGAATTGATAATTACAACTAACAATTAGGCACGATTATTTATAACCGACAAATGTCATGCAAAATTAAAATACTTTTTACGTGTCTGTAAAGTGATAATCATAATTTATTCCCCCCCTCCCTTTCTTTTTATCCTGATCATCTTTATCAACAAACATTAATTAGTTTCTATCAGCTAAATTAATTTTAATTCTAAAAATTGAATTAAAGCACGAATATAAATTTCTTGTAAATTAGTTCATACTATTTATATTTGTTGGTGATGTGATGCTTTGCTTCGTACAAGCTACTAACTGTTTTTGGGTTTATATTTTTGTTGTTTTCACATCTAATTAAACCGATCACTAATATCTCTGCTACATATTCATACCATATATTTGTTTTTGTTAATTTTTATTTGATGCATTGCTTAATACATACAATTTATAGTGCGATTTTTGGGTAGAGTTTTATTGTATTCACATGAGAATAATTAAATAATGCCTACAAACCTAATTTATATGCTTAACCTTTTTTTGTTCAATAAGAACTAGTTATATATATTCAATTTTTGATTTTTCTAAAATTGAAATAATATATACCAAGTTCTATAAAATGGTGAGAATTGTAAGTCCAAGCGGCTACGATAATCTAGAGGGGGGGGTGAATAGATTATCTCCATCTTTTCAATTTCGCCCTCTTTTAACAATCGAATGCTCAAACAAAATAATGAAGGTGCGGAATGTAAACAACACACGTCGATTTAAAGAGGTTCAACCCACCTAGGGCCTAATCCTCTACCACCCCAGTATATCCGGGATGGATTTCAAAAGGAAAAAGAATTTTATTAATTACCAAAATTAATACAAATTCAACTTACAACACCTTGAAGAGCACCACACTCTTCTTCAACAACACCTTTGGAGATTACCACAATCTCCCTTTGAAGATTACCACAATCTTCCGTCTTGAAGAGCACCGAACTCTCCAACACCACCTTTGGAGATTACCACAATCTCCCTTTGAAGATTACCACAATCTTCCTTCAACGGCACCTTTGAAGATCACCACAATCTTCAATCTTGAAGAATACCAAATTCTTCAACACCTCAAGAGCACCACACTCTTGAAATACCTATCACCTAGATCACCCAAGTGTATTCTTACCACAAGAATACTCACAAGGATATCTTGTGTTTGGTTGATGAATTACAATCAAGATTACACTTTGAAAAATATTACAACTCAAAAGTGCAAGTGTAATCAAGAATGAAAGCCTAGACCTCAAGATGTGAAAGTGATAGTACTTAGGCTATTACAACAAGAATGTTGAAATGAATAACAAAGATTATGTGCTTGTGATATCTCTTGTTGTTTTTATCAAGTCTTGTCATTGATCCCTCAAGCCTTCATCTATTTATAGGAGAGCCTTCAAATTTGAATTCCAACAAAGGCTCCTCCAAAGGCTCCTCCAACATAGGCTCCTTCATGTTTTCTTTTGTCTACAAATAAGACAAAGAGATTAAAATAAATATGGTTGTCTCATAAGGATACAAAAATCAGATTATAGAACAATCCCACATTTTAAGGAAGAATAATGGTCTGCTGCACAACGGTTATAATTTTCTTTGTCAAACTAAAGGGCGACCGGTTGCGCACAAAAGGACGTTTGAAATAGTATCTGAAAAATTACACGGGCGGCCGGTCGATCGGACCGGCCGACACCCGATGGCACTTGGCCGACCGCTTGATTTTTCTTCCGTCTCATTTTCTGCTTTCAAAAATCATCTTGTGCACGGGTTGCCCTATGGGCGGCGTTCTGGTCGACACGAGACAAAATGTTGTCCAACTTTTGTCGAAAATAAAACCCAAGAAATACTCCGAAATTTAGTAAAACATTTTAAACCAATCGAGAGTATTTAGACAACATTTAGAACCTTGTTTAGGAGTGAAAAATCCATTGATATAAAATCATTAAAAGTGTTGTCCATTATTATCAAAAATAAACTTGAGGAAATACTCCTAAAAATATTAAAACCATTTTAAATCATTTAGGAGTATTTGGACAACCTTTAAAAGCATTGTTTTGGTGACAAAATAAAATCATCAAAATTAAGATAAAAACATGTATCAAACAATCTCCCCCTTTTTGATGATTACAAACCAAAACAATTTTTACACAAACTAAGAGAGCAATTTTAGAAATGATTTTCCGGTAAAAACATTTGACCGTTTGGAAGCAACCAAAATTTCCAAAAATATTAAAGCAACCAAGTAGGGAGTAAATATTTTTCAATAATAAGCACAAGCTCCCCCTATCAACAAGCATATCAAGAATAATGTAAAAGCAATTATCCATAAGCTAAAAGCTTTAGCTTTTACAATATGCTCAAGAGCTTATAAGCTCCCCCTGTCACAAAACATCATTAGTCAATTTTATAAGTCCATCAAGCAACAATTGGACTAAGAACAAATCACAACTTATGGCTTTTATGAAGCCATAGCTTATAGCTTCTTTTCATTAAGCATATCTTAGCTTTTATGAGCTACAGAGCTGAGCTACAGAGCTTATAACCTGTTTCTCCACATGTTTCTCCCCCTTTGGAATCATCAAAAAGAATGTTAGCACGATAAATACATCATATATTCATATCAAAGTGCGCAACAAAACCGATGTATCGAGCTATTTGAATAGTGAAGCTTATAAACCAAATAGGAGGGAAAAGTCGAATTATACGACTTGTAGAAGCTTATGAAAAAATCATTTCATTTGCAAAAACATGATCTCTATAAATATATGAGACTATTGAAATCGAGAGAATCATGTAGGTGATGAATTTTTCATTGAAACGTTTTATCGAACACTTGGCGGGCGTCAAAATTAGAAAATAATATATATAGCCCTTGTAAATGTAATCAAGCCAAGTTTTTCATCACCAAATTCAATTAAACAAGTATCATTCATAACAATCAGTAAGCTCATCACAAAAATATATGAATTTCATCAAGAAAAAAATACATATAAGCCACAAACTTAAGGGTTCAACCTAATTGAGCTAAGGATAGTGAAATTCTTACCATTCAATTGGTAAAGACGAGCAATGAAGATGATAGTCGAGCTAGATAATCCCCAAAATATATAATTCATGCATCAAAACTCATTTGAAGTGAATTGTGTGTGAAATTTGCAAAGGGGACGAAAAATGGCCAAAAGAAGTTAAACTTGCGAATGCTGAAGACAGAACCATTTTAATCCAAGATTTTGCTTAGGGCGACCGGTCGTGGTTGAGGGCGACCGGTCGACGTTGAGGGCGACCGGTTGTCCTCAACCTTTTCAACCACTGTCTGTTAGTTTTTCCAAAATCCGAATTTTCAACCAAAAATCCGATTTTTCGCCTAAGTTTTAAAAACGTGCAAAATGCAAACGTAGACCTCATTCAATATACATTATGTCATAATCAAGCTCGAAATGAGGTAAAATACTCGGCGATTAATGATCAAAAAGTCCGCGAGTTATCCTTGAGACTAATTAAACACATCTCAAGTTTTTGTTAAAAATCACAATCCCTTAAAAATATATCGAATCTCAATAGGTTTAGTTCGATTATGACGAACCAAATTTTGAATACGAATAACCGTATAATAGATACCAAACTTGTTATCCCGAAAAATAAGAACGTTTTAAATCTTTGGATACAACAAGTCATAAGAAGAAGTGCCTTTTAAATATTTGAAAATTTCTTTTAATAGCACTTTAATGAGATTCGTTGGGATAGTTTTTGAAGTCGAGCATATAGACATAAGGCATATGGAATGTCGAGTCTATAGGAATAATACAAGAAAACATACCTCGAATTTGTTTGTCGGCCGATATGCCTTTCTCAACCTTTGTCAATCTTTAGCCATAGAGGTTGAGATGGTTCTTCTTCCTTCAATGCTTAACTCCTTCAAGAGTTCTTATATAACCATCTTCTTGGCATTGAATAATTTGTAGTCCAAGCAAGAAATTGAGCTCCCCCATCATTCTCATCTCAAGCTCACCTAGTATCAACTTAGAAAACATATCTTGCACAAATATTTATTAGTAGCACCATAAATATTATCAACAAAAATTTGCACAAGTAAACAACCTTGCCCTTTTTCAAAACAAGAAGTGTAGTATCAACTTTACCTTTTGTAAAATCATTTTGCAAAAATAGCTAAGTCTATCAATCGTACAAGGCCTTTTATAAAAATCATTTGGCCTAGAATTTTAAACTCCAATAGACTTATATTTGAATAAAACCATTTAGAAAGTTGGATTTAACATCCATTTGGTAAAGCTTGAAATTTTCTTTAAAACAAGAATAGGCAAGTAAAATGCAAATAGCTACTAAATGTGCTATGAGTACAAATGTTACAACAAAATTAATTACCTTCTTCTTGAAAATACTTTCGAGCTACTAACCTCGCCTTAGTTCGATCAATGTTGCCTTGGTCATCGAGTTTATTCCGGAATACCCTTTTTGTCTTCTTCATCACTATCATCATAGGGCATCCAATTGATCTAAGGTGTTCATAATAGAACATTTACATCCAAATATTTTGAGGTAACTAATATTTGGAGTACTTCATTTCTCATCTACACAACTTAACAAACTCATTACCGGCATCACTTATATAGGCAAGTGTAAGTCCAAGTGTAAAAACATGCCTCAATCATCAATCACAAAAATATCTTGCATAAGAGCATAGTAGAAATAGACACTATATATATATAGACCATGAAGCAAGAAACACATACTATGCATTTAGAAGATCATCAAGAGTCTAATAAATCATGCAAGTTCAAATAAGCTTAAGAAAGCTACAAAAGGTCTCTTTTGAAATTTGAAAATCCGAAAGCATATAGTTGAGACCTTATTTAAAAGAAGTATTTGAACAAGAATTGACACGGCAAATATGTGCAATCAAATATCGAATAATGCCTTAAAAAAAAATCTAAAAATCCTCTTAATGGCACTTGTATGAAATACTATGAAAAACAAGCACATAGGCACATGACAATACATATATCGAGTCTATAAGAGTAAGAATAACACAAGTAAACGTACTCGATAATTTATGCCTTTCTTGACAAATAATGACGTAAATGGCCATTTGTGAAAATATGTAAATCCTACACAATTCTTAAAATATATCTAGCACAAATCATAATGATAAAAGTGTAGGCTAAGAGATATCACAAGTAAGCTCATGCCATAAAAATCCATAAAAGATGATAACACACTTTAGTCTACAAAAATGCACAAGAGTTTTAAAAACATCATATAAGGTCTTCTTTTTCAAAAAATTTTAAAAGCACAAGTATATATTGAAGACCTTAATTAAAAAATAAATATTTGAAAACTCATTTTGCAATTAAGACACAAATAAAAGCATGCATAATAACAAAATAAAATGCATATTTAAATAGGAGATACGGGTTACCAATTACGCCATTTCCATGGGTTGTGTCGTTCCCATTGTTGATGATATCTTCCCTTTGAGAAGTCACTTTGTTGATGATGACTTCTTTGATTGCTTCATTTCCAAGGTTTGTTGCTTTCCCATTGTTGAAGGTCTCTTCTTCTTTGAAAATCATCTTGTTGATGATGTCTTTGCCATTTCCAAGGATTGTGTTCTTCCCATTTTTGATTATACCCTCTTCTTGGAAATTGGCTTTGTCGAAAATAGTTTTTCCTTCTTTGATCAAATGAAACGGTCATTTGATGTCTTCTTATGTATAAATTTTCTTCGATCATTATTTCACGGTACCTAATATGACATTGTTTTGTGGTACCCTTATGTGTTTTGGTCCTTTGGGATTAGTCTTGAGACTTTTAGGTCTCCAACAATAATTGAGCTATTTCTAGCCCGACAAGTATTTACCGTATGACCCTTTTACCGCAATAAAAGCATGTAATAATTCTAGGAGCATAATGACCAACGTCTTAGAGACTTGATTCCTTTTCATGTGATTGACACCCTTAGGCTTATGATCAAGTTCTAGTTTCGAATTATCACAACAATCAACAATATTGGTCATCTTGTTTGGTACTCAAGTTGGATTTTAATAAATCCTTTTTCATGCAATCAATATTCTCAACAAGAGTACTATTTTCTTTTTCAAGGTTTCTAACCTTGTCAAGTGTGGTGGTGTGAGCACATGATAGTGATTCATAAGAAGTAAATAAACTATCCTTATCATTTTTCAAAATATTGAATTCCTTTTTCAAATTTTTGTATCTAACAAGTAAGCTTTGGAATTCATTTTGAAGTTCATCATAATCATTTTGTAAATCACTATAATCATTTTGAATGACAATATCATAGGAGGTAGAGGGTTTAAGACATACCTCATTTTCTTCATTGATGCCCATAAAACAATATTCAACTTCTTCATAATTGGAAGTTGTAGGAGGCTTATTCCTTAGATTTGAGCTTGTATGATCTTGAGAAGTAGATGCTTTTGTTTGACTCCTTTCATTTGCAAATACTCCATAGATGGCTTCTAGTTTTTGCCATACTTCATGTGCCGACTTTATTCCTACAATATGTTCATATTCTAAATTAGTAAATGAACAATACAAAATATTTAAAGCCTTACCGTTTAAGGAGATGATTTTCTTTTCTTCATCATTGAGCTTTTTGAAGCCTTTTGAGGTGTATGGTGTATCTTTCGTCGGAATGGATTCTCCATGAATGACGGTGTTCCAAATGTCGAACCCGCAACCTTGTAGATAGCATTCCATTCTTTCTTTCCAAAAATTAAAATTTTTGGAATCAAATAGTGGTGGCTTGGTGGTGGAGGTGCCGATAGATGAGCTTCGTTCAGTAGTCGTCGATCGTTTCTCTTCACTCGCGATGTGAAACGAGCTTGCCAAAGAGTTTGGCTCGATACCACTTGTAAGTCCAAGCGCGCTACGATAATCTAGAGGGGGTGAATAGATTATCTCCATCTTTTCAATTTCGCCCTCTTTTAACAATCGAATGCTCAAACAAAATAATGAAGGTGCGAATGTAAACAACACACGCCGATTTAAAGAGGTTCAACCCACCTAGGGCCTAATCCTCTACCACCCCAAAGATATCCGGGATGGATTTCAAAGAAAAAGAATTTTATTAATTACCAAAATTAATACAAATTCAACTTACAACACCTTGAAGAGCACCACACTCTTCTTCAACAACACCTTTGGAGATTACCACAATCTCCCTTTGAAGATTACCACAATCTTCCGTCTTGAAGAGCACCGAACTCTCCAACACCACCTTTGGAGATTACCACAATCTCCCTTTGAAGATTACCACAATCTTCCTTCAACGGCACCTTTGAAGATCACCACAATCTTCAATCTTGAAGAATACCAAATTCTTCAACACCTCAAGAGCACCACACTCTTGAAATACCTATCACCTAGATCACCCAAGTGTATTCTTACCACAAGAATACTCACAAGGATATCTTGTGTTTGGTTGATGAATTACAATCAAGATTACACTTTGAAAAATATTACAACTCAAAAGTGCAAGTGTAATCAAGAATGAAAGCCTAGACCTCAAGATGTGAAAGTGATAGTATTTAGGCTATTACAACAAGAATGTTGAAATGAATAACAAAGATTATGTGCTTGTGATATCTCTTGTTGTTTTTATCAAGTCTTGTCATTGATCCCTCAAGCCTTCATCTATTTATAGGAGAGAGCCTTCAAATTTGAATTCCAACAAAGGCTCCTCCAAAGGCTCCTCCAACATAGGCTCCTTCATGTTTTCTTTTGTCTACAAATAAGACAAAGAGATTAAAATAAATATGGTTGTCTCATATGATACAAAAATCGATTATAGAACAATCCCACATTTTAAGGAAGAATGGTCTGCACGCACAACGGTTATAATTTTGTCATCAAACTAAAGGGCGACCGGTTGCGCACAAAAGGACGTTTGAAATAGTAATGAAAAATTACACGGGCGGCCGTCGGCCGACCGGACGGGTCGACACCCAGTATGCACCCGACCGCTTGATTTTTCTTCCGTCTCATTTTCTGCTTCAAAATCATCTTCAGTACGGGTTGCCCTATGGGGCGACCGTCGACCACGAGACAAAATGTTGTCCAACTTTTGTCGAAAATAAAACCCAAGAAATACTCCAAAATTTAGTAAAAACATTTTAAACCAATCGAGAGTATTTAGACAACATTTAGGAACCTTGTTTAGGAGTGAAAAATCCATTGATATAAAATCATTAAAAGTGTTGTCCATTATTATCAAAAATAAACTTGAGGAAATACTCCGGAAAATATTAAAACTATTTTAAATCATTTAGGAGTATTTGGACAACCTTTAAAAGCATTGTTTTGGTGACAAAATAAAATCATCAAAATTAAGATAAAAACATGTATCAAACAAGAATGTGTGTTGCAGTAATCATGAGAATATAATCAGCCCAATTGTCATGAGGCCGTTGGGGCATATTAGGTTCGGCCCAAGTTAAAAATAAATTGTTTCGTTCTAACTTTGACCTTTGCAATTAATTAGTGACGGAAAGAAAACTAATTACAAGGAAAACACTTATAAATTATGTCATGCTTTCTTTCTCTAACCAAGAAAAAAATAATTATAAATGTTAAATTACTGATATTTCAATGTAATTGAAATGCCTGAATAACGAATTAAGATCTTTCAATAAATATATTTGTATAAGTTTTTTGTTTACATTTTCTTTCAAAACCAAATTGAATTTATATTTTAATTATTTGGTGTCTTCAAATGTAAATAATGTACGAAATAATATCAACTACCCTTGTCTTCAAAAGATAGTTAACTTACCCATGCATTAATATATATATATAGGATTTGGTTCAAATGAGACCAATATCATGGGGTGAGACCGTAGACCTAATCTGGTACATCCATTACATTTTCTGAATGTTGTAGATTAATTCAATTTTTAATGTGTCAAAAGGATATTATGTAATTACAAATAGGGACGCCTCTTGTGTTCATTATGGATAGATTTGACCCCTTTATTATCGCCCAAAATGAGATTTGCATGCATCTTGAACACCGAGATTTTTTTTGGAAATGATTTAGCATACTTAAATTTGATATAATATAAAATTATAACAATTAATTTTTCAAAACTCGCTCGAGGTTGCACAAAACCAGTTTTAACTTTTAAAGCAAAGAACGTATGCTAAATATACATCATAAGTATCTAACTATGCATGTAAATTGCAAGAAAACATATAACTATTCCATTTAATGTGTTGCAAAGAATGATTAATATTTTTTTTAATAACCTATATATGCATTATACTTTTACTAAATATGCATTCGACGTGCAAAGAACGCTTAATCTTGTTTCATAACCTATAATTAATCTTCCAACACTTTTTGAAGGATGCATAAATCAACTTTTAACGTTAAATCAAGAAATGAGACGAAATATACATCATAATTTATCTAACTACGCATGTAAATTGTAAGGAAAAAACTATTAATTTTTGCATTTAAGGTGCAATAAAAAATAATCAATATTTTTTTAAAACCTATATATGTTTCATTATTAGACTAAATATACATAGGACGTGTTAACATATAATTAAATTCTTAACACTGGGAAGGGTGCAACACTTTTTGAAGGATGCATAAATCAACTTTTAACGTTAAATCAAGAAATGAGACGAAATATACATCATAATTTATCTAACTACGCATGTAAATTGTAAGGAAAAAAACTATTAATTTTTGCATTTAAGGTGCAATAAAAAATAATCAATATTTTTTTAAAACCTATATATGTTTCATTATTAGACTAAATATACATAGGACGTGTTAACATATAATTAAATTCTTAACACTGGGAAGGGTGCATAAAACCAGTTTTAAACGTTAAATTAAGATACAACATCTAATTATACATCATTTTTTATATATCTATGCATGTAAATTGCAAGAAAAAAAATACATAATTATTGCATTTAAGGTGCAGCAAAAAAAAAACTTAATACTTTTTTTACAACATATATATGCATCATACTTATACTAAATATACATTGAATGCCCCCATCCGAAAATGATTGCATCCCTAAATCAAAGGAAACAGATATGGCTTTTTTTTTGCTAGAGATTAGAGGATTTTGGATGTTATTATAATTGATTGCATCCCTAAATCAGATTCCAAGAGGAGCCTATCAAGTATCAATCATCTCCTATAAATAGAGGAAGATTTGAAGCACAACAAAATGAGAGAATAATACAACACAACAAGAAATACTCAAGCAAACACTTGGTCTTATATTGTCATTATTCTTGTTGTAATTTGCCTAGCTTATCACTTTCACATTCTTGAGGTCTAGGCTATTCTTGATTACACTTTCACTCAATTGTATTATTCATTATCGAGTTGTAATCTTGAATTTGGGTTATCATTCAACACAAGATATCCTTATGAGTGTTCTTGTGGTAAGAACACACTTGGGTGATCTAGGTGTTAGGTGTAAGAAGATTGTGGTAATCTTCTTGTTGAGGTGTTGAAGAATTTGGTATTCTTCAAGGTTGAAGATTGTGGTAATCTTTACAAGGTGCCGTTGGAGATTGTGGTAATCTTGAGGAGATTGTGGTAATCTCCAAAGGTGGTGTTGAAGAAAAGTGTGGTTTCTTGAAGGTGTTGTAAGTTGAATTTGTATTAATTGTGGTAATTAATAAAATTCTTTTTCTTTTTCAAATCCATCCCTGATATACTGGGGTGGTAGAGCACGTAGTCCCTAGGTGGGGTGAAGCTCTATAAATCGACGTGTGTTGTTTACATTCCGCACCTTTATTATTGTCTTGACTTATCTTGTTCGAAAAAGAGGGCATAATCGAAAAGATTGAGATAATCTATTCACCCCCCTCTAGATTATCGTAGCATTAACTTACAAAATATAAATTAAATATATTAAAATATATATATATATAGCACGGGGCGGAGGTAATACCCAACCCCGCCCCGCCATGGGTCACGGGACGGAGCGGCCCGAATACCCATCGAAGCGGGTCATTTTGTCATCCCTATTTCAGTTAAACACCCATTTTCATTTCAAGTTCAAAGAAAAGCCGAGAATATGCATAAACAGGAATCAGGCACGGTAGAAAATCCCAAATCAAAGTCTTATCAATAAATCCTTATTGGAGATTAATCATAGAAGAAACCCCCAAATAAGCTACAATTGTAATCAGGCCCGCAATAGATACTTAATTAATAGCACAAACGCCCAAAAGAAAAATAAACTGCAAATGTGCCTCTTAAAGCTATAATAGCACATTGACCCCAAATGCACAAAAATTTGAACAAAAACACCATCTTCTTCAATCCAACCAAAAATCAGTCATCGTTCAATCACCCATCTGCCTCGCCCGCATCCCGCACAACCACCGCAAGGACAGGAACCCGCCGCATGCTGAATGACGCAACAACGATAAACAAAGGGAACCCTTCCATGCGCTGCCCTGCCACCTATCCATCGCCGGTCAGGCGACTATCGTTCAGATTTCCAGCCATACGCACTTCAAAATCATCGCCCAAACCCTCAAAACTGATTTACAATATCTTAATTTGGGGGAAAACATATGTGGGGTTTTGCAATTTGGGATTTCGATTTGCAGGTTTCAAAAAGGGCAAAGAAAATTTCGAGCAAGAATCGACTTCTGATTTCCAGATTTTCAAAACCGCATATTCAAGTTTCAAAACAAAATTTAACAGAAATCCTCACCTCAAATATGTCAATAGCTTTCCCCAGATTTACATACAGAAACCCACATAAAACAATAGGACCCTACAAAACATCTAAAGATGCCAAAATATCTTGATTTGCATAAATATCAATACTAAATTCCGAATTGATATCTCAGACTCTAGATTGAGATCCCCAACTAGAGATTTACAGATTCAAAATAGCATATTCAAAGTCAAAACCGAATTCTACGAAATAAACATTCAAGTACACAAAATTGAATCTTGACAATTCGATGTGAGAATTGATAGAACAAAATAGTTATACATTGCAAAATGAAGAGAGAAAATGTGTTCTTGCAATTTGGAAGGAGCAAGACTACAATTACAAATGAGGATGAAACCTCTTAAATAGAAATTTGAAATTTCAAAAAATAAAAAGACTATACTACCCTTAACATTACAAATAAATCACAATAATAATAAATATTAAACTACTCTAACATCCCCCCCACAAACTCAAGATGCGGCCGCAAGAGTAGCATCGAGAGTTTGCCAACCAAAAACGAAAACGAGGAAGCGGGTGTGCTTTAGTGAAGAAGTCTCGCAATTTGTGATGAGGAAGAATGAACGGCAAAGTAATAGTGCCATGTTGAAGATGGTGACGAGTAAGATGACAATCAATTTCAATATGCTTTGTCTTTTCGTGAAACACCGCATTGTGGGCAATTTGGATGGCACTCTTATTATCGCAAGACATAGAGTGGGATGATGAAGAAAAACGCCCATATCGCCAAGTTAGCCATCGTAACCAAACGATCTCGGTGGTAGTAGGCCATAGCTCGGACTGGCTTGAGAAGAACGAGAGATAACACTTTCGCTTCGCTTGCTTCCACGAGATAAGAGAATCTCCAAGAAAATGCAAAATCCAAGAGAGATTTACGATCTACCTGGATCACCCCCAATCAAGATCCGAGAAGGCACGTAACTCCAAAGAGAGTAAGAGACGAAAATAAGAGACTTTGAAAGATGGTACCTCTAAGGTAGCGTAAGATACGGAGAACTTGACTCCCCCAATGAACAAAGGTGGTAGAGAAGTAACGAATCGACTAACAATGTGAACAAAGATAAGCAATATCTCGGGCGTGTAATAGTGAGATAAACCAAACGCCAACAATGGCACGATACAGAGTAGGATCATCCAAAGGTGTGCCATCCGAAGAAGAATATCGAACATTAACTTCAATGGGAGAATCAACATGTCTTGAGTGTCGGTTAAAGCGAGCACGATCAAGAATACCATTGCATACTTGGATCAGAAAGGAGATAACCTTTAGGTGACCAACCGACTTCAATACCGAGAAAATATCGTAGAGAACCCAAGTCTTTCATTTCAAAAAGAGAGGACAATTCGATTTTAGCAAAGGTAAATCCCATCAACATCATTACCCGTAATAATCATATCATCAACATATAAGGAGAGCACAATAATACCAAATGTGCAGATTCTTGATAAAAAGAGCGAGAATCATGATCACTACGACGAAAACCAAGAGAAAGAATAGAAATCGAGAACTTCTCAAACCAAGCACGAGTGCTTGTTTGAGACCATACAAAGCTTTCTTTAGTTTACAGACCTCTCCTCGATTATGGATCACACCCTGAGGAGGAACCATATAAACCTCTTCTTGAAGATTTCCATTCAAGAAGGCATTTCTGACATCCATTTGGGATATATGCCATCTACGAGCAGATGCAATCGCAATAAGTGTACGAACTGTAGTCATCTTTGCAACAGGAGCAAAAGTTTCCTCATAATCTAAACCATACTGCTGAGAAAAACCTTTAGCAACCAATCGTGCCTTATACCGCTCAATTGAACCATCAGATTTAGTTTTGATTTTATACACCCAACGAGAACCAATTGCATTTTTACCTTGTGGTAGAGGTACCAAATCCCAAGTTTCAGTTTTTGACAAAGCAGACAATTCTTCAGCCATAGCTTGTTGCCAAAGAGGGTCAAGAGCTGCCTCTTTGTAAGAAGTTGGCTCAGAGAGATTGTGAATAGATGACAAAAATGATGTAAAAGATGGTGAATAAGAAGAATAGACAAAATCAGGTAATTGAGTAGACTTACGAACACGTGAAGGATAACGGGAGCAGGATCCACGAATCGCGGAGGGAGGTGAAGAGATAGTCACAGGAGGAGAGGGAACAATAGTATCGTAGAAGCATCGGTACAAAGATTCTGCAGTAAGTATCATCTATATCACAAGCAAAAGGATCAATATGGAAAAGATCTCGATTTAAACACATTGTGAGAGCTAGATGGAATGGAGAAAAGAGGAATATGCTCAAGAAAGAAAACATGACGTGACACATATAATTTTTGTGCAACAGATCATAACAACGATACCCCTTTTGACCATCCCCATAGCCTAAGAAAACACACATGGCGTAACGAGATGACAATTTACTACGTTCTACGTGAGGACGAAGAACAAAGCACGTAGAACCAAAAACTCGTAAGAAAGAGTAATCAGGAGTGCAACCAAATAATTTCTCAAATGGTGACACACCCAAGGTATGGGCAGTTGGGATTCTATTGATTGAATAAACAAACAGTAACAACAGCTTCCCCGCACTCGCTAGAACAGAGGCGTATAATAAAAGAGAACGAAAGTTTCCATGATATGTCTATGTTTTCTTTCAAAGAACACCATTTTGTTCGTGAGTATCAAGACATGAAGTTTGATATATGGTTCCATCTAAAGCAAGCATTTCACGAAAATTATTAGAGGTATACTCCCCACCCAAATCACATCGAAAACACTTGATAACCGCAGAATGTTGTGTTTTGACAAGAGCTCAAAAAGAGGTATAAATGCCTAAGAAATCAGAACGACGTTTCATTAGATAAACCCAACAATAGCGTGTGTGATCATCAATAAAAGAAACATAATATCGAGACCCTCCTTTTGTGGCAATTGGAGAAGGTCCCCAAACATCAGAATGAATCAAATCGAATGGTGAAGTAGAAATGGACATGCTTTTACTAAAAGGCAATGCCGAAAACTTAGCAAGTTTACAACCACTACAACCGTAAATATCATGAGTTTTCAAGTTCCCTAACAAATTAAAGAGAAAGCAAGTACTTTAAACGAGAAAAAGATACATGACCCAAACGAGAATGCCATAAATAAAAATCGACGAAGATGGACCCAAACGAAAAGAAGACAAATCAATAGTAGATGCTTTGCAACATCCGTACTCAAGTTCATCCAAAATATATAACCCTCCACTCCTACTGCCTGTCCCCAATCGGCCTCGGGAGTGAGGATCCCGCACACGACAAGAATCAAGAGAAAGTCACGAATAACCGAGAATCGCATAATTGACCAATCGAAACAAGATTTAAAGTAAGTTGAGGAATGTGATAAACACTAGGTAAAGACACATGTGGTGAGATGACGTAACCAACACCTCGCTAAATGCATAGGCGTGCCATCGGCAAATCATAACAATACACGAGTTCGAAGGAGAAATAGAAACAAAAGATTCTCGCATTGGGGACATATGATGAGAAGCTCCCGAGTCTAATAACCAAATAGAGGAAGATATACCGAGGAGCTCGGAGCCGATGAACCCGCAGCAGACATAGCATGTGGTTGAAGACTAAGGAATTTCTCGAACTCGCCAAGAGATTATCTCAATGAGTAGGCGGTGATGGTGGTACACAGTGCAGCATTATTCAAAGGTGGAGGTGGTCTAGACCACGCTGAGGAAATTGAGGATGAGGGGTACGCGGGTCGATCGATTCATCAACTTCTGACATCGAGCCTTCCAATGACCCGGAGTTCTACAAAAGCTACATTCATCCGGGAGCAAATGACTGGGATTTGCTTATTCGGATACTTCGAATGGGCGGTTTGGAATGTAAATGCTAAGACGGATGGACCGGTGTTGGAAGGATCCCCTTTATCGATGCAGACTTGTGACGTGTTTCATCAAGAATTAATTCATTGACCACAAAATCAACAGCTTGGAAGAGGACTACGATGCAAAATATTCCCACGCAAAGACTCAAAATCATCACGAAGAGCCATAAGAAACTCGAACCAACCGTTGTTCATTACGTCCGGGCAATATAAGGAGCAAATGCATTAAGCTCTCCGCTGATTCTCGCTGTGAGCTAATTGGTCCCAAAGATTTGTCATTGCCGAATAGAATTCTCGAATACTCATGTCTTTCTGCATTGCGAGTTCGAATGTCCATTTCTAACCGATATTGTTTAGCAAAATTAGATTGTGTGTACAATCGTTCTAAGTGTTGCCAAACTTCCTGGCCGTGTCATATTTTGCCAATTGCATACCAATCGAACTCTCAACGAATTATTAATCCAAGTAATAATCTTCAATTATTAACCTCCCAAGCCTCAAGTTGTTCAAGATATTTGTCATTATTCTCACTCTTAGGTTTAGATTGAGTACCATTTACGATACTCCACATCCGTTTTCCCCTCAAAAATTTTTTATCACATAACTCCAATACGTGTAATTTTTCCCATCCAACCGAACACCAATAGATTGTAAATCGAATCATCCTTTTCGTGGCCATATTGCACTACCAACGAACAAGACAACCAAAACCAACAAAAGAGGCCAAACCCAAACAAACAAAACAGATTCAAACCCGAAATATTTGACAGAAAAACAGTAAGGAAGATTACCCAAACATCAAAAAAACTATGAAGCGCCAGGTTGCTCGACCGCTCGGATCTACTCGATCCGCCCGATATACTGAACGAACTGCTCCGATCTACTGAAACTATCAACTGCAATAAAAAAAAAATTCTTCCCGAACGTTGTGTATGGGATCCGCGAACGTTGTGTATGGGATTAAATTTGGCTCTGATGCCATGATAGAACAAAATAGTTATACATTGCAAAATGAAGAGAGAAAATGTGTTCTTGCAATTTGGAAGGAGCAAGACTACAATTACAAATGAGGATGAAACCTCTTAAATAGAGCTAGAGCTACAAGGAAAATAAAAAGACTATACTACCCTTAACATTACAAATAAATCACAATAATAATAAATATTAAACTACTCTAACAAGAATATGTTCGAAAAGAGAAGTCGTGTAATTCTTAAGTTTTAACTTTTTTTTTTTAACGAAACGGCATAAATAATATTAATACTCAATCAAATGTACATCCAAGGGTTAACTAACCCAAATTCCAAAAAGGACCAGAAAGAACTAATACATTTTGGAACAAGAGATCAATCGAAGAAAGATCTAAACCAAACTCAGGAGGGACATTCCCACAACCTGAGGCCTGATTAACTTGGCTATTCAAATGTAAACTAGGTACCAACAAAAATGGCCTCAACATCAAGGCGAAGACAAAGGAAAATATAGGAAAAAAGAGAATGAAACAAACAACAAGCAAGCAGGAGTCAATCCAATTCCACACTGAAAGATGAAACATCCCTGTAGACCCTTGGAGAGCATAGAGCGGGCAGCAGAGGGGGCAGAAAGCAAGCACTGGTGGAAGACCACCCTACCTCAAAAACCCCAGCAACAAAGAGAGAAAAAGAACCAACTAAATACAAAGAAATTCCATCCATTCTGATTTAGCAATCTACAAAACACGATCTTCCAGCATCCAAACTTTATCAAACATCCAAAGGTTCCTGGATTTCCAAAGCCACCATAGAATGTAAGTAGATAATTGAATCCTATGTTCAGAAACAATATTGGATTTAATACTGCAAATGGCCTTCCACCAATGAACAAAGCATGAAGTTTTCTCTTCCAACCCATCCCAATGCAGCGGGGCTAATTTCCAAACAGTCCGGGCTCTATGGCAATGAAAGAAAACATGCTCTAAAGTCTCTTCAGCAGTGCCACACATAATACAAATGGGATCAATCGAGCAACCTTTTTTAATAAGAGCATCAGAGGTAGGAATGCTTTGAGTACAACATCTCCAAATGAAATGTTTAATATTTTCCCTAACCTTGATTTTCCAGCTCCTCTTCCAAAAATCAGCTGAGAAAAGAGATAAAGAACTGCTTTCTGCTGGTTTAAAATGTCTGATCTTTTCTTGAATAAGTGCAGAGTAAGCAGATTGAACAGAAAATTCACCTTTTTTTTCGAAATGCCAAACAAATCTATCTTTTACATCATGATGTTGAATAACAATGTTTTTTTATCTTTTTTGCATCATTAGAATTAAAAAATCTGTCAATCTTCCTCTCATCCCATTTGCTACCACATTGAGAGAAAAGATCACAAACAAAAATAGGTGCAGAAGGACAAAGAGAGACAGAACTTGGTTTGAATGAAATAGAACCAGGAATCCAAGGATCTTTCCAAATTCTGATAGACTTGCCATCATTAACAGAAAACCTAAAACCCTTTTCAAGCACAGGCCTAGCTCCTAACCAGCATCTCCAGACCCATGAGGCATTTTGATTGACAGAGGCTTCAAACAAATTACCATTTGGGAAGTATTTTGCTCTGAGTAGTTTGCTGACAAGGAGATTTGGCTTTGTTAAAATCCTCCAAAGTTGCTTGGCTATGTTAAAATCCTCCAAAGTTGCTTGGCTAAGAGAGCATCATTGAATTATTGAAAATCATGAAAACCCAAACCTCCAACAGCTTTAGGAAGAGTTAAAGAGTCAAAGGATTTCCAGTGAATCATTCTGTTATTACCATCTTTAGAACCCCACCAAAATCTAGCAACCAACTGACCAAGCTCCTTACAAATCCCCACTGGCACTTTAAAACAAGACATAACAAAAACTGGTAGAGCAACAAGTACAACTTTAATCAAGACCTCTCTACCAGCAAAGGATAACAATTTACCTTTCCAGTTATTGAGTCTGTGTTGTGCAGCCTCAAGCACAAATTTGAAGACCTCCTTCTTTGATTTTCCAATGGCAAAAGGCATCCCCAGATATCTACAAGATTGATTTTTCTGGATTCCTCTGAGAGCCAAACAGATATCATTTTGAAGCTGGGGGGATGAATTCTTGCTGAAGAACACACTCGATTTGTCCCAATTAACAAGTTGCCCAGAGAAAGATCTATATTGCTCCAGCAAATTCATAATGAACCTAGCTTGATCAACTCAAGCTTCACAAAACACAAGGGAGTCATCTGCAAACAAAAGATGAGTGATAATGGGTCCATTTTTGCAGATTTTAAGCCCCCTAAATTCCTTGGAAAGAGCAACCTGTTTAATGAGATTAGAAAAAACTTCAGAGAGAATAAGGAAGAGATAGGGTGAAATGGGATCCCCTTGCCTTATCCCCCTAGAAAGAGTCACATAGCCTTTAGGCTGGCCATTTATATTGAAGGAAAAAGAGGAAGAATAAATGCAAATCATAATCCAATTGATGAAAATAGGAGAGAAGCCCATTTTAGTCATAACTAATCTAAGACCCTCTCACTCAACTCTATCAAAAGCCTTTGCTAAGTCCAACTTAATAGCCATGAAACACCTTTTACCAGACCTATGTCTATTAAGAAAATGAATGGATTCATGAGCAATAACCACATTATCAATGAGTTGTCTATCAGAAATGAAAGCAGACTGGTTATCACAGATGCAGTCTTGGAGGCAGTGTTTAAGCCTGTTTGCCAAAATTTTAGAAATAAATTTATAAGTAACAGAGGAAAGACTAATGGGCCTATAATGAGAAATAGAAGAAGGATTCTTGCACTTGGGAATAAGGGAGATAAGAGTGTGATTTGTATTTTTCAGAATTTTGCCAAACTTAAAAGAATCTTTAACAGCAGCACAGACAACAGGATTAATAAGCTTCCAAAAATGCTGAAAAAAGAGTGGAGACATACCATCAAGGCCAGGGGCCTTGCAAGGTTCCATATCAAAGAGATCATGCTTTATTTCCATGTCATCCACAGGGAGAGTCAAATCTTTATTTGTATCCTCAGAGATAGAGATTGGAATGCCTATCAAAGCCTGAGACCCTCCATAGCATCCATCAGATGTGAAGAGATTGGTGTAAAACTCAGAGATTGTTTTACTAATCTCTTCATTAGTCTCACAAACAGAATTATCATTCCTAACCATCTTGAAAATATTATTTTTCTTTCTCCTCTGAACTGTAATGGCATGAAAAAACTTGGTATTCCTATCCCCTTCTTTGAGCCAACAATTTCGAGATTTCTGTTTCCAAAAAAGCTCTTCTTTCTTGTATGCACAGTCAAGTTGGTCTTTCAAAGCAACCCATCTATCCCAATTCCTATTACCACCCAAACTTCTTTCATGATTCATCTCAGAAGTACATTGATGGATTGTAATTGCAGAATTTGATTTCAAATTAGAACTCCATTGCAAAAGTGCAATCCTACAGTTTTTTATTTTAGACTGCACTTGAAACAGAGAAAAGCCAACCACAGGCTGAGACCAAGCTTGAGCAACAACCTCATCCACACCAGCTTCAGAGATCCATCTTTTGTCAAAAATAAATCTTTTTTTGATTTTTTTTGCTTTAGGAGCAGCATTCAAAACAAGGACATGGTCAGAAGATGGCTTGAACTCATGAGTTAATTTGGCAAACGGGAAGGAAATAATCCAATCACTAGAAGCAAAAAATTTGTCTAATTTTTCCTCAATAAACCCCTCATCTGCACGGTTATTTGCCCAAGTGAAATCACAGTCCAACAAGGGAATTTCAGTCATGTCCATCTCTCTAATGAAATTGTTGAAAACTCTGAAACTAGCTTCAGATCTTTTGATACCCCCTTTTTGTCAGTGTGGCTACAAAGATCATTAAAGTCTCCACCAACAATCCAATAGTTACCCCATTTCTTTTTAGCATGACACAAGATTCCCACTGAGATTCCCTAATCTGTGGATCAGTGCTTGCATAGACAAAGATAGCCCAATATTTTTTATTATCCCCTTCCTTAAGAAACTCAACTTCCAAGCAGAATTGAGTAGAAAAAATTTTTGAAACAACAATGGACTGGTTCCAACAGAGAAAAAGACCACCACTCAATCCAACAGGATCAATGCAATGCCATCTATTATCAACACCAAGGTTTTTACAAACAGTTTTCACAAAAGAAGATTTTTTTTGTTTCACTAAGAAAAAATAAATCAGGGTGATGGAGTCGCCGAGACTCCTTAAGCTGGGAAACTGTCGAGGGTCCTCCCAAACCTCTACAATTCCACACCATAGCTCTCATATTTCACTTTGGGGCCACTCTAGGCTGGCCTTCTCCACCTTCTGGACTTTTTCGGAGTGAATTCTTAATTTCTTGGTGCATGGCTAACTACCAGCATCCATGTTTTCTTTCTCACATTCTTCATCAACTAAATTCAAAGCTCTCTTTTTTTTTATTATGCTTAGAGGTGCCAACAGGTTCCTTTGATTCTTTACCACTAACCGCTTTCTTTCCAAGCAGTCTAGCCCATTTCTTACTGCTAAGAGAGCTATTAGAAGAGTCCATTTCCTCACAAGTAGACATTGGAATGTTAGAAATGTCCTTTAGCACTCCCAAAGAAGAATCTTCCATCACAGGAATATTGACAAAGTCCATAAGGATAGGGTCCCCGAAATGTGCCTCATCCCTCTAGTTCTAAAGATGAAGAACAATTTGGAAGTCATCATTTAGAGCACTATCTGTCAACACTTGTTGGGGTATTTCTTCTCTAGGGACCTCAGAGACCTCAGGAAATAAGTCCACCTTCATAGGACCACAACTTTCATCATCAAGAATACTCTTGGATGTGGATGCTATATTAGGAGAGACAATTTTTTGCACAACTGGGGGATTAGGGGTAGAGCTGCCCACATTTTCCGGGATTAAACAAGCTTTAGCAGCACCTGACTTGGGGCTTGGCGTGTGAATCTCTTCATTCCCAAAGCGCTTCTCGAACCTTCCCCCAAGACCAAAAGTATCACCTCTAATCCAGTCACCATACTGACCTTCCTTCAAAGACTTGTTACTGATATCATCTTTTTGGAAACAACAAGCTTTTTCGAAATGGCCAACTCGACCAAATAGAAACAAAAAGTCATCAAATTTTCATATTTAAACTCCACCCAAACAGATTTTCCTCCCAATTTAATGAAAGTTCCTCTAAGTAGGGGTTTTGTTAGATCAATAGAGACCAAAATTTTAATGCATCGCCCTTTATAGTTATTCAACTCAGGAATGACAACATCAGATACTGAAGAAAAAATCTCCCCAATCTTAATACCTGAATCGGCACAAAGCCAATGGGAAGGCAGGTTCCATATTTGGACCCAGAGATCGACATGAGTGAAGCTTTCAGGGCCAAAGTCAACTTTATCATTCCATTCCTTCAAGATGAGATATTGACTGTCATAGTTCCAAACTTTTCCTCCAAGAACTTTCTTTTTGTCAGATTGAGTTTTGAATACAAACTGAAATAAGTTATTCCCCAGATCTCTACCAAGAAACGGATCCCTAATCGGCCAAATAGAAGACATGGTGCGCTTTAATCCACTGAAATTGATTTTCTTTGAGCCAAAGATACATCCAAACAAGCTCCTCTCACACTCATCCACACTGAAACAGACATCTTTCTCATCAAGACAAATACCTCCTTTTTCCTTATCCGAGAGAGAGAACTTGTGGAGCACAGATGCAATGTCTTCAGGTGACGAGGCCATTCCAATCTCAAAAATCTAGAATAAAAATAAAGATTCAAACTTCTGCAGAAAACAAGAAATATGCACAAAAAGAAAACGCCATATCTTAAAATCAAATGTATGGTTACGAATGGCAAAACTAAACCCAGAAAAACGGATTTCAAGCAATATCACAAATAATCCATAAATCCCAACGATTAAGCAGTGTCGACTGCTCTGATACTACTTGTTGGAATTTTACAATAATAAATATAAAATTCATAAATCATTCTAGAACATGCAAAATAATTTCTAGGATAAAACATCATGCTATAATCATCAAAGATTAATGGAATAATGGAATACTTGGATCCGTAATAAGATTTGTATGCAGAATACCTCAACTGTGGATCTCCTATTACTCGAACATAAGCATCCACAAACACGAACAAGGTTTGGTTCTATGGCCTTCCTCAACTAAATCTCCGTATTCCTTATGAGACCTTAGTTTTCCATCTTGATGGGGAGAATAGAAAATTATGTGTGATTTAGTATATTGGGGACCATAACCATAAAGTTTAGGGTTCCCATAATCCCCTAAGTTGATTCCTATTAGGTATCTACTCTTTATTTACATATGAAATTCAGTAGTCTTATGACTCCACCGATTTAGATCACTTAATTAGTCCACTAATAATTAAACGACAAATATAATTGTAATTAAATAAGTTGCCCACATATTAGGAATAAAATAATTCCTAACACCAATATCATATCTTTTATGTTTTCTCATGAAATTCTGATGTTAAAACACAATGTTAATAATAAAGCGCGTAAACCAATGCTCGGATTCGCCTCATAAAAAAGTCACTCAATTACATTATTCCAAATTCATCACTTTTTATTTCGATTTTATACAATGTAAATGTCAGAATAAACTCAACCATTTTTATAACAATTCTCTTGATGGAATGAAAGTCGATCGTTTCTTAGTATCAAATGTGAACCAATGATTTATCGGTTGGTGTGCTCCAATGATCGCCATGTTGTCTTTATCGTTCGGATATATCCCCAAGCAAATGCTATCATTGTAAAGATCTCAGAACAATGCCTCGGTTTTAAGACCATTCGAGCACTTTTGATGACCCTTTGAAATGGAAACTTATAGTAGGTACGCGATGACGTGTGGTGTTTGCTTTCATGTAACAACGTCTATTATAGCTGCCGACTTTTGTTTTGTACATTAATTTCGCAAAGTAGTAATCCATTTTTGTCTCTAAGACATCATAGGCAGGCTTAGCAAGTCGAGTAAACATCTCCCCAGAATTTATAATCACTCCTCCTTCAGTATATTTTGCACGAAAAACGTCTTCCTTAATCTTATTTAGTCGTTGCCCATTAAAACTAATACCTTCTAATTCTACATAGTAAAATGGGTTGCTCCCAATCAGATGTAACTTTGTGGTCATCTGATTTTGTTTTGGGGAGACTGCGTCTGCACCGAATCTCAAACGTGTCTTATGTTTTTCATATCTCCCCAGCTTAAAAGGTGGAAAGCAATGTGAAAATTTTCCATCACTAATGGACTCAATTTGGGTGACGAAAGAGAGAGGACCCCATCCGAGTCCTAAAACTCCCGCGATTTTATTTTGGGCATTATTGGCATACACCATTCGGTTCTGCTCCATTCCACAACCGAAGACTAGGTTGTCGAAATTTGTACCAAGGAAAAGAGTTTCTTTTGCAAGAATGCCTGCAGATATGAGTTTTAAATAAGTAACGGATTTTATAGGTGCGATTTTTTCCATCGGTTTGTTTGGTTAGGCAAAGCTTGTCCGAGGGAAGAATGGGGTGGAATGATTTTGAGTTAGTTTTGGGGAAAGGTTTTGTTGGTTGTTGTTTGAAACATTTCTTGCGGCCTTCACATTGAAGCCATGATAAAGGACTACTCGTGTCGACGTGCAAGAAATATTCTTTGTATGGTGTTGTTGTCTTCTGGGATGGTGTTGTTCCAATCCCAATTTTAACCATAAATCGATATTCACTTTGGCGTTCGAGTTCTGGTCTTATAACATTTTCCTGTGAAACTAGTTCAAGCGTTAAACTAGAGACATGATTGGCCAACAAGTAAAGACACAATAAGATGTTGATAGTAAGGGAAGTCATAGTGATTAATTATGAACAGATTGTGATTTGGTTGGGGACTGGCTCAATATGATATATATATATATATAGTTGCTAGGAATATGGTAGTATTTAATGTTTCTTTCTCATTAGAGTTATGCTTTTCCGTGGTTTCTCTTCCATTTAATGTAAAAGAAAAATGAAGTTTTGAAAGATTGTGTTTATATGTCTGACTAAGTCAATTCAATGATGATAATATCATAATAATTGTGAGGCAGCTTTGAGGATATTAGACAAAATTATGTACTTTTAGCTTTATAGTTGAGATAAGGAATTAAAAGCTCATACTTCTACAAATAAATAGGATAATTGAAGAGAACAAATAGATTTTATTTTAAATCACATCTTGTAATCATAAATTTGTTAATTACATGATACCACTACAAATCAAATAACATTTTTTTTTTAAATTGGAAGAATTTAAACAAAAAATAATACGATAAATAGCTCCTTTAACAAAATGAAACATCTATAGCTAAAGACAAAACCATAATGAGCACTCAGATTTAACCCAATAGAAGACCCAATTTGAATGGATTTGGGCAACGATCTTATTGATGTGCCAATAAATGTTCTCTTCTCGCTACTGTAAATTTAATTTGGTTAAGTTTTGGGATTAATCCAACAAGACTTGTATCCCATTGAAACGTTGTAATTTGAGATGAGAAAGTTGTGGTATTTCGATTATATCAGATAATTCAGCCCATTAATACCCTTTCGATTGATCAGAAAAGATAGTTCACACCAACAATGGTCCACCAATTATGGGTATTTAATTTCCAGCCCATTTTCTTCCAAAAAAAAAAGGAAAAGGACATAAATACCCCATTTTCCATACTCAATCTCTGCACAATGTCCATTTTCCGCTGATTTTGGACAAAAATACCATTTTCCGCTGAATTTGGACAAAAATACCCATTTTCCGCTGATTTTGACAAAAATACTCATTTTCCGCTGATTTTTTGCGTTGGTTTCTTTTTTGTTTCTGTGTTGTTTCAAACATGTTTGTTGTTTCTTTGTTGTTTCATACCTGTTTCATTTATGTTTCTTATATGTTTCACTTAGCCAACTTTTCATTGAATTCCACAGTTGCATAGAGAAAATCTCAGTTGTGGTATGCCACAATGGACAATGGGAAGAAAATATAGAGTATACCAACTTTGAAATAACAAGAATACTGATTCCAATGGACTGCACATTCAGCACCCTAAACGAAATCTTGGAACAACAAATTCAATTCAGAAAGCTTACTTGTCCATCATCGCCTACGAGAAATGGACATGACTCCGCTGTCAGACCAAAAAATACTTTGTATTGACTTCCAACATCGTAGAATTATTGAATGCATCAACTGTAGCAGGGAAAGACTTACTAGTAACAACTTTGCTAGAGTACGTGAGATCTTTAGTTCAAGATTAGACATGCAAACATCGAAATGAAGCAAAAATCAACATTTACAAGGATGACAAAAAAAAAAAAAACTTAAGAGTATATGGGGAAAAACTACACTATTTCTCTAAATTTAAAATCAATTTACTACAAACTTTTATCACATGATCCACTGTTTCACAATTGTTTCTTACATGTTTCATTTATGTTTCTTACATGTTTCAACTGATTACATCATCATTAAGATTTACATAACAACAATTCTCTAAAATCATTAGGAAGTGGAGGTAGAAACTCAATGTCATTGTCATCGTCATCACCATTTTGCAGCTTCAACTTAGCATGATTGTGAAGCAGATGACTGAGCCTTGATTGTTCATTCTCTATCTCAAATGCTTCGACGTCCATAACCTTCCCACCAATAAAGTGCTCGGCATAAAAATCCCACATTCACTATAAAAGAAATAAAAAAAGATACACGGTCAGATACATAACACAACAAATCAAAAACAATAAAAAAGAACAAATAAATGGAAATATAGAAACATAAAAGAAACAACTTCGAAACAAACGAAAAACTTCAAATCACAAAATAATAAAAGAACACAGAAAATTGGGTTTAACCTATGAGTCTTCGCTCGACATTTCATCAAACAGTTGCAGAGCCTCACCCCGTCAGATGAAAACTCGAAATCAACCACAAAATCTTCACCTTAATCCTCGTCGCCTCGTTCGAAACATTCATCATCATCATCACATGCCAAGCAATAATGCAATGCCCCACAACACTTCATCCATAGTATATATAATCAAGTGTCTCTCACCATCATCACATGCCAAACATTAATTTTAAAGATATCAACACTTTTTCTCGTAGTGTCCAACACCACTCACTATCTATACTCTGTAATTTCGTCATGCACCCAAACCCAGATCATTAGTATTATTAAATATTAACACAAACAACCCAGAAAAAAACGAAGAAAAAGTTAAAATATTAACAATCACCATTTTTACCATAAATAGAAATCACATAAAGAAAAAGAAAAAAAAAGTAGAAGCAGAAAACCTGGGCCATGGGCTGGGAAGGAACAACTAGTGGTACCAACCGCATCAACAAGTAAAGCCTTATCGCCCATCCGCCATACAAATTCCTCCAATAATCCTCGTACTCTTTAACCAAGCCCAATAATCTCGACCCACTCAAAGACCTCCGCCGGAGGGGTGGTGCGCCTCCGCAGAACAACGCGAGCTCGAGAAAGATTGGGATCCAAGCCCACGAGGTAAGGCAAAACGATGTAGGTTTTGTGTTTTCAGATCATGAAGAAGAAATGAATTTGAGATTGGTTTCAGTAATTTCAGGGCTGCAAATAATTTACGAGATTAAAGGTAAAAAACCTGATAAGAAAAGTAAAGGGGTGGGTATATTTGGGAAGTTTAGGACCGGATAGGGTAGATTAGTGATAGGGTGGTATTTTTGTCTTTTTTTCAAAAATCAGGGTATTTTGTGGTATTTCCCCAAAAAAAAAAAGATAACTCAGCCCATTTATACCCCTTTCCCTTTCGAGATAAAAAAAAAATTCAAATTAATCAAAAATTGTTCACCTGAACACTATCCATAAAGAGATAATTTAATAAGAGGCTCAAATTTAAGTAAACCATCACTTTAAGGTTCAAGATTTCAGCATTCTCAAATTGGGCTCCAATTTTTATTTTTTTTCTCGAATCGAGACATCCCCAAATTTTGGATTCCCACTAGAGGTTTAGAACTTAATAGAAAACATTAATGTAATATGTCGTCACCACATAAATTTCTTTTCTTCCTCTTTTTGTTTTTTCGCTCATTCAATTTCCTTAATCCACACGTGTTCTCATGTCGTCAATGTTGTTACCAAGACGTATAAATTTAAATTCATGCAAATAGCAAGATGAAAATATATAGTAAATATTTTTAGTTACTAAAAAATTAAGATATCCAAATTATGATTGAATTTTGTAGTTTCATACACGAATTCTCCCAAAATAGATAGGTGGAGATTACCTAATGTTTTTCCTTCAGTTAACATCTAAAACTTGAAGTGAGAACTCAAAATTTTGATAGAGTACCTGATTTGAGAAAAAATAAAAATTAAGTTCTAATTTAATAAAGTAGAAATTTTGGGTCTACGAATCTCGTTATAAACACATGACCAAAAATACACATTAGTGAAGTCTTCTAGCGGGAAGCCTTTTCTCTCTCTTGGAGAGCGTGCCTAGTTCTCTTTTGGAGATTTTGCTTTTGTTTTCTTCCTTTCTTCCTAGTTTCCTGGTTCCTTTAACCTAGCCGCCTCCCTGTTTTCATTTTTTTGCCGGTTACTGTTTCATTCGAGCCTTATGTTCTCAGTTTCCTAGTGTGTCTTGGTCCTTGTCGTTCTTCTCCGTTGTTGTCTGGGGCTTGGAGTGTTACTTCCTTTTCTCTTTTCTTTTTTTCCTGGTTTACTTGAATGGAAGTTGGTCTAATATTGTATTTTTAATTTCTTTGGCTAACAGGTTGGTGATCATTTGGTGTTGGAGGGGTGATTGTGCTTGAAGACGTTCAATATGGCAAGTGAACTGGTTGGTAGCTTGAAGAAGTTTTCCTTGTCGGAACAAGAGAATAAGGGGATAATTTTGGAGGAAGTGGATGTGGCGCTTAATCTTGGAGAAAGCCATAGAAGTTTATTCGGGAAGATACACGGCATTAAGAAAGTGAGCTTTATGGGACTACGTAACACTCTTCAAAGCTTATGGGTTACTAAAGCCCAGTTTGTTATCAGGGAGTTAGGGGTGAACCGATACCAGTTTGTTTTTCAGAATGACGAGGATTTGGAAAAGGTATTCAACAGCAAGGTCTGGACGTTTGACAGTCAATATATCTTACTTAAGAAATGGTCGGAGGGCATGGTTATAGAGAATGAAGTATTTGAGGAGGTTAATTTATGGCTACAAGCTTGGAACATCCCGAACCATTGGATATCAACAGAAACGGGCCTGAAAGTAGGAAAGTTATTCGCTAACACCAGGGATATCTTGATTCCGGAATCAGGGAGCTCCAAAGGCAGGGTAATTAAACTCCTAGTCTCTGTTAACCTGAATAAACCTCTATTAAGGGGCATTAATCTTAAATTGGGTGAAATTTCTTTGTGGGTAGATTTTAAATATGAAAATTTGATGGGATTATGTTTTTACTGTGGTTACATTGGACACTTTGAAAGAGCTTGCGAAACTAGAAAGAATGATTTGTTAAAAGGAAGGTTCTGCGAAGGTCAGTTCGGGGAGTGGTTGAGGGCGGAGGAATGGCACAATATTGCTAAGAAACACTCCAACTCAACGGGTAACAAAGCTGAAGCCCCATTGCGTCATGTTAATGCTAGCGAGCCTCAAGATGCGAAGCAAAAAGAGAACCCTGGGCCGTCAAACTTAACAGATCCCTTACCAGAAACAAGGTCATTGGGTACTCAGGGAGAGAAGGAGATTATCAGAATTAGTGAAGAGGACCGCAGTTGTCCAATGGAGGAGGAATTAACCAATCCACCTGAATGCCCTTTGTTATTTATTGAAGCGGGGAATTTGGTCTCGATTCCTCTTAAGGAAGTTAAATCTAGAGCTCCTCTGGCTGACATCTATCAAAATATTGCCAATAGTCAGGGGAGTAAGAGAGGTAGAGGGAACCGTGGCAGAGGAAGAGGTCAGAAGTCTAGAGCGGTAGTGCCTCGGGTGCCGGGGATGAAGGAGAATAAGGAGGTGGGATTGAAAAGGGGAAGAAACTTAATTGATAAGGATGAGAATAATTCAGAAAAATCCCAAGATAATAGTGATCAGAAGAAGCAGAGGATGGAGGCTCCAATTTCCTCCATAGATAATAAGGTGGTGGTAGCCAACCTCAATTGGCCCCAACCCCATCAATGAAAGCTATGGTGTGGAATTGTAGAGGATTGGGAGGGCCCTCTACGTTCCCAAATCAAGGAGATGTTAAGACTCCACTTCCCGCATTTCTTGTTCTTGTGTGAGACAAAAACAAAAATCGTTTGTTAAGATCTTGTTTGTAAGAATTTAAAAATGAGTGATAGATGGGTGAGTATCGATCCTAATGGGCTTAAAGGGGGTTTGTTGTTGTGTTGAGTGATCAAGTTTCCATTTTCCAACTTATCCCACCGAATTTTGTATTCTTTGTGGAATTTAGTTGTGGGGTTGGCAAGGAGAAGAGTCAGCGCTTTTCTTCATGCTAGTACCGCCTCTAAGATTAGGAAAGAGCAATGGAACATGCTTATTAAGGAAAAAGGCACGATGGGGTCTTTGGTGGTTTGTGATGGGGATTTTAATGACATTTTTGGCAAGGAGGATAAAAAAGGGGGGAGAGATAGAATGGATACCGCTTTTTCGATTTTCGAGAGTTGGTGTTTAAAATGGAGATGGGAGAAATACCTTTCTCGGGATATGATTCACCTGGTCTAACTCAGAAAGGGCGTGGATTTTGTGGAAGAAAAAGAATTGACTCGGGGTTTTGCTCTTTCTGATTGGTGCATGGAATGGCCTCATGCTATTATTCATCATATGTTCGATCGCTTCAGATCATAGTCTCCTTCTCGCTTGAAACCGATCCAATGCATAAAGTATCCAAAAGGAGATTTCTCTTTGATAGAAGGTGGGTGGATTTCCCGATATTGAGGAGGTGGTTGATACTTCTTGAATGTCCCTATTCAGGGCACTCCTCTCTACCAGGTTCATCATAGAGTTCGTAATAGCAGGATGGGACCGCTATCATGGAATAAAAGTAACCACACAAATTCGCCACAATAATAAAAGAAACTTCTATTAAACCGAGCATCCGCTAGATTGGGGGCTATAGGGATTGGAATGTCCGGTTCGAGTTGAAAAGGGATTTGAACAAAGCATATGTGAATGAGGAACTCTATTGGAAACAAAAGTCTAGAATCTTTGCTTAAAGAGAGGGATAGAAACACGAAATTTTTCCATGCTTGTTCTAATCGTGAGATATAAAAAAACTCCTTGGACAGATCGGTGGGGGCTCGAGGGGTTATTTGTCAATCTACTGGGGAGATTGTGAGTGAGATTTCTGATTTCTATGAGGAACTATTTAAATCTTCTAATCCTGCCCCAGATTACTCCATTATGAACGGTATTGCTTGCACAGATCGCTCCCCATCAACATCACATGCTTATCGACTGTTTCATTTGGAAATTAAAGAAGCATTATTTGAGCTCCATCCCTTCAAAGCTCCGGCCCGATGGTATGTCTCCTTCTTTTTCACCATTTTTGGCATCTTGTTCATATCGATGTTTGCAAGGCGGTTAAGGATTTCTTTTTGTGCTCGAAGATGCTTAAAAGCATTAATAGAACCCTTGTTTCTCTTATTCCTAAAATAAAAAATCCTTCTTCTATTTCCCATTATAGGCCTATTAGTCTTTGTAACACGGTCTATAAAATCATTTCCAAAATTCTTGCCAATAGAATCAAGCCCTTTTTGCATAAGTGTATTAATGAGTGCCAAACTGCCTTTGTGCCCGGAAGGCAAATCATAGATAATGTCATTTTGGCCCATGAGCATTTCCACTATCTGAACAAACTTAGGAATTCCAATAATAAATTCATGGCTATTAAACTAGATATGGCAAAGGCATACGATAGGGTTGAGTGGGATTTTTTAAAATTGGTGCTGATTAAAATGGGATTCCCTCATAGATTTGTTGGTTGGATTCTTTCTTGTATTAATTCTACTTCCTTTTCGTTCCTTGTAAATGGAGAGGCTCACGGTCTTATCACTCCCTCTAGAGGAATAAGACAAGGGGACCCAATATCCCCCTATCTTTTCCTCATTATTTCTGAGGCGTTCTCCAATCTTTTGAACCAAGCGAGAAGTAGGGACAATCTTTGTGGGATCAAAATTTGCAAGAAGGCACCTATGCTAACACATTTATTCTTTGCCGATGATGCATTGCTATTTTGTAAAGCTAACCCTTCGCAGGCTACTCTCATCAAGGATGTCATTTCTAGATTCTGTTCTGCTTCGGGCCAAAAAGTTAATATGGAAAAGTCTTCCATTTTTTTCAGTCACAATACTTTAGTTGCAGAGAGAGAGACTATTTGCAGAGTCCTTAGTGGTGTCAATGAACAACTGAATCTGAAGCATCTTGGTCTACCTCTTCTTGTTGGAAGATCAAAGAAGGAAATTTTCAAAGGGGTTTGTGATGCTGCGAGGAGGAGGATTGGAAACTGGAAGAACTCCTTCCTTAGTATGGCTGGGAGGGAAGTATTGATCAAGTCAGTGTTGAATTCTCTGCCCACATACGTGATGGCTTGCTACAAGCTCCCTAAAGGTACATATGCAGAGTTTAATAAAATCTTAGCCGATTTTTGGTGGGGTCATTCTGAGCAAGGAAAAATTAAAATGCACTGGGTTAAATGGAGCAAGATGGCTATTCCTAAGGAGCAAGGAGGGTTGGGCTTCCAAGACATTGAAAAATTCAATGATGCCTTGTTGGCCAAACAACTTTGGAGAATTCTCACTCAGCCAAATACTCTCCTTAGTAAGGTTATGAAAGCAAAGTATTGTGCTGTTGGGGGTGTTCTGAACACAAATGCTAAACCATCTGATTCTTTTGTTTGGAGAAGTATGATTAATTCTAAAAAAGTTTTGAGGCTGGGAATTTGGTATGGCATTTCTGATGGCAAATCTACTAGAGTGTGGGATCATCCTTGGATTGCTAAAGGGTACACTCCCAAACCTGCTGCTAGTGAAAGCATGATCCAGAGAGTTACTTGGGTTAGTGAATTATTGAATGAGCAGGGGAATGAGTGGAATCAAGAGCTTATTGCTGAGGTTTTCCCCTCTCATGATGTTTCAGCCATTACCTCCACTCCTATACACTTTCAGTGGGATAGAGATCGAATTCTTTGGAATCTTACTCAGGACCATTTATTTACTGTGAAATCGGCCTACAAGGCTTGTTGTGAAGAAGAACGTCTCCTTAGGGATGCGGCAGAGGGTAGTAGGGATTGTAGAAGGGCTAAAATTTGCTGGGATAGGCTGTGGAAATTGAAGGTTAAGGGGAAGGTGAAATTGTTTTTATGGAAATGTTTAAAGGATGTGGTTCTTGTCCAAGCAAAGCTTATTGAGAGGGGTATGAGTGTTGATCCGGTCTGTAAGTGGTGTGGAGAGAATGAAGAAACATTGGAGCATCTGCTATTTTTTTGTGATAGGACTGTGAATGTTTGGAAATTTTTCCCGCTACAGTGGAATGGAATTCACAGCCGTTTTGAAAGATTTCGTCAGTGGTGGGAGGAAGTTTGTTCTTGTCCTTGGGATCAGGCTTTTCAAGATCGAATCCAGCTGACCACCTATCTTCTGTGGTGGCTCTGGAAGACATGGAACTCATGGGTATTTGAAGACAAGACCACTCCCGACTCGGAGACAGCGTCTCTGGCTTGGAAAGAGTGGAATGAGTTTGACTCTTTAAATTAGTTTATGTAAGGTTGGAAAGGATATTTTCAAGGGATGTTTAAATCCAGTTGAGGTGTCCTTTCCAATCAGTTTTGACACCTTCCTGGTGTGTTTTGGTGCTGGTTGTGTCTATTTTTTCATGCTGTAGTTTAGAACTTGATGTATGGATTAATAGTCGCTGGTCGTTGGTTTTTCTTTCTATCCGCTTGTGGATTCTTCCCTTCAAGGTACTGTTATCTTGGTTGGGCTTTTGGCTTTTGAGCCACGTTTGTACAGCTGTGATCTTGAGTTTCTAATATAATGCTACTTTCGTTTGTTAAAAAAAAAAAAAATCTCGTTATAAAATTACCCCTTTTTCGAAAAATAGTTCACCAGATAATTCAATATGCTTACAATTTTCTTGTAAGACAAGTGAGAACAAGTCTTTGACTACTTTGAATTTTCTTGTAAGACAAGTGAGAACAAGTCTTTGACTACTTTGAATTGCTTAAGAACACGAGGAAATTTGGTACTAGAAAACTAGTCTTGTGACATATACTATCACGATTTCCAGTGTTTGTAACTCCAAGAATTTAAGAGAGGCAACATGGTTATTGGAAGTGTTAAGTCAGGAAGGATACAAGCCTGAATGCTACTTGTTTTTTTTTTTTTAATTATTTATACAACACCATAGGGTCGCAAATTGATCAATTATTCAGAGTTTTGTACAAGGAAAATTGGGAATCAGAACATTTACAGAAACAAGCCTGATTGCTACTTGAACTGGGCTTGTATTTGGGAAAATAGCCTTAATCAATTACATAATAAGAGTGATAGTTGAGCAAATGTGTACAAGCTCTTCGAGAAAAAGGCTTAAATCACTTCTAATTATTGAAACTTAGAGGTGTTTTCCGATCAAAAAAAAAGAAACTTAGAGGTGTTTTCCGATCAAAAAAAAAAGAAACTTAGAGGTGTTCAATGAAATGTCTCATTTGATTTTTTTTGGATGGAATAATGGGTCTAACATTATTAATAAGTGCTCTCAAACGACACTTAATATTTAATTTCTCTAACATTCTTAACATAAAGATTATTCTTATGCGTTCAATATCAGAATATCTATTGCTTGATATTTATATATTCAAATGTTATATTCTGATCATGGTTGTATTCACTATTCTCTATACATTAACTTAATTTGTTTGTCAAAAATCAAAATGGGTTTCAAAAATATTAAACTCTCCTCGAGTGAAATATTTTTGATAAATCGATAGGGTTGGGCTGAATTATCTTGATCGCATCGAGATACACATAACTTTCTTGCGTTAGATTACGATCCATGAGACCCAAGCCCTTTTGGATTCAGCCCATATCATAACAAAAATATTCTAACAACAGCGACAAAGAAGAACAAAAATTAATTGGCACAATGATAAAAGGTGGACGCGAATCAATTCAAACTGGGTCTTCCACCGGGTTTAGTCCAAGTGGCTCGAAATTATATATGTTCTTGCCTTTAGAGATGTTAAAAAGGGCGGAGCCGGCTAGCCCCGATCGTTTAAACCAGAAGAAAAGAAGGTTATGGCTAAATTATTTTAGCCCATTTCAATTCGGGCTGTTTTTAGCCAGAACCGATTAGCCCGAGGTCCATTAGAACTAGCTCGTTGATTAACCGAATAGCCTGCTAGCCCGTCATATTTTTTTAAAAAAATATATAAATGTAATTATAATATTTTATATTATATCTTACTAGTAATACTTTTCAAATTTGCATGATGATTTTAGTTTGCAATGATGTGAGTTTTTATTTTTTAAAGAAGTTTTAATTTTTTATTTATTCATTTTAATTCTACAACTCGTTCGTGAAACTCTTATTATAGTTTTTCTTTTACGATTTGATTTCAATAATATATATCCAAATAGATGATTGACAAGATGTGGTTAAAAACAATCTTAGCTATTCTCTTGAATTATGCTATTTATTTATTGGAGTGTGAGCTCTTAATTAATTATCATCTCAGCTCTAAAGCTAAAAGTACATAATCTTGTGGTTTAATAACTACCAAGACAGTACTCAAGAAAAAAAAAACGGAAAAAACTAACAACCAATTAAATTAAAAGATAGAATGATTAGAATGCTAATTAATAACATTAATAATTTATCAGATCACTATTCATTACGCAATTACATTAATGATTAATTCTGTATATAGTAAAATGAAAAATACGATCAATAATATATTATATATCTAGCTATTAATTAATTTTTTTTCCAATAACAAACTTTCCCACCGTTTTTAACGGCTCGATCATATCCAAGGGGTCAAGGCAGCAGCAGCTGCAAATAACCCCACCTTCCACCTTCATGGTCATTATGGTCACACTTATCCCAATCTTTGTCTCCAATCTCTGAGCCAAATTGCTTATTCCAAATGTTCCCTTAACTTCAAATTTGCTTTTCCTATCATTCAGGAAAGCCACACTTTTCACCCCTGCACCAATTGTATCATTAAAATTTATTAAAAATTAACTAATTATTAACAAGATTATTGTGATATTAGATACATAACCGGAAAAAAGAATGAGCTTACCAGGGTAAGACCAGATAGTCTTTTCCATTTTCTCAGCAGAATGTATGTTATTCACTCGCACAATTGCACACACTTTTCTAGGCTGGAAGATGAAATTTATCAATTACAATGAAAAAAGAAAAATAAGGTAAATAAGAAAACAATTTAATTTGCAAAACTTGAACATTTTCACTATTTACTTTGGAGAAATTGACATTTTCACGGATTTTTTGGTTGCCGATTTTTTGGACCACCGTAACTTGCCCCTTTGGTCCTTTGGTGACCGATTGAACATCTTCAAAAATATACATGCAGACGGAATAAAATTAATTTACGTTGATATATTAAAAAAATGGTCTTAATTAATTAGAAATCAAAATATTTATATTCACTACACGACAGGTGTCAATGTGATCAAAGTAATTTAGTAGTTTGTACCGTTGATTTTCTCGATATGTTTGATGGTATTGACGAGGCAAATCTGACATTTGAGGTGAATGTACATCTCCGTGGTTATGGTAGCTCTAGTAGCATCAGATGATGACATCTTTTTTTTGGAATTGAAATAAAAATTTTAGTGAATATGAATGAATTTTTTGGAATTGATAATTACAACGAACAATTAGGCACGTATATTTATAACCGACAAATGTCATGCAAAATTAAAATACTTTTTACGTGTCTGTAAAGTGATAATCAGAATTTATTCCCCCCTCCCTTTTTTTTATCCTGATCATCTTTATCAACAAACATTAATTAGTTTCTATCAGCTAAATTAATTTTAATTCTAAAAATTGAATTAAAGCACGAATATAAATTTCTTGTAATTTAGTTCATACTATTTATATTTGTTGGTGATATGATGCTTTGCTTCGTACATGCTACTAACTGTTTTTGGGGTTATAATTTTGTTGTTTTCACATCTAATTAAACCGATCACTAATATCTCTGCTACATAATTCATACCATATATTTGTTTTTGTTCATTTTTATTTGGTGCCTTGCTTAATACATACAATTTAGTGCTTTTTTGGGTAGAGTTTTATTGTATTCACATGAGAATAATTAAATAATGCCTACAAACCTAATTTATATGTTTAACCTGTTTTTGTTCAGTAAGAACTAGTTATATATATTCAATTTTTTATTTTTCTAAAATTGAAATAATATATACCAAGTTCTATAAAATGGTGAGAATGTGTGTTGCAGTAATCATGAGAATATAATCAGCTCGGTCCGATTTTTCCTTTAGCCCAGTGGGCTAGTATTGCCCGGTCCATTTGGTAACTCTATGCTGAATGATATTTCATCTCATATTTCATTTCACATTTATCATATATATTGGAGATAAATATAAGAGGAAATTGTTGTAAAGGTATGTTGGTTTTCTAGGAAATGACTACTAAATGGGACAAAAATAGAAATCGACGCTAGAATTAGATTCCATATTCGTAGACGAAAATGTCCTGTATATGAGTGACTTAACGGTAATGCAATCATCTCTAAAGATGGACTTCCGTTCTTAAATTAATAGCACAAGAAAACTTAAGAACACAACAAACTCTTAAGTTAGTGCTTAAGCATTTTCAAGCTTTAAAGAACGAATAGAATTTTGGCGAGGAACATATGCTAGTTTTCAAGAAATTGCTAGAAAAAGGGGACAAAAAAATGAAATCGAACTAGAATTTAATTCTATCTCCGCAAGACAAAATTGCCCCTTGTATAATACTTTTAACTGTTAGACAATCGCCTCTAAGATACAATAACTTCAGTTCTTAAGTTATTAGCACTACAAGACTTAAGAACTCAGCGGAATACAAGTCTTTCAATAACTTTCAAGCTTTGAAAAGTAAAGATATCAATACTTTGTATGCTAAAATGCAGATTCAATTGTGTATTATGCATTTTCCCTCTAATTCGAATTTCAACATTAAAGGATGATATTTATAAGGTCTTACGCGTCCTATGGAAAATATCATGCCTATTGGCTCGAAAAAGAGAAGTTCAATAGCCAAAAAATGCACCTTTCACCACTTATAGACGCACTGTTAGGAGCTGCGTGACCACACGCGCGCTAGGTGACTATCGGAGATGCGCAATCGTGTACAGCTCGCGCGGCCGCACGTAGCTACTATCGGAAATGTGCGATAGCGATCACACACAACTTGTGCGACCACATTAGGTTGTTGTCTGCGTCGCGCGATCGTACACATGGTTTCAGCAAACTGGATTGCGCAACTAATTTAGAGAGATCAAATAAATTTTGTCCAAAAAGATAATGGTTTTGCAAGCCCAGTGATGGTGTCAAAAGCTATCTTTAAAACTTTAGGCAAGTGCACCTATCGTTTTATAGTATAGATTATTGAGTACCGAGTGTCATTCCCACGAGGATTGTAAGTACTAATAAATACCGTCTTTTTGTTATTTAATCTAATAATTTTCAGAGTTTTGTTTGTGAAAATGGAAAATGAAAAATAGAGAATTTAAAATAATTGCAACTTACAAAAGATCAAATAAAAGTAGATTGTAGAATTAAGAAATCAAGAGCTAGAAATGTGTTTGAATGTAAATTTCTCTAGAATGTTTTTGTGATTTAACAGGATAAAGATACAACCAAAAACCCTTAAGCAAAAACCAACCTCTTTTAATAAAATCTCATGTTTCATGGACCGTAGATTTGTGAATTCCCATATTAGGTTTGACCCTAATCCAGAAGATTTATGTCGTCATATATCTAGGATTGCATGCAACTCTTTTCACTTATATAGGTTTTATTTCACCATGAATCTCTCGATTTCCCGGATGAAAAATAAACTTCAAATCAATATTGCGCATATACCAATTTGAATGAATAAAGCATAATATAAGTGAATCACACAAAACATGAAGATTTTATTAAAAACATTCAACCTTAATCACAAATTCATTCTAGAGTTCATTACATTCAAACACTAGAAATTTAGCTACACATGGCTTTGACAAAAGAGTATACTACACAAGAAGATTTGAATAAAATGAACATGGTGTACTTAGCTCTTATTCAAGACCAATTCAAGACTTCCTCCTTGGTTGATTGCAATGATGTTGAGCTCCAAGCCTTCTCCTCTATTGCTCTTCAACTTCCAACTCTACCTCTCTTTTATCCTCTCAATATATTTTGCTTTGAAACTTAGAATATACAATGAATCTCTCTATGAATCAATGAATATCCCAACTGTAATTCATGGCTTTTATAGGCATCATCTTTGTAAAAGCATACATCAATAATGCCATCTTTTGCTAAACAAATGCTCTGCTTCCATAGTTGGGTTGTTTGCATCATTGTTTTCACATGATAATTGAGGAATAATAGAGTTTAGAGCAGCAAAGTGAGGTGTAAAAGTTGCTCAAAGGTTGTCAAAAAGCAAAAGTTTCCATAATTTCCACCAAAAGAAGAAAATTTTTAAGCTGGAGGAAAAACACTGTCGTGCTTTAGGAAGCACGGCATGGCCGTGTTTTCTTCGTCACTTGGGAAATTTTGGCAGGGTGTGTTTTTAAACACGGTTTGGGCGTGTTTTGATAGACATCATGCTGAACACGGCCGTGCTTTCAAAGCACGGCCTGGGTGTGTTTTTCTGCTTTTCTTCCCTTTGAAGCATGGCCATGTTTTCAATCACACTGGGGCGTGTTTTGCACGAGATTAAGTCTTCTTGCCTTCTTTTTGACTTCATTTTTGTTCGTCTTTTCATACGAAATTTATGTGAATTTGCTTCAAGTCTTTACCTTCATCATTCAAAACAAGCCAATGTGATTTTTCTTGAATTTATTGATTTATAAACTAAAATGTTAAAGAAATTATCGAAAAAGAGTTATAAAAATGTGAACAAAAATGCACTTATCACCCAGACCCCCGACCTAGGCCCAAGCCGGCAGGCAACAACGCACATGTGTATTATGGGTCAAACTCATTAGCATGTAGGTCCTCCATCTTCTAAAAGCTTTGGTGCCCCAAGGGCGCAAACTCATTACTCCAACTTGGATTATGTAAGGTGAACACTTTTTGGCCTTGTAACTCATGTGGATGGAGTCTCACTTCACCGCGCTGGCAAACGAATCGGGTTGGGCCAACTCAATGTCGATCTGTCGGGCCAAAGGGAAAAATGGGTCGTTATTTTTGGAGAGATGAAATTACAAAGAAAAGGGATTGGGTTAGCCCGATGTTTCAGGTCGAATGGGTCGGACCAAATAGGCTCGATTTATTTCGGGCCTCTAAAGTGGAGCTCGGTCCGGCTATATCACCATGTCGGTCAAGCTAGTCCATCAAATTGGGCTCATTTTGACAAATATACTCCACCCCCATATTTTTCAATTTCCATAGCAATTTTATGTTTTAAGTAGCCTACTTGGTGCATTAATTTCTCATTCACCCGAAATTGATTATGAGAAATACAAAATGCTAATATCATCTACTTAGTTAGTAGATTTTCATTATCTACTTTCTTTTCATTTCTCATAAATGGAAACCACTAATTTAGTCCAATATGAATCAAAACTCGTATTTCCAAGAAACCAAATTACAACAAATTTCAACGTGTTGTTTATGCTCAGAATCAATGTGTAGTTTTTACAGAAATGTATGGATTCTTATCATTTTGAATGTTGTGTTTTTTTTTGGACAACTTATAGAAATCGATATGACTTCTGGCTCGAAGGGACATGTTGGAACATGGCCAAAACGCACCGTTCTACATTGATCAGACGCATTAGTTCGAAACAACCGTACACACCTTGTGATCAGACTGGGGATCGTGTACTTATCCGCACGATCGCATCGCACACCATTGTCCATTCACACCTAAAGCTTGGACTAAGTATGAAAAATATCAGAGATTATTGGAATTACAAATAAAAAAAAAACCTTCAACTTTAATTGTCTTAAGTTTAAGGGAGTAACTGAAATATTGCTACAAAAGTTAAAGGGATTCTTGAAATAGTTTTTTACTTATGAAGGGGGGAAATATAAAGCTAAATCAAACCCCTAGGGAGTTTTTGTAATTTTCAAAAACCAGTGGATTTTTTAGTAATCTGCCCCAACCCTATGATTTTTTTTTTTTTTTCTGAAATTATCCCTAACTTTACTACAGAGTGAGAGTACAGAAGCATCAAGCTGGCACGATCAAACAGCTCACCATCATACCACAAAAGCCCAAGTGCCACACTTGCAATTTCCATTTAGACAACCATCATCATCATCAACTGCACCTTATCCCAACCATTTGCGTTTAAGAAGTTCAACATTATTCTCAAAAATTCAAATCTTTTTTATTAATTACATACCAAAAGAAGAGATCAACATCTCAAGTAGAACTATCTGGTACTCCAATACAACAGTATACATAATAATAGTACTTCATACAGAAAACTTACAGGAGCATATATGGCCAAGGAACAGTGTCAAACAAATAAATTTATAATTTTGATCGGACCTTGTCGATAAGTTCTCTTCTGAGTATTTTCCCTGACACTGATTTCGGGACGCTATTTATGAATGTAACTCTCCTCAGTCTTTTGAAGGGCGCGACCTGAAATGTAGAATAGGATGTATTATTAGTTTTCCGATAAAATAGGGTGAACTATTAGCTCTCCAACAAAAGGAGAACGAAGTTTGGGGTTTAGTCTAATTACCAAAAAAAAACTATCAATCAAAATTACATACCCTTTTGATATTTGTTTCAATTTTACAAGGTACACCCTCAAGATGAGAGTATTTGTTAACGACAAACCTCAAGGAGGTGTTTGCAGCTGCTAAAGGAGTTTTTCGTAATTTTGAAGATGACTTGATCTTTTTGTAATTAGGCTAAACCTCAAGGGTAACCTTTGTAATTTACCTAAAACATATATACAGCTAACCATGTCTGCTACTTGAAATCACGAAAAAGGCTTCAGTTTTTGTAAGGGAAAACAGTCTTTTTGGTCATGTAACTTGGACACTTGGAGATTTAGTCCTCTAAATAGTCACTTTCAATATCTTTTAAAGTTCGGATGTTTAGTCCGACTTTGACTAAAATTGTGTGATTTTAAAGGAATTGCTGACTAGCCTATGTGCCTAAGAATTTATAAATTTTGGTGATTTTGTGTAAAAATTGTCATGTCAAATCACCAAAATTGACAAGTAAATTTTGGGAATTTCAATGCTTAGGTGGCAATTTTACAAATTTTTTGACACCTCAGCAGTCATAGTCAGCAATTTCGATTTAAAATTACATAAAGTCAACAATTTCCGATTGAGACAAAATAGGACCAAATGGCCAAACTTTTAGAAGATATTGGTCCAAAATTTAAAGGTGCTACTTAGAGGACCTAAAAATTATTTTCCCTATTTGTAATAATACCTGATCTGCGATAAACTTCTTGACATCATCTTCAGTCAGTGAGCTATTAGGGCGCGGACAACATAAGCAGCCAGGACTTCACCAGCTTCAGCATCAGGAAACCTAAAACGAGAATATCAACAGCTTAAGTAATTATTTTAGTAAAACAAAAGATCTGTCACTGTTTTTGAGGTCTCTTGGGAAATAATAGTCGAAATTTGAGTAGGTGACTTACGGGATAACAACAGCATCTGAAATCTCAGGGTGAGACACAAGCAGCCCTTCAAGCTCCGCTGGAGCAACCTAGGAAGATCAGAAGTAAATTAAAACACTATCAATAATAACACGAAAATCAGTGTGCTTTCAACATTAACATTTAATAACTAAAGTATATGTATAATTTTGGGTTTCTGATTTCCTGTTCGGTCTAATATGTGTGACCTGATCACTAAAATATAATATGACGGTTCGTGAAGGGGGCTCATTGGGTCTACCACTCAAACTGCGCTTTGCTGGGGCCCTCTGAAGATGCTAGGATTTGGCTAAAACCATAATCAAACTACTTGTACTAGGAAAATTTTCGGGTAAATGTAAAACAAATAAGTGAACTAAGAAATTGAGAAGATCAATATGCGCTTAAAATGACAGGAATTCGAGAATAATAATAGGCTCGTTAGAAAGGTGAACTTAAAAAAAAAATCCAAGTCAACCTAACAAAGCCTCATCATGTACTTGTTTGGAGTCCATAGATTGTATGTACCCCATGCTAAAGAAAAATACACATCCAATAGATTCATTGTTTTGGTCAAGCCAAAGGAACAGGCCCATCAATTTTCATAAACTCATAGTCGGATGAAGGAGAATGCAAAATCATGATGCAATCGAAATCCTTCCATGTAAGAATATGGAAAAATTAAACTTCATAATAATATTGGTTCTGATTATTAAGTTAATAATGACCTACACCATCGTATCTCCATACAGAACAATGTACACATTAGCAGATATGGATTTAGAAAGTGGCAGCTGCCATAATCAGCTGAAGGGCTAAATCTGAAAGGACAGGGAGATTCATAGGAGCACCGGTTGACTAAAATATCAACCATTATCCATGTTCTTTGCTATGAACTAGTTACATGCTATAAACCATGACTTCAATGAATAAATCTTGTGGCCTTAAAATAACGTGCCTACCATCTCAATAGATTCTCACTTTTTATCCTCAACACAAACTACTTATTAATAAGCTCATCACTCAGTTCATACTCTTTCAATTCTTGCTTGATGCATCATCCATCTGAACATTAATAACTTATAACTCAACACATGGTCCTCATATAACACAGCAGGCATCTTTACAGTCTAAATCATTTCAGATACTCTAAAATCCCACAATCAACAGAACTACACGGGAGTACATAATGAATTTATATTCAGGGCCAATTTGGTCATCAAACTATTGGACATAAGATGAGATTCTTTAAAAAAAGATAATAATCAACAATAAGGCTAACAAAGTCCTAGTAAATCAATAACAAAAAGGTTCCAAAAGCCCCTATAACATGGATTAGAAACTGATCAAAGAGTACTATGCCCAGGCAGGATATCAAAACAACGATATATATTTGTCATATATGCATTTCTTAATTGGTATAAATTCATGATGGAGGAAGCTATCTACGCATCATTGATAGAGGGTAATTACCTGAAAACCTTTGTACTTGATGAGCTCTTTAATACGGTCAACAACAAAAAGCTGACCCTCACCATCAAAGTATCCCAGGTCTCCAGTATGCACCCATCCCTGTTTATCTATTGTAAGGCTGGTAGCCAGTTGATTGTTGAAATAACCTGAAGACGGAGGGCAAGACGATAAAATAAAGAATATACATGGATTCCACCTCCATGAATACAATAATACAGCACTGAAAATGCCCTCTTAAAAGAGTGAGGACACTACCACGACAACCTCGCAACCAAAAAGAAAAGAAAAGAAAAGAAAAAGAAAAAAAATGGAAAATGCACATCCGAGAAAACAAGAACTAACTGGTGTTAAAAATAAGTTGCAAAATGTGTGTAACTTGATCGGGCGCTTGAGTTACGTACGTCAATATTGAAAGAAAGCTCCACTGCATGTTTTTATATTCAGAGTTCAAACCATTCCATAACATAATTCTTTGGTCTTGAAAAAAGTTGAAGCACTTTACACTTCTCGTGGTTTTTGTAGGATGATGTTTAGATGCAAAAGAGCACTTCAATTTTATGCCAAAAAAATATCAATTTCAGAGATAGTTTCCTCCAGAAAAACTCAACAACCCATCTCACTAAAAAAGGAGCAAGCACTGATCAGCAATAAAAAATGGAATTCATATTCTACATGAGATAGTATTGCAACTTTGGCAATTTTACCACTTCACCTAATCGCTCATAATTGCCTCTTAAAAGAAAAAGAAGGAACATATCAAAACATAAAGCCATTCTTCATATCATATATCAGAGAAAAAAATCACCAACAAGCCATTCTACTAAGGTATCCGCAAATTTTAGTCAAACTTCACCAACAACAAAAATTAGCACTAATGCCATTTCAGATATTTTCACACCATCTACCAAAAGTTTGCAAACAAATGAAACATATACTATCTACATTTATAATTGGAGAATTACCATCTAATTTTTTCACGTATTAACTAATCATCTGCTAGATACAGAGGTGACAACATGACATCTTTTTTTAGGGATAATTACAAAAACTACCCCTTGGGTTTGGGATAAATTGCCAAAAAAAAAAAAAAAAAAAAGAGTAGTTTCAAAATTACAAAAAAAAAAAAAAAAAAAAAAAAAACTGAGGTTTGATTATGTTTCAAATGGAAGAGGGTAACTGTAATATTTTTACAAATATAAAGGGGGTGTTTGAAATGTTATTGCTTATGAAGGGGGCAAAGTGTAATACAAAATCAAACCTCACGGGAATTTTTGTAATTTCCAAAAACCTCTAGGGTTTTTTGTTATTAGCTCAAATCCCGGGGGTAGTTTTTGTAATCATCCCTTTTTTTAGATGAAGTACTTTGAGGACACATGATCATTTATCAACAGTAAAACCGGACATAGTATACCTTGCATCATATTGGGCCCTCGTACCCATATTTCCCCCAACTGGCCAGGAGGAAGAGGCTTCAGTTTCTCAACACTAATAATCTGACTCTCCACTCCTGGAACAAGCATTCCAGTCGAACCAGAATGTCGAGTCCCCACAGTCGGATTCTCAATGGAGACAATTCCACAGGTCTCAGTCATTCCATAACCCTGAATTAGAGGATCTTCCCGGTCAGAACACAGTCCACCAAGTAGCACATAAAAGTTAAAAAGTGCATCAATCAAAAAGCCTCATGTCATCAATTCAAGCAGCCAATCAAATTGAAATTACAAACAAGTATTCTCTGCATTGAGTACTCACAACATAAATCGCACCTTGGATGCTCGCAACCGAATTTTACCGTTCAAACTTGACATACATATTGCAGCTTAAGATTATAATATCAATTATGTCTGATGCGCACTGACATTAATAATTCTCCCCAACCAAAAAGGTGTCATGTATTTAATCACATCAAGGCATTCAATAACTTAGTTGAGCTGCATAATGTCTCTACTCCTAGGGATATTTAGCTAGCATTGTATATCCAAACACTATAGTATAAGAAATTCTAACAAAAGTATATTTGACTTATGAATCATGTTTCACAAAAATTTACCTGACAAACAACAGCCTGAGGGAAATTCTTAGCACATTCCTGCATCAATTCCCTTCCAAGAGGGGCCGCCCCTGATCCAATCTGCCTCAAAGAGGATAAATTATACTTCTTGACCACAGGACTTTTAGCCAAGCCCAGTATAATTGGCGGCACAACCCACATATGTGAGACACCGTACTTCTCCACCGTCTTCAAAATCAATTCCAAATCGAATTTCGACATCGAAACAACAGCATTGCCACGCTGCAGCTGCGCATACATGATCACCGCCAGACCAAACACATGGAACATAGGCAAAACACACAGAAATGAATTGTGCATTTCCCCAGCAAAATCTTGATCAGCAGTGACCATCAAAGACGCAGAAATGAAATTCCTATGGGTAAGTATCACGCCCTTGCTAGTACCCGTGGTGCCCGATGAATACAACAACGCAGCAGTATCATCTTGCTTGATTTTATTAACATTACTGTCCAAATTCACAGACCCTTCGTTATTCACAAGCTCGGAAAATAAAGTGATCGAAGGAATTTTCCCAATGGACAAACCCGATTTCTTAGCGGCATTTAATAGAACAACTGGCAGGCCAAAATCTTTAACCTTTGGTAACAAATCTTCAACGGTAACGATAAGCTTAGCCGTTGAATCCTTAAGCTGTTTAGATAACTCTGATACCGTATATATAGGGTTGACAGTGGTGGCGATGGCTCCTATGGCGATGACCCCAAAGAAACAGAGCGGGAACTGGATTGAGTTGGGAGCGAAAATGAGGACGACGTCGTTTTTCTTGATGCCCAGTTGGAGTAAGCCATGGGCGACCTTTGAAACCGTGGATTTGAACTGGGCGAACGTTAAGGTTTCACCAGTGTGTGAATCTACAAGGGCCCGCTTATCAGGAAAAGACGAAGCGTTTCTGAAGAGAAAAGAAACCATAGAAAGGTTGGGATCTTTGGGGGGAAACAATGGCGGCCTCAGTGATCTGTATACGCCGTCACGGCCATAGCCCGATTTCTCCATGTTCGTCTGGTTTTCTTTTTTTTCGAGTATTGTAAAAGAATGCTTCTCGGATTGTGTGAAGTATGAAGATGGTGCAGTTGTGGATGATTAAGTACACAGAGATCAAAGTCAAGAATATACAACCACTAGGTCCGCGGCATAATTTGCAATTTGCATTCACCTCCTGAATATTTTATTTTGGCATTATATCTTGAGTTGAATTGTGGTAAATAATAGTAGTACATATCTTTTGTTAAATTAGTGACATATTATACGCAAAAACCTTACGTGAGACCGTAAGACCGTAATATTTTTAGTGTAAAAGGTGATATTTGTCTAAATATACTTAAATACATCGTCTCACATAAGACATGTTGTATATTATAATAGAATTAATATTTTTTGGACAACAAAAGTACTATTTCTCATTAATTAATTAATTAATTTGACACTACAATTGATACAAGATCCGGAAGCCAGTCGGAAAAAAACGAAAAAGCTCTCAAAATAATGGAAGAGGGGCAAATAAAATCTAAACATAAAACAATAGACCATTAAACTTCATGCCAAACTCAGTGAATTGTGATTCTCGATTGTATAAGTTGTTTTCAATTTCAATCCGCAATAGACTTAGTTTAGAATGTAAATCTTCCAAAAATATGATGAATATCTCTGGATGAAACTTCAGAAACACATACTTACTCAAATCTGAATAGATCAAATAAAAAGAAAAAGAAACATACCAACTCAACTCACACGCATATGGGGGAAAATGAGAAAAAAGAGAGAGACAAAATCGGAGAATAATAGAGGAGAAAGTGAGAAACCAACATAAAGAAAATAATTTTCCCTAAAAAATTATATGAAGATCAAAAGATATCATCTATGATTGGATGGACTTTTATTCCATTCAATTTTAATTTTTAAGTGAATAGTGGTGAAAAGTTATTTTTGGAAAATTGTAATAAAAAACATTGGGAGTATGATTGGATGATAATTAATGTGACAGTTTTTTTAGTAAAATAGTGATTAGAAGTGATTGATGATTTGGAAAATATGAAAGAGTGAATAGTGTATTTGTGATATGATTGTATAATAATGATAGTTGATAGTGGTGTTTTTTAATAAAATAATAATTTGTTGTGATTGATAATTGGAAAAATGAGATAAGTGAATAGTATATTTTTCGAGAATTTTCACAAGTAAACATATGTTGGGCCCAAAATGTTTTTGGATGACTTCTTTGAGTTTTTTTTTTTTTTTTTTGTTTACAACCAACGACAACCCATATATTCATAATTTTACAAAAAAGATCCATAATTATTTGTATGATGTATAGTGTTTCTTGTATATTGACGCGTGGTTTGACTCTGATTGAGGCTTGAATTTGTAAAGTTTGTATAAACGCATATATATAAAAAAAAAAAAACAAATATTTAAAAATAATAATTTCCTATCAGCTTCGGTTGCGTGAAATGACGGATAATATCAATCTGCCATATTTTCAAACTCTTAAAAGAAATTCACTTTCAATCGTCATTTCCTAGCTACATATTATTCAATTAAAAATTTTCCAACTACCTAATTTTCTTTTTTTAGGCGTCAACTCCCTAAGATTTAATCATTTAAGTATTCCCTCAAAAAAAAATCATTTAAGTATAGTGATTGACCAAAATCTTAAAGAAGATGGTGCTAATTCACAAATTTAGTGGGCACTAACTCCACTAGATGATACTAATAATAATAATATTATTATTATTATAATAAATAAGTATAGTGTTTGACTCTCAGTTTTCTCCAAGTGCGTTCGAATCCATAATCAATAAAACAATACAGGTTTAAGTTCGAAAAACAAATTAAGCTAAGAATGAGCAAACTAAATAAGTAATTAATTTTTTTTTGAACTATTTTTTCAATTTCAATTGCGATCGAAGAGCACGTCGCGATGTTTATTTGGTATCATACATCTGAAAATTTTTAATTGGCTAGTTGTAAATAGGCCAGAGCTATGGATCGAAGGATTGTCCTAGGACATGAAAAAGGAGGCCAATTTTTATATTTTAATCAAATAATTTATTGCAAGCTTGGCATGTCTTTTTCAAACTAGGTGGACCAGATAGATATTTTGACTCTTATAGGCCTTAAAAAAAAAAAAAAAACACAAACATTAATACCCGTTATTGTAGTGTGTATCTGTCACATCACTGATTTTAATAAAATTCTTCTTTTATAGTAATACTCTCTTGCAATGGTTGTGTTATTAACAATCATTATTTGTGGGTTCAACCATCAACTTATTCATCTTTATTGATATTTTATATTAAGTAATTATAGTTTTAATCTTATATACAATTTTTTTTAAAATATTCTATAATTATTCTTTACTAAATATATTTATGTATTTTTTTTTTGAGGGGAATACATTTATGTATTAATATTTACTAAATAAGTAGTTTACATTACAAAAAGCAAAAGTAGAAAACAAAACAAAATAAAAAAGTCAAAAAGAAAGGCTGACGAGGAAAACACCAAAAAAATAAAAAAAAAAGGAAATAATAACCAAAAAAAACAGATGAAAAGAACCAGCGGGGCCCATTAGAACCCAAAAAAAAAACCCGTTAAAACTGCAATCTCCTCAATCCTATTACCTATACTCATTGAAATATCTTTAGGTAAAAGTTACTGCACTTTGAACTTGCTTAAATGTATTAAGGCATGGACGAATGCAAAGGGGGCATATTCAAAATAAATATCTTTCTAGAAAAATACGCATATTAATAAATGTATTAAAAGACTCATATACCCTTAATCAATTATAAATGTTGTTTTGAAAGAAAATAAAATTTAAACATTATTGTTAATAAGTATAATGATAACTTGGGAATAATATTTTCTCATAGTCTTGAAAACATCAAAAGACCATTCTTTTTAAATAATATTTTATGTGTCAAAATGACATTTATTGTGAATAAGAGTATTATTTAATATTAAAAACTACTATTAATTAGTTTTAGGAAAAAGGAAAAACAGAGTGTGCCCCTTAACATTTTTTTGATATAGTTTAATTTTGTTTATTTAGTTTTTTACATAGTTTATAATTGTGCTTATTTTGTGCTCCTTTTGTTAAACAAATTATGGATTCGTGCTTGAAATTTAAAGGTGTCTCTTTCTGATATTTTTTTCTTGTTGAGAAAGAAGTTATAGGTGGGTTCCTGAATCCTGCATTTGTGTAGCCTAGCCAAAATTATGATAAATTCAAGGGCCGTTCCGAAAAACAATAAATAGAAAAACTACAGCCTTCATTTTTTCTCAATTTTCTTTTTCATTTGCTTCTTTTTCTTGTCGTTCATTACTAATAGGTGATTTTGATATGAAATCACCTCATCTACATTCTTTTTTATTTGTTTTATTGTTTGTGATTTCGATGTCTTGGTGCGGCAATTTGGTTTGTCACCATCTTCATACGGTGTTTTTTCTTGTATGGACGATTCAGACAAGCAGGTTTGAATTAAAGAAACTATTTTTATTGTAAAATACTGAGAGAGACGAGTTTAAGTCGATCAAACATGGGAATGAATATCAATATCTGGTGTTACATTTTGGTACGATGATATTTTGGGAAAGAGGATGTCTTATGTGAGACCGTCTCATGGATCGAAGTTCATGAGAGGATCCTAAACACATACAAAAATATGGATTATTTTCATGGGTATGAGTTTGAGTTGAAATTATATTAAATATAGGATCCGTCTCTAGATTATATCGATAAATCGTCTCACACAAGTTTTTGTATTTGGGAAAATAAGATTTTTTCTTATTCTCAAAATACTTAAAGAATCAATATTTATTAAAATAATTTTATATAACAAAACAACCATGTGGTTTGATGGCTTCCTAGTTAGGTTCTTAAACCTTGGTCAAAAATTTCTATTCCCCACCCCTACAATCCCCTTTAATATTAAAAAAAAAATCATAACAAAACAACCTTGATAAACATCTTTCATTTTTAGTTTGCCATTAGAGTTTGTCATTGCCTTTGTTGAATTCAAAATGTCTCCCTGAGAATCGGTAGTGGTTTATTGATTAAAGACCCTCAATAAAATTTGATTTCAACCTAACTCTCCCGGGTTTGATTCTCACCTAACTCTCTTCCCTACCAGAATTTATATTAAAAAACAAATTCAAAATGTCTCCCTGGCCTCATCTAATTTAGTATTTCGTTTTATATTCCATATTTTAAATACATATTAAGTATGTAAAATATTTTTTAAAATATATTAGTTCATATGAATCATATGCTTAATATACATCTGTAAACTTTTGTATGAAATAATATATCCATTTTTTTTTAACAAAAAGAGTTATAGCTGAAAAGATTGTCTTATCAATTTTGTCATGGAAAAGCTTGGCTCTTGTAATGCCATCAATGGTCATTTTCCCTAATGAAACGAAGGGAGACATTTCAAAGTTGGAAAACAATGACACACATTTATGTTTGAAGACTCCCGAGTAAGTTTTGAATGAGTCGGTCAAACATGGATAACCAGATTTGTCGGACCATTACGCAAGCTTTTCTTTTTAAAAAAAAAAAAAATCCAGAAAACGCAAGATTTAATCACATCATCCATCTTAAATTATTTATTTTAAAGAGATATGAGATGTCCAAAAAGTAGAGCTGTCAAACCGACCGAGTCGATGCTGGTCCGTCGGGCTAAAATAAAATTGGGCTGGGGCGGCCAACAACCCATTGAGTTGTTATTTTTATCAGGGTCGTGTGGTATGCTTTTGCCATTTAGGCAATCGCCTTAGGCCCCCAATTTTTTCGGGGCCCCTAATTTTATTTATATAACACACATATATATAAAGAGCAATGTTAATTTTGTTTCCAACATTCGAAGATTGTGTGAATAAATAATGGGATTAAAAATTACAAAGTGATCTACAACTTGAAAATGGTAGCACCAATTAAGTGTCTAGAATATAAGAAATAATTAGTTTCTTTAATTACTTTATAAATTAAAAAAATATAACATTTCAAATCTTGTTTATTAGATAAATAAAGGCCTAAAAAGTAGGAATTAGTTGTTGTGTAATTAACGTGTAAATATTCAATAAGATTTTATATAAATCTAATAGTCTAATATTATATGATAAACAATCTATACATCATTTCTACTATCTTTTTGGTAAGATCTCTACTATCTATTAAAAATATTACATAATAAAATCATACTCATTAGCCACCGAAAAGAAACGACACAAATTGGATTTTCTCCAAGTTTTATATTTTCATCTTTTTAATATATTAATTCAAATTTAAATTTTATTTGGTCATATTAAGAGTGTTAAAAGAAACTTTGAACACAGAAAGTAAGACTCTAATTGAGGTATTAAACTATATAAAATACTTGTGATAATTGTTTTTGCTGAAAGAAGCCTTTATTATTAACCATATATATTTGTGATAGTTGCTTCTGCTGAAAGAAGCTTTTTCAAAATTAAAATTATTAAAATGTTCTTTAAGATCAACTGTGTCCCAAGATAGATTAATGAATAATGTATATTTATTTATTAAAAATAGTATATTATAATATCTTGAGTATAAAACTTTAATATGTAATTTTGCACTTAAAAAAGCAAAAAAGAATTTTTCTTTTATATACTTTCCAATAATACGTTTCTTATTTAGGTCTATTATATTAAGGACCTTGTCTCAGGCCCCATATTGCCTTGACACGGTCCTGATTTTTATAACCAAGGTCCAATACAACCCATGAGAACACAAATAAAAATGATCAGATCGGAAAGATCGGCATTTCGGGCCAAATAGGCCCATTTCTTTTTAAGCTTATAAAATTGCAGCTCATTTCGATCTATCACCAAGCTCGTTTAAACTCTATTCTTGTCTTTCTTTGGGAATAAAAAAAACTCCATCCTTGTTGACTCTTTTCCACCATATTTGTTGATGCCTTCTCTCTCTCTCTCTAAATGAAGGGCAAGTCCGAAGGAAATAAAACTAAAAGAAGTGTTTACACAGCCGACCAACTGACCAAAAAACGGGGGCCTCGTTAAAATCTATCAAAGTAAAACCCACTCTTGTGAGAAAATTTCTTGATAGGAAAAAGATTACTCCACTAGAAGTTCAGTAACCACAAGCCGGCTACAAAGCCTAGAACCTAGCATGATACAAAGGTGATAAATCTACCGCAACAATATCTTTGAGAAATTCCGAAGTTGAGTCCCACCATTGTTAGCTTCCCGTAAGACGTGTTTGTTTCTCTCACCACCATCAGGACCGTATTTGACCCCAAGCACAACATGCAACTGATTGGGGCCCAACATGTTTAGGGGGTCCAAAATTTTTTTTGTTCTTTAGATATATGACAAATAAAAATAAAAATGGCCCAACAGCCAAGCCCTTGGCTGGACAGCAACCTAATTAAAAAAAAATACTTTACTTTAAAAAAAAACAGAAACCCTTGATTATTTTGTTAGTTGTATATTGTTAGTTGTTCGTCGGTTTATTACTATTTTTAATTAGTCGTATTGTTCCGATAAAGTAATTATTCAACCCTTGATTTAGTTTAAGATAAAAAAATTTATCACATTGAAGGCCCAATTTTAGAATCTCGCTTAGGGCCCCGTGAATCACAGGTCCGGTCCTGACCACTATTCACCCACTCCCCGATGGCCAAATCGTTTCTTTATCCATACTCTCCTACCTGTCCCTCCCTTACTTCCCCATTTTAATCTTCTCCTAGAAGTAGAAGAAAAGTCATGGCTGAAAAAGAAAAATAATTAAGAGAGAAAATAGAAAAGAAAAGAAAAATGAGAATAAAAAATATAAATAATAATAAATATACTGTTTTTGAATATATAAATATACTTTATTATTCTTATGTAGAAAAATTTTGGAAACACCTTCTTCCTTTTAATATTTCGATATACAACACTATAAAATTTTGTTTTTCATATTGTTAGAATAGTTGTTACTTATTTTCAAAAAAAAAAAAAAAAAGAATAGTTGTTACTTGACTAATTTTTTAGAATCATACAAATTTTTCCATCGTTTTGTTGCTCCCCCTTTTATGTATATACTAGAAAAAACTCGTGTGTTACACATGATTTGTCTAAAAGATAAAATTTTAGTATCTCAAATTTATTTGTGATAGTTAGAAGAGACCTAAAATACTAATTATAAAAAAATAAATTTGAAAGCTACATACATATTATATAAATATATTGAATATCTTTTGTAAAAACTCGTATATAAAATATACGATTTGCCGATTAAATATTGATTGGATTAAACTTGCCGGATATACATACATATTATATTAATATATTAAATATCTTTTTTCAAAGCTCGTATATAAAATATATGGTTTGGCGATTAAATATTCATTGGATTAAATATTTGATTGGATTAAATATTGAGTGGATTAAACTTGCCGGATATACATACATACATTATATATAATTGGATTAAAAATTACTTTTGCCGATTAATTTGCATGCGGTCAAAATTAATTCAATTTTTTGGTTGTCTTTTATGGTCTTTTAGGAAAGAAAATTAACTCATAATCAGAAGCCAAAAAAATCAATTTATCCAAATTAAAAGTAAATCAATTTATCCATATATACGAAAAATCAATTGAGTCAATAGTTATATGCGGAAAATTAATTAATACGTTATACGGAAATCAATTGAGTCAATTGTTATATATGACAATACAAAAATTTAATTAATACATCGATATTTGATTTGATTAAATTTTGAAAAAATCAATTGAGTAAATAGTTATATACGGAAAATTAATTAATATGTTATAAGGGAAATCAATTGAGTCAATAGTTATATACGGAAATACAGAAATTTAATTAATAAGTTGATGATAAATTGATAGTAAATCAATTTAAAATTGGAAGAATAAGGTGGTGATATGGTTTGCGACGTGGCTAAATATGAAGGTGACACATGAATTTGGAAGACTAAAGTGTTGACATTTGTACTAAATTGCACAGGTGATAACATGTGGCAACTTATTTTTTTTTTAGTATATAGGGTTGATTTAGTATTTCTATTCCCTTTTAAGTTTCAAATTACCAAATGAATCCTTTTTTTTTTTTTTTTTGGGGGGGGGGGGGGGGAATAATTACCAAAGGAACCTTGATGAACATTTGATAAATTACTCAAGAGGACAGGAAAGTATAACCTGGTTTCAAGTTGTTTTGATTTCATTTGGCCTAGTCATTTAGTTATTTTTAAGATTGTTTAGGCCCTTTTTTTTGTTGTTCCGAGACTTGATTGTTGATAAAAGGCCTTATACTTTTAGCTACTGTTCTAAAAATCTCCGCCTAGCTCCGATTAGTCCCCGCTTAGACGGTAGCCCCCTTTGTCCGCCTACGTTATTTTTCCAATCAGGCCCCGCCTAATCCCGCCCAGGCTCCTCCTAGGCGCTAGGTCCCAGTCTGCCGTCCGACTAGCGCCTAGCGATTTTTAGATCACTTTTTAACTTAAAAAAGTATATTTTCTAAAAGAGAAAAAAAGTGTAATTAACCTGTTATAAAAGTCCAGCAAGGGAAGCAATTAAGTAGATAAGCCCATTCACAACCAGGTGGCTTAGCCCCTTTCAGCCACCACAAAGATTGTGGGGTGGAGGTCGCGTTCAAATCCTGCTCCATCAAATTGTTTGTGGGGTGGAGGTCGATCCTTTTCAAATTGCTCCCCGGCATATTTGGTGAAGATTTGGTGGGAACTCATCTTGAATAGCATCCGTGTATTTTCTTAAAAGATTGGGGGTCGAAATAATTGTTCTTTTTACCTAAGGATCTGGTTAACCTGTTCCGAACAAAAAGTCCGGTTTACCTGTTATAAAAGGGAGCCGAGAGTTGTTGTCAATTAAGTAGATAAAAAAAAAAAAAAAAAAGATAAGCCCATTCATCTTGGGCCGCGTTACAGTTTAGTTGCCGGACCAATATGAAGCATATTTCTAACTTCTATGTAGGTGTAGGTGTAGCCGTTGGGTTTGGATGATTGGATGATTTTATAATAAAAAACCATTCTGATATTTGAAAATTTTGTAGGTTAAAAAAAATTATTTTGTTTTTTGCTTAAAAATCTTAACGGTTGGATGGCAGGTTATTATTTTTAATTATATTAATCAAATTTCATTAAATTTGTCATAATCAACTCAAAATATATCTAAGTTATTAATTAAAACAATATTTTCTTTTGCAAATTCAATAATGCAATTTGGTACTATTAAACAAAAACAATAAATATCATGGTTTACCCCTGAATGAACCGGGCTTTGAATGAGAAGACGAAAAACTCCTCCAACCTTTTGACAGTAGGTGTCATAATTCGAGATGGTTGAATTTTTTTAGTACATGTACTAGGAAGAGAGAAATAGTGAAATCCGAACCTCAAACCTCCGATCTAAGACCATCTCCAATGGATAGTACCAAATTTGATGTGGTTTTTCACAAAAACACCAATTTTGGTGTATTTTGTTAAAATCATTTCCCACCCACTACACTAAATTTTACACCAAATGAATATTTTATTCTTTTTTTTCATTTTATACTAAACAAATTTATTTATTTATATAATTATTTCAATATTTGTATTTAACTATTATTAAGTTAACTACTAGCTTTCAATGTTAAGTTTAAATATTTGTTTTCAATATTAAGTCGTATTTTAAAATTTCATGCAAGTAATGTTAGTTTAAAGTTTAGTGTTCACTGTTCAGTATTAGTGTTTTAGTAATTTTGAATTTGGAGGAAGAGAAGAAGTGTTTTAAAGTTTAAAATATTTAGTTATAATTTGTTAATTATACCTTATTGCAAATATTAGTTATTTGTTTACTATTATAATTAACTATTACAAATATTATTCAAAGAAAGAAGAACTAAACTAAATTTTTAAATAAGTAAGTTAAATTATAAGTGAATGATACATGTAATAAAGGATACATAAAATAAAAATTTGTAGTAGAACTATTCATTTCACAAAATTTAGTGTTATATGTAGGATTTGGATTTGGTGCTCCATTGGGGATTGTCTAAGCATGAGAGTCTTAACCACTTGACAATCAAATTCTCTAAAGCTAGTTTCCTGTCAGACCGTCTAACGGATCTAGATCCATTAGACGGGTCAAACTATCCTATCCATTTCGGTACCCGGATCCGCCAAAAAAAAAAAAAAACAAACACACCCCCCGTTCAGACATTCTCGCGATTTGGAGCCCTAATCCCAGCTCCTTCCTCCTTCGACACAACCACCGCGCCGCGAGCCACATCCCCTGTAAAACACACCACACGGCGCGCGAAAAACAACACGAAGGGGACGTAAAAAATACCACATCACGGCGCACCAACCGGTACGGACCTACAATATGTGATATTTCCCCTTCCGCCATCTCTCCGCAAATTGACACCACCACCTCAAGTCGACCATCACCTCCGTTGCATAACCATCAATCTATTTGTTCGCGTCGAGCCTAATACGTATTAGTTTGTGTCTACATTGCAGCTACTTAGTAGTTAAATCTACATTGAGCAAAAAGCTTAAGAAGGTGAGACAATGGAGAAGTGGAGATAGAGTCATCAAAGCCGAGGTGTGGGCGAGAAAATCTCATTAACCCAACCCGCCTGGGCCTCAGAAACGCGGGTTGGACGGGTCGGCCCAAAAATTGAAAAAATAAAAAAAAAAAAAATATTTTTTTATTTATATTATTAATTTTAATGAATTAAATATACTAATGGATAATAAATACATATTTTATAAAAATATTATATACACTTTTATAAGAGATAAAAATATAAAATATCAATTATATTATTTTTTTGTCTATTTTATCTTATTTTTATTTTTATTTTTTTTATTTTATTTCTTACGTGGCTACCCCACGCCTAAGCCCGCCAAGCCGCGCGGGCTGGGCTAGCCCGTTTAGGCCCGCCCCTTAGCGGGCTACTAAATACTTAACCCACTCCCTACCTTAGGCGGGCGCGGGGCGGGCCGGCCCAATGGGCCTAGCCCGTTTTGACAGCTCTAGCTGGAAACAACTTGAAGAATGACAGAGGTGAATGTCGTGTATTTTTAATTTGATTGTTTTAAAAAGTATTACACATCGCATTCGAATGTCTTAGTTGTATTAGAAAAATGTATTAGACGTATTAGATTTTACAGCTGGGTTGAAAGCCCCCTGTTTTATACTTAATAAGCTTAAATTTGTGTATTAGTATTAGACATTGCATTTCAATGTATTAACTGTATTAGAAAAATGTATCAGACTTTTTACCTTCGTATAAGTCTCCTGTTTTATAATTAAAAAGCTTAAATTTGGTCATAAGTATTACACATTTCATTCTAATGTATTACATTATCAAATAAATGTATCAGACTTTACACCTTCGTGTAAGTCTCTTGTTTTATAATTAAATGGCTAAAATCTGGTCATAAGTATTACACATTGCATTTTAATGTATTACATGTATCAAATAAATGTATCAGACTTTACAGGTTCGTGTAAAGTCTCCGTTTTATTATTAAATGGCTTAAATTTGTGGATAAGAAATAAATTTGTGTTATTTCTTAGTTGTTCCTAACTTATATTACTTTTAGGTGTAATAACACTAACAGATTCCAGTGATGATCATGAAAAAGGGAATAATGACACAGATCAGGGGGACAACATTATTCCAACAGAGGCTGCTGAAGGTAAAAAGTCTGATATAACAACTAATATATTGCAATGTAACAACTAATACATTTAACAACAACTAATACATTGCGATAACAACTAATACATTCCTTCCCTAATGATTATTTTCTTCTATTAAATATAACGTAAGACTTGGGTTGTCTTATTGGTATGAAGAGGAATAATGTTGAAGAAATATATACATCAGATCGCAATCATGCTCGACAGCTTGGATTTAGTATTCGTAAAACAACTACGAGATGCAATGATGTTGGTGTTGTGATGGAAAAATATTTTGTATGTTCTGCGAGGGGTCTACAAGATCCAAAACACCATTGAGAAAAAAAGAAAAAAATTTATAATACACGAACAGGTGTAGGGCATCATTGATGACAAAATTGAACAATGATGGTGTTTATGAAATTGTTGACCATAGTATGTTGCACAACCACGAACTCACTAGAAAAGAGTGGAGTCATTTGCATCGTTACGAAAGGGTGATTACCATTTGAAAAGGCTAATGCTATTGGGGAGATGATTTCTTCCGGAATGAGAGCCAATCTTTCCGATACATGGCGCAAGATGCGGGGGTGAAGAATGCATTGGTCATAAAATGAAGGACCACTTGAATTTTGTGAATCGTTTCAAAATGAATGCAATTGAGGCAGGCGGTGCACAAACGCTGATTGACATGTTGTACCAACAAGATGCTGAAGATCAAGACTTCTTTTTCAGAGTTAAATTGGATGATATGGGAAGATTGTGTAATCTGTTTTGGAGGGACTCAATGATAAATGAGGATTACAAGATATACGGTGATGTTGTTGTATTTGATATGACATATCGAACAAATCGGTATAATTTTATTTGTGCCCCTTTTGTTGGGATTAATAATCATTGGAAGAACGTGATGTTTGGTTGTGCCTTTATAGCGGATGAAAAAACTGAATCATTCGATTGGCTTTTTGAAGTTTTTAAAAAATCAATGGAAGGTCAATGCCGTATATCAATCTTCACAGATCAAGATCTAGCAATTGGAAATTCAATTCAAAAGGTAAAAAATACAGTACAATTTGCACTTCAGTTAATGTGTAATACTTTTCTTTGTTAATGGTAATACATTACAATGTCGTGTGTAATACTTTTCAATGTCGTGTGTAATACTGAACTGGTGCTCTGTCTTAAAAACTGCACTGCACTTTAGTTTATATTCAAAAATACACTTTTCTGTTTATATGTAATACTTTGCTTTCTTAATACTAATACATTCAGTTGTTATATATAATACTTTTAAACTGTTTTTTTTTTGTGAAGGTTTTCCCAGGAACGCGGCATAGGTTGTGCTTATGGCGCCTCTACCAAAATGCTGTAAGCCGGTTCGGGAGGTTGAAAGGCGACAAATGCTTCAATGACGCATTTACCAAGTGTTTATCGGGGTGCACAACTGAAGCAGAATTCCAGGACTGTTGGGATAAAATGATTACAAGAAATGGGTTAGAAAGCCATCCATGGTTTAAGAGGTTATTCGATTTAAGAGAGAAGTGGTGTACAACATTTAACAAAGACTTTTTCTCGGCTGGAATATTGTCGTCACAAGCGAAGTAAAAGTACAAACTATGCCATTGGATTTAATGCGAAGAAAACAACCAGTTTGACTGACTTTTATGGGATTTTCAAGGAAACAATTAAATGCTGGAGGAGCAATGAACCAAAGGATGAATTTCAATGTTCAAGGGCGGCTCCTACATCTGTATTGCCATTGACTGGACTATTGAAGCATGCCCCTGAGGTATACACATTGACACTTTTTAAAGATTTTGAAGATGAATTTTTGAAGTCAATTTCCACTTCTTGTACAATGTTACATTTTGAGAGCGACATTATGTTTTATACTGTATCGAATGATGATGGAGTTGGTTTACATACAATGACATTTTGTTTTGCAACTAAATTGATAAGTTGCTCTTGCAAGAGATTTGAGGAATATGGTTTACTGTGTTGTCATTCGTTACGGGTCCTTCATGTGAATTCGGTGACTGAAATACAAAATTGTTATATCAAAATAAGGTAGACAAAGTTTGCAAAAGGACTTAATAGTTTGATAGAGGAATGGGGTGAGTAACATGCCATGACTCCTATGGCGTCATGAAATGGCGCGCAAGTATTATAATCTGGTATTGAAATGCCAAGAAAATGAGGAAGCAAGAAGAAATCCTTGAAGATGGTTATAACCGGATTCTATGGCAATTGATGAATTGATGGCTTCTACAATGAATTCTACAAAAATGAAACCGAGATTTCTAGTTCTTCTACTAGTATCCTAGATCCTACTCGTTCGATTCAAAGGGGAAACAAAGAGCAAAAGGGCATTTTGAAAAAAACAAGAAAAAGAAGAGTCGACACATCAAACACAAACACATCAAGGGAGTTCGGGTCCAAAACTCCTAATCCTGATCGTTTAGAATATATCGGAGAGAGTGTTTTAGAATGGTTGATTATTTGTACTCTAATCTCTGGTAATACATTGTAACTTATCTGCTGATACATTTGTCATTTGTGTGTGATACTTTTTAACATATCTCAGTTTAATTGTTCAGGAATTATTTGTTATTGAACACTGTAATCTCTGGTAATACATTGTAACTTATTTGCTGATACATTTCTTATTTGTGTGTGATACTTTTTAACTTATCTCTTGTTTATTGTTCAGAGATTATTTGTTATTAAACATTGTAATACTTGATCAGGGGACTAATACTTTTCAATGTATCTGCTGATACATTTCTTATTTGTGTGTGATACTTTTTAACTTATCTCTTGTTTATTGTTCAGGGATTATTTGTTATTAAACATTGTAATACTTGATCAGGGGACTAATACATTGTAACGTATCTGCTGATACATTTCTTATTTGTGTGTGAGACTTTTTAACTTATCTCTTGTTTATTGTTCAGGAATTATTTGTTATTGAACACTGTAATACTTTGATCAGGGGACTAATAAGTTGTAACGCATCTCACGATACATTTCTTATTTGTGTGTGATGCGTTTTAACTTATCTCTTCTTTATTGTTCGGAATTATTTGTTATTGAACATCGTAACACTTTGATCGGGGACTAATACATTGTAACGTATCTGGCTAATACATTTGTTATTTGTGTGTGATACTTTTTAACATATCTCATGTTTATTGTACTGGGATTGTTTACTCATTTGATGTAATGCATTGTAAAACACATACATGAACCTATAATACTTTGGCAAACGCTTGTAAAATGCATACCTCAAGAAGTCTACATAAAAACATTATTCGTTATGTTAATACTTTTATGTTTCACATCTAATACTTTTCTTTTCAACAACTAATACATTTAAACATAATTTATTTTTCAAGACAAACACATGAAAAACCATACATATATTTTCAAGTTTCAATACTAATTCCTTAGTTGTACTTCTAATAATCCCTTGTACTACCAATCATCTTTTCATACATTTACACAAAACTACTAAAAGCGATCTTAATACTTTTTACATTACATGATAATACATTTACACATAACTACTAATACTTGCCTAAAATATTCAAATTGTTTTTTGTAACATTCAAACAATCCAGCCAGAACACAATCCCCTGTACCAACCATTCTCTACATCACAAACACCCAAACATTCTTCAGAACCTGTACATCATAAAAACATTATGTTAAAAAATATCACTGTTAATCTAATAAAATTAATTCTAGGTTAAATAAAATCTTACTTGTTTACTTCATCTCTCTCACAAAATCAAGAACATCTTTCTCAAGTTGAACTCATTTCTCATTCAACGGGTTCAACGAATTCTAGAACAGAAAGATACCCTTAAAGCACGCGTATATCATTGCTACAAAAAAACATAAAAAGAAAGACATGAAAAAAAAATTCATACGGGAAGGGATGAATATAAGCAATATTTGTTTCGAAAATGGAACATTCACACCCGCTTTCAAATCGGCTTTGAGTAGACTTGGCCAATAAAATTTTCCATGTGGTGCATTAAAATACACCACATCCACGTTGTTCGCGAGGGCTTGCGATTGAAGGGAACATTTTCCCGGAAAACGCTCAACCTCCCCGGGCTTGTGGATGTCTTAGTTCTTTTTTATGATTAAGAAAAATTATTTTCTTGGATCAAGTGAAAAAAACCATAATAATATTAACTAATTGTGTAACAACTAATACTTTAAAATATACTAGCTAATACATTGTCAGTGTGTAAAAACTAATACATTTCAATGTAACAACTAATACTTACCACAATAGTCCCAAGTTTCTTGTACTTTTCGATAGTAGCCTTGTGGTGGACCAAATTATCCGATATTGGACCTTCCCATCAACAAAATTAATGACAACAACCACAAAATGGGCTTTGTAGCAAATTGGGAAGAAAATCTACATTTTCAACAAAAATAATAATATTTAGCTAATACATTTAAGTTTAACAACTAATACCTTATAGTATAACAACTAATACTATATAATATAGATGTTAATACATTAGAAATAAAAATAATTTCTTACCAAGTCAAACCCGCTCAAATCCATCACACCTCTTTTGCTCTCATCCAAAGTGCATCCAACAATCTCTCAAACTTTCTCCCCAATCTCCGCCAGGGGATTTCTTGACCATGTTTCCTATGTATAATCATTGAAAATAAAACACAATGTTAAACATGTCATTACTTAATGTAGAGCATGACAATACATCAAATAAAACAACATTTTTTGCTTACAGAATGCTGAACATAGAAATAAAAGCATTTCTTCCTCTTTGCATCCAAAGTTCTTCTATTGAAGAGCAATGCCCATGTATCAATTATGCTGATGTGGATCAGACTTTCACCGTTCAACGTACGCATATCAGCCAGCGACACGTAAGAAAACCCACCATGTGCAAAAATTAGTTCATCTCGACTGAAAAAAATAACTTATATCAGTTAATAATGAAAAAAATATTATTCCAATAACATAATCGAATCGGTAGTTGAAAACATTACTTACTCTTTCTTTGCTTTATGATTGAAGAAACAATAATCGGCCACATCCTTTTGCTTTTTGACAACACAACACCAAGAAAATTCTTGCTGTGATTTTTCATAAACGAACACATGAAAGCTTTCTTCTCACGGATGGGCCACCGCTCAAATTGTTTCCACAAAAACAAATGGTAAAGTATTAGTATGACAACTAATACATTATAGTGTGGCACAACTAATACATTCTGATGCACCACCTAATACCTAACAGAGTAAAAACTAAAAAAGTTCAATGCAACAACTAATACATTATAGTATAACATCTAATACATTACAATTGCACCAACTAATACCCTAACAAGTAAAACTAAACTAATACCTAATAGAATAACAACTAATACATTATAGTGTAAAATATTAGTATGACAACTAATACATTATAGTGTAACAACTAATACATTAAAGTGCACCAACTAATACCTAACAGTAAAAACTAATACAATTCAATGCAACAACTAATACTTAATAGAATAACAACCGATACCTAACGAGTAAAAACTAATACAAGATGCGGTCTGCAACAACTAATACCTAATAGAATTACAAATAATACATTATAGTGTAAACCCTAATACATTACAAGACAACTACTAATACCGATTCACCACAACTAAATCCTTCTCATTCTTCTCCTCCCGATCATCCTTCTCAAGATATGCAACACAATCATCAATGGCATCTTGATTCACATGAATTTCTTCCTTTTTATCCTCCAAATCTTCCTTGTCATCCTCATCATCCTCCCCTGTTCCTTTCACATCCTCACCTCTTCCTTATCATGTTCCTTCTCATCCTCTACATCTTCCTTCTCCTCGGGTATTACATCATCATGCGCAACAAAAGATGGACATCTTTATTCACCCTGGTATAACACCCTCTTCGGGGTCGAATCTCAAAGTGTGGCATGGAAGTATCAATGAATCTCTTCATTTTTTCAAATTTGCTGACAACCTCGTCAACATATTCATGCAGCTTTGCACTTGAAAAAAACGGTTGAGTCTCGGACAACTCAACAAACCGGAGACAATGAAGTCTCTTTTTCAAATAATTTTTCCTACAACTTCCTAACCCTTTCCATGTGCGAGTGAAATATGACATTCATGTCCCTTCTAAGCAACATGAATAAAGCACGCTCATTTCCTAAAAACAAAACAAAGAAAAATTATTAGAAAACTACTAATACTTTTAAAGTAAATAATAATATATATAACAACATTTATCTTACATCCTTCGCCAATTTGTGGATGTCCTCATCCACCATCTCACCCTTGGGCAAACTTGTACTTGATCAACTCAATCAACTCACAATCCTCGCTCTCATCATCATTCTCATGCTTCTTTCTCTCCTATGTTTGCCCTTTCTTCCCGTCCCCGCCCATCTTTTACTCGCTCTTCTTCCTCACAAATATTTCCCTCGCCAAGAGGCTTCTTCCCACTTTGCCCTTTCTTGCGAGACACGGGATATGTGTCCGCATCAGAACTCTCCTGTCCGAATTCACCAAATGCAACTTCTTCCGCAACCCTTTTCTTGATTAATCGTGTTTCCAATGTTGTATCAATGGTAGGGTTGTGGGTTCCGCTGCGACCTTGCCATTTCAAACGATGAAAATACAATATCTGCAGAACTAAAATGCATCCGCTCACATTCTTAACATTCCCGATTTATACTTATTAACAACAACACACAAATTTATTAAGCACATGTGTGCACCAATCCAATGTTTTATGTTTTACACCTTAACAATCGAACGTAACACACCAAAGTCCACATTCCCGTTGGCACTTGGTGTTAAAAATGAAGACAATAAAAATAAAACAAAAACGCTTAAAGTCGTCACCACCGTCCACCATACTCTCCATAATAGACCTAAAAGACTTCAAACTAACTTCGCGCTTAAACTTATACCTAGCGTTCCAATCACCATTAGAGATAAACTTTCATTATTTCTTAAAACGCACACCTTTCGTTCCTTGCGAAGGAAACAGTCCATAAATATCCTCCGTCGTCACAACACAACTCCTATTTTGATCAATCCTAAGGAGTCGGCTTGTACCATTGAAATTGCTAATTAACCACCTCAAAATTTTTGTTGGGGTTGCATTCACCCCAGACATCTTCAGCAGACCTCCAAAGCCAATGGCTTCAACGTCTCTCTTTTGAGCATAAGTAAGTTTGGATACGACTTCACAGAGACCTCGCGGTCTACATTGTGTGACAAAATCACTGCAAAAAATGTGGAAAAAAAAAGTTAGTGCTTATACTTTAAATTGCAGACACTAAAAACTGTTAAAAAAGTATAGTACATATTAGCTCTTTTTCTTTTCAAAGCAACATTTTTCTCTTGCAGTTGCTTCTTTGGTGGAATATATTCCCCACTTGAGGAGGATGGGTCCTCGTATGGAACAAGAGCTAGTGGAGGAATATCATCCTTTTTTGACCTCTTCACCGGTCTCTTCATACGCACCATTTTTGTTACTGCAAACACTAACAACATAAAACACCACATAAATCAAAAACTAGACTTATTCAGACTATTCAGAGTAATCAATACATTTCATTGTAATGCATAATACTATTCAGAGTAAGCAATACATTTAAAAGAAACCAGAACAATAACACATAAGCAGGACACTATGGTTTTGGACTAATACATTTCAGTGTAACACCTAATACAATTGAGAGTAACAACTAATACAAAAAACCACCAATAAAAAAGACAGACATCATTACTAACGCTTTACATAATAAACACAAATACTATTCAAACTAACTACTAATACATTTAAAAGAAACCAGAACAACAGCACATAAGCAGGACACTATGGTTTTGGACTAAAACATTTCAGTATAACAACTAATACAATTGAGAGTAACAACTAATACAAAAAACCCCCAATAATATACACTTTACTACATGCCATAAAAAAGAGAGAAATCATTACTAACACTTTACATAAACAGTATTTACTATTCAAACAAACTACGAATACATTTAAAAGAAAAACAGAACAACAACAAAAAAGCAGGGGACTGTGGTTTTGCACTAATACTTTTCATTGTAACAACTAATACAATTGAGAATAACAAGTAATACAAAATAAAAAAACCTCCAACAATAAAAAAAAGGCAAAAAAACTTGACAAAGTAGAAAATATATACATCATTCCTAATACTTTACATGATAAAAACTAATACAATATGAACTAACTACTAATACATTTAAGAAAATGTTTGTATAACTTAAATGTTCAAAAAAAAACACATAAAGAAACAGAAAATAACAAATACCTACCAAAACCGAGGAAAATAAGGTTTGGAATTCAAAATATCAAACAAATCACCACAAAACTTTAAATCCTACTGACGAAACTACCGTTTTCAAAGTTAAACCTAGCATGAATCAAACATTACCTTATTTGACGAATACGAACGATATCATCAAAACAAACACGAACTTCGAAAACCGCGAAGGAAATGTGTTCTTCTCTCAAACTCGAACGAAAATGAAGGAAATCGCTACAAGATTTGAAAACTTCACGACCAAAGCCACCACCGCATGCGCACTCTTTCCGATTCGACGCATGCACTATTTCCGATTCGAATGAATTACCATCAAGAGTTTTTGTTTTGAGAAGTTGAGAAATGAGAAGTGAGAATCGAGAAGTCACGTTCATGAATTGCCGTCACTGAAATTGAAAAGACACGTTAAAATCACAAAATTGCCATTAAGCGATCGAAAATTACAAAAATGCCACTACTGGGCAAAATCACAAAAGTACCACTCTTGGGTCGCGGATCCGGTCGCGGTCGATCCGCTAACGGTTCGAGACCCATTAGATTTTTCCTCGACAAAGAATTTTTGTAAATTCTCTAATATGGTTGAATTTGCATTTACATGGGATCGAACCCGATCAAACACCCTTTTTAACTAAAGCACAAGATTAATCCCAAATGAATTGGAACATTGGATTGAGTGGGCTTTAACTTCCAAGACAATGGGGGTGCTCACTTTGTTGGATTATGTGATAACCGGGCCTTATAATTAAGCTTGGACTAAATTATATATTTGGCCCACTAAGTTGAAAGTAAACGGCCCTAGATCTATTGCACGAGTAAAAAAAAATGACACAATTTCAATAACCAGAAAAGTGATAAGAGGAACACAACTACTGTACTGGCATTTTCATAGTATAAACTACAGAAGTAGAAACCGTGTCGTCATCGTCGTCTTCTCCAGGTATGTATGTAGCCCTCTGTTCCTCTCTCTCTGTGTGCGAAAAATCATATGTTATGGCTTCATCATCACTAGCCGCCGCCTTCTCCCGCCTTCGCCCCACCTTTCACAGGCCGCCCCTTTTATCTCCACTACCCATACTCTTCACTTTCAAACCGAAGGTCCAAATGAAGAATAAAACGCCACTTTTTTTTTTTTAATCAACAAATTCATTCTTATTTCTCGTATAGTCGTATACCTTATTCTATGAATCGATTTTGACTTTTGAGCTCTTTTTCTTTTCCCCTCTTTTTAAGGTTTTTAATCAGCCCGGAAGATTTATATCGGCAACTACTGTGATGGCATCCAAAGAGTCAGCTGACAACAACCCAGGACTCCAAGCTTCTGTGGATGAGGCTACCAAAGGCTATTTCATGCAGCAAACTGTGAGTTTTCAAACAGCCCATGAATCATTATTTTCTAAATTGTTATTCAGATTGGCACTAGCACAGTCTCAAATTGATTTCCTGCAGAATTCAAATTTCTACATTGTTATACATTCCAATAGGCAGTGTATTGTTGAATTAGTATAAACTGAAACCACTGTTGTTGGAACCAAACAGTGCTTAGAATGTTAATTGTTTTAGGTATATTTTTGTTCCTTCGTTTTAGTCCTACCCTGACTGACAGACATACTTATATATTATATAAACCTTTGGCTGATACATGTGTATTTCTGCATTTTCAGATGCTTCGAGTAAAGGATCCCAAAGTCAGTCTTGATTTCTACTCTAGGATAATGGGCATGTCGTAAGTGTTTCTTAAAACTTTTTCCTGTTTAGTATTTTGTTGAATGATAAGGACTTACTTTTCAGGTTTGAATACTTTTTAAAAAAACTTTTCACTTCTTTTGATTCTCTTCTTCAAACATGCTTATGTAGTTCTATTGCTTTCTTTTGGCATGTTTATTTGGAGGTTTTAATATGTAACTCTCTGGATTGCAATAATTACTTGCAACTGCTACAGATGACTATTTTGATGATGTTGAGTTTTCAATTGCATTAAGGATTTTAGATTTGGTTCCATACCTCTTTTTGTTTATTTGATGTTTGTATTCTAATCTATGTTAGTTTTTCTGTAGAACTGATCATTATGTGGGTTGTGGGTCTGTAAAACTATGAGGATTAAGTGTGCATGTAGTTAGATAAGAATACATAATTCATTTTGGTAGGTACATATGAAATAATGGAAATACCCTGGCAAACAACAAAATATTGTATTTTATTCAAAATCCAATACTAATTATGACCAGATAGCTAAAAGAACGGAACACCTCGGGTCCTCCAGGCTCTGCAACCAACTAACATCCCCTTAAGCACCATATTCACTGGTAATTCCCATTATGGCACCTCATTCCATTTCTTTGTTTTTAAAACAAGAGCGAATGTCTGCGATGGCTGTAGTAGGAGAAAAATTGTAGTGCAATGAAGGTTGATGGAACTAAGGCTTGTTTGGTGGAAATATAGTGGGAATTATAAGATTTAGGGAACAATGAGGAGGCACATATATTTGAGTAAATTTCCATTTTTCTTGTTGGTTGTTTTATTGAAGACCAGTTTGATTTTTGGGAATAAATTAACACAATATTCTTGGTTATTTTTCGGTCTACAGGTTGCTTAAAAGGTTGGACTTTCCAGAGATGAAATTTTCCTTATACTTTTTGGGATATGAGGTGAATTTATCAAATAATGTACATAGAAATTTATACATGTGTTATTTTGGACCTTTCAAGTTTTCTGCCTCTGGTGACCTAGTTTTCTTACATTTAGTTAGTATGTTTATGTGCGTGTATGATATATCGGATATATGCATGTTGGTTTGTTTAGATGGTAATTTCAGTAGACTCCTGAAACTCTTCGTATATGGGTGGCTTAGGACACATCAACCGCTCCCAGTGATCCCATTGAGCGCACGGCTTGGACTTTTGGTCAGAAAGCTGTACTTGAGCTTACACAGTAAGTGCTAGCTTCTTTTGCCATCAACATTGTAAGAGAAACATTCTTGCTCGCAAATCTCTTCAGACACCTAACTATCATAGTTTGTCACAGTAACTGGGGTACTGAAACTGATCCTGATTTCAAGGGTTATCACAATGGGAACACAGAACCCGTGGTTTTGGTATGTGATTAATTTCAACACGCTTCTCTTTTGCCCCATTTATCTCTTCCTTTGATTTTCCGTGGGGTGTGCCCATCTAGTCTAGCATATCCATTAAAATTAGTTGTCTGGATTGTTTTGAGTAGAATGCTTACTTTAAACTTTAAAATGTTCATACTTCTGTGGTTTCCTGTTGTTGACCTTCCGCAAAAATATATGTACATGCAGAAAATTTTGGCACTCGATTTTTTGGGACTACATATACCGTTTTCACCTCATTTAAAATGAAGGCAACTTGGTAACTATAGGCATAGTGAATACACTTTGAGGCACTTGAAAGTGAATCACTATAAGTCGAGTCGTTCCGTCTGATAGTCTTTATAATGATCAGTGCCAGATTTTGGGTTTGTTAAACACATATTTTTTCTACTTTCTTATGTTAGCTGCATAATGCATGCACACACACACGTGAATAGATTCTATTCATGTACACCTATTAATATGCATTACCAATAAATATTTAGATATTCTATATTTTTAAATATTTGACATATATAACAATCAATATGAACTGGTGTAGTATCAATTATGAATTTTTATTCCTATGTTGGAAAATAAAGCTTTATACCTTCTAATTTTTTGTTGATGAAGATGGAATGAAATGATTCAACCCCTGTCCCATAGTTCATCCAGGGTTCCAAGTGTATACCTTCCAAGTTTACCTACATCCAATGACACATTATGATTCAATGATTCTATGCCTAGGAAGACTTCTTTGAAATAACTAACTCAAATAATTTGTGTCTTGATATATGAACCTTGTATTTTCAATTCAACTAGTGGAAGAACACAAAATTAATTGGAAATAATAATGGAAGAATGATCAAGATGTTTCTGTTAGTCTTGGAAATGAAAAAATGATATTTTCCATAATGGCTAAGTGATCTCTTTTGTATGTTTAGTACAATATCAACACAAGAAAAGAGTGATAGTTATAGGTTTAAGAGAGCACTTACCACTTCTGTAGTTGGGCATATATGCCCTTCACCTGCTAAGAAATAATATGTTTGCCCCCTCTTGGTCCACCTACCAAGAGTAGTTAGACGTATTTTTTTTTTCATCAGTTTTTACATAATTTTTCCACCATCGGCCATTTTTAGCTATGTTGCTCGGACTCGGACACGGTGTCGGACACTGGTACATATCCGGATGTCGACCTTTTCTTGTCTAAAATCTAGGATACGTAGACACGGCCAAAAATGACTAAATTTTGGATTCGACACGGGGACACGCCGACAAGTTTAGATTTTTAAATATATAGTATATATAATATTACACTCTTTAATACGACACGTGTCACATGTCGTACATATCTGGGGATCGGACACGTGTCACATGTCGTGTCGAGTGTCATGTCGTGTTGACACGGGTACTTCACACGAAATGAAGAGTTTGAGCATCATAGATTTTTAGGGTGGAAAAATTAATTTACTCTTCGATGCTTGCAGAAATTTTTAGCCCACTCAATATTTAGACCACAAACCATGAACAATCGGGTTCCAAATGAGCCTCCAAGATTCTCATTTATATGGGCTTCTCTTCCAAGTCTGATTTCTCATTAAATTGGACTAGTCCATATTTCGTATGGTTAATCTTTCAAATTAAAATTGGACTCATAATCCATATCTTAACTAGGACTTGATCCTGTTAACCCAACATAAATCGGATCTAGGCCAATTCATTGATTTGATTCAATTTTGTTGATCCAATCACTAAAGTTAAATTAACCATCTTATCATATAATAAGGCTTGTAATGAATTGATTTAATCAATTAATTAGTTGTTTGAATTGTGTCCCTTATCCTAGTAGGAATAATTATTTGATCATGTGAAATAAATTTTTAATCATATCAATTAAATCACTTATTCCAATCTTTGGATTAGTTCCTGTGGCAAGAAATAAACATGTCCAAGTAAGTGCAACCCCTTGAGTTCATCAAAATGTTGATAGTGGGTTCACAACTCTTTTGCTTTGTTTGAACAATTGGAATTATTTCGATTAATTCTCGAGGCTGGTTACAGAGTCCACAATCAGGTCCACTTTTCTTATTTTTGTGAGCTGGAGCAAGGATATTGTTTGTCTTGAGATGTGAGTGCAATTGATTTTACTGAAGACTCCGTTTGTGTTTTAAGTTTGTTTCATGGTATATGAATTGCTTACAGCTTATCTATGCCTTTTCGATTAATTCTTACCAAAATAAGAAGATACATGCATTTGCAATTTTTTCAATGAATCTTTGCAACAGGTTTGTGAGATGAGTGTGAACACAATATCTTGTGCTTTTCTCAACGAGCTTTTGAATAAATTGTATTTTACTGTTTTGGGAGGAATTACAAAATTGTCTAAATATACCTTTGGTTACATCCCATTTATTTGCAAAATTGAAAGTCCTATTATATTTTCTTTTCCTTTTTCTATTTCATTTTTCAATCTTGACAGGTTTATGTTTCTTCTCTTTCTTTGATAGCTCACTGTCTATTGTAATGAAATCCTTCTACATATGAAATGTATTGGATTATCCCATGTTCTTTTGATTTATGGACCAGATGATCTAAATGTAAAGGGATGTTCCGTTATATTGGACAACTTGGTCCTTTCTAATATTTGGAAGACTAAAACGTAGTGGCCTCCCCGCAGGACACATAGGTATTACTGTTGATGATGTACACAAGGCATGCAAGAGATTCGAAAGTTTGGGAGTGGAGTTTGCAAAAAAACCTGAAGATGGTAAGCTTTATATCCCTTTTAATTCGTAAAATAAATGTTTTATTTTCTTGTATTGATGTGTTGATTCTTATTGTTTTCATTTATACTTCCCAATGTATAACTTTGTTATCTTGTACTATGTGTTATCATCCGCTTTAGGGGAGGTTTTTCTTTTTTCTTTTTATTATTAAATTAAGGACTGCAAAAGTTTTAGAAATTTGCTTCCATGTTTTCTCTTTATCATGTAAACAAGGATACTTGTGTTTTATAACCTTTTACACGCTGTTTATTGTATTGGTTTTCTGTTTAACGATCGATTTTCTGATGGAATCCAGGTGAAAGTTGCCATTAGTTCATTCAGACATGACATTAAAGTTAAAAATTATTTTCATTTTATTTGTTTGAACTAAATGTATTAGTTGTAATTTACAGTATTGACTTCTGGAATTAATTCCTGAATTTAGTTAATATAGGTAATTCAAATTTTCTGTTGCGTCTCACATTTCAGGAAAAATTAAGGACATAGCATTCGTTAAGGATCCTGATGGCTACTGGATTGAAATCTTCGACACTACAACAATTGCCAAAACAACTGCTAATGCTGCTGTTTGATCGTATGCTGGATGTATTTCGGGTTTGTTTCGTGTCTTTAAATTATATTTCGGCTCGTTTCTACGATATTCGTTTGGCGTGGGTTTGAGGGGCTACTTGTGTGGCCTGACAAATTAGGTTGTTATCTGTCATAAAGAGTGATGTTTATAAGACAAAACATAATGTTTGTAAACATGTTGTCCGATGTGTGAGATACTGGAATAGTTATTACAGTAATGGATTGATAGACCTTAAAAATTGTTTGAGATTGCCAGCCTTGGTTTAATCACCAAAAGCAGAGATTGCTTTCCATGTTATTTTTGTAGTATAAAGAACATTGAACTTCCTCTCAAAAAAAAAAAAAAAAAAAAGAACATTGAACTTTGATAATTAATTGCCTCGTCTTTTTGACTCTTGAGTTTTCTTGTATCCAGCTTTCACCTTCCTCAGTTATTGTGACTGAAAAAATAATAAATTTGTAAAAAATTAAATTAACTGTCGCCTTATCGTTTCTCCATAATTATCCAATATGTTTGACTAGTCAGAATATAGAAGTATATTTAAGTGAGTTGAGCATGATCTATTCATTTCATTGAGGATCTAGCAATGTTTGACTGGGTGCGACCATTAGATTTGGGGTACACAATGAGTTATTGAGTTGTAGGGTTATTTTAATTTGGTGATGACTTAATATAAGTCTCTTCACCTATACTCTCTCGCTTGATCGCAAGCCATATTCCACGTATGAAAGATGAGACGTGAGATGGGATGGAAATTATAAGGATGTGATCAAATAAGTCGAGTCAAATATGTGTGAGTGGGAGATATTGTGTGCAATTAGGTTGCATCCACATTTGAGATAATTGAGAGTCCTATTTAGATTAGGTTTAATTAGAAATCTTTCCCATTAGCACTCTAACTAAGATATGGAATTGAGATATATATTGATATATCTCACTACAATATCATCACAATTAAGAAAGACGTCTCCTACACAATAAGAAAATAATATATATCCTAAAATTTCTCTTTACGTTTTCTTCTTGGAGCATCACCAAGGGTTTAAGGTGTGCACATCTAAGTAAATAACTCTAGTAGTTATTTGCCCCAAAGAGAATGACAATTCGTGATCTTGTTCATGATTCAATCAATTTATGGGATTTGTTCATGGTTCCATCAAAAGGAAGCTTGTAGACGGGCTTAATTCTAACTATGTGAAATAACGATTATTAATCGCAAGTGGATATACTCGATCCACTTTATGTTTGCACGACTTATATTTTGGCCCTTATTTGCTAACACTTAATTAAATATGAAATAATTAAGTGTTTGGGATGTTGGATGTAATGTTGTTTTGTTTGAAGGCTTGGAATGATGATTGTGTTTGATTAAATACTAAATTACCAAAATACCATGAGCTCTAAAAGAATTCCTATTACAATTATCTATCTTATTTTATTTCTTTTAGTTTAAAAATACATTCTAATTGCAAAATTATTGTCACCGTGAACGACTTCCAGATTAATTTCGTTTCAGGCTACACTGTTCAAATCCGCCACAACAACATTCTATAAAAATTAAATAAAACAATAATCGTGATTGCAAACCCATTGCAAATGGATATATATCAAAAGATAGGAAAAGCTTATGGTTAGTTTAAATACAGGAAAAATAGGTTTATTATGTATTTTAAAACATGGAAATACAAACCATCACTCATCAGTTTGAAACACGTTAACAACTTAACATCATCATCTTTTTTTCCTAACATTTACAGTCGATCAAGAATTGAAATAAAAAAGAACACAACATTTTAATTTAACAAACCTTCAATGGAGTAATCCTGCAGTTCTATTACCAGTTTTTGTCAGCGCCTTCATCAAATTCAGCAGATCCAGTGACTCGAAAATCAAGCTGCTTTTGATGCTTTAAGCGGCGACGCTCATCAAAACTCTCCCATCCTTCGAACTGTCAAATGAGATGATGCTGTGGTTATGACCAATAAAAACAACTACTAATTACATCCATCACCACTGAAATCTGTCTTATATACATCCTATCAGCCCAGACTTACTTCCCTTGTTAATAATAATTTCCAACAGATGACTTGTTTGTCCTCCGATAACTTAATAAACCAAAACCAAGAGAAAGGGAAAGGAAAACCACAACATGACAAAAAAAAGGCTAGTCTTTTTACAAGCCACGCTTCATCCTATCACAGAGATCAAAATTGGTGCTCATTGTTGGTTTTTCTTTTTTTTTTTCTTTCTAATTTTGTTGATCCATATTCATGGCTGTGTTGGGAGTATGGGGAGAAAGCTCTTATATGTGGCTTTTCGCCAAGTTTCAAATGGTAAAAGGGTTTAATAACTCGACAGATATATGGGGAGAGAGCTCTTTTACAAATTATTATCACCTAATTAAACCCCAAAGTTACAACTGTACTGTCCAATTATTACATCTGAAGGCAAGTTCATAAAGAAATGTCGTAAACATCACGTGAAAAATAAATAAAGAAGATTATTATCCATTAAAACCTAGAAATATATTTAAACTTGAAACATGGGGAAAATAATTCCTAAGGCTTTTTGGGCCTTTGGCAGATGCCGCGATATTCAGTACGGCAGTAAAAACTGAATATCAGTCTTACCGTCAAGGGAGGTCCGTGTAATTATTGACAATTAAACTTCAAGGCAATCCTAAGACATGGATGTGATTATGCCCAAACCCAACAACAAAAAAAAAGAGGTAAGTTTAATTTACCCCCAACTATGTGAATTCTTCTACTTTGTTCACTTAACTTTTAATTGTTTTCCACTTAACCCCTGAACTTTGCGAATTGTTGCAATTAACCTAAAGAAATTTTTATTAGAGGCTAGGTTTATTGATGAAATTAATGATAATAAGGAATTATTAAGTTTTTATACGGAAGCATGATGGGTCTGATATAGTCGTAATGAACTATTTTCATTTTCTATGAAAACAAAACTCTAGGGGTAAAACTATTCATAGATGACAAAGTAGAAAAACATGGAATGTTTATATGGTTTATTGTAACTATCCCAAAAGAAAAAAAGAAGTTCCTTCCAGAAGGAATGTCAGGTACCTGGCGGAGAAGATCCATTGTTATTTCAGTGCCATGAAGATCCAGTATCGATAGCTGTAAGCACGTCTTAAATAGTGTGTTGGGCAGGAACTTTAGCCCATTATTACCGAGATACAATGCCTGCATCGTCAAAGAACAACACACTAAAACTATTAAAAATGAAGTTTCTTACTGTAAATTTCCTGTACCTTGTTTCTACTGAAGATCAGAACATGGACAAAACAACAAAAAATATTGAAAAGGATTAATTAAAAAAAGTACCCGTGAGGTTTGAGGTAATTACAAACAAACTCAGCTAAGTTTTATTACAAAATTACAAAAAGTACCCATGAGGTTGATTCCGGTAACATTTTACCCCAGTCGTTAGTTGACCTAACGGAATTTGCTGACATCATCAAACAATTGACCTGAAAATCTAAAAATGCCAGTCATACTGTTCACAAATTATGAGACAAAAATGTCCTTTGGTTATTCACAAAAATTACAAAAGAACCCTTGCCAACTATTAGAACTTACAAAATACCCTTGGGTTTCAACATAAACTACAACATTCCTCATTTAAATTGTATAACAATTTACTAAATTGTCATCAACTATCTCAAACATATCTACAATCCGTAAATAAGGAAAACTGAAATTTGAATAAACCTTTGCAAAGAAAAAGAAATTTGAATAAACAAAAACACAAGAATAACCGAAAACTATTTCAACTTTCCAAAAATTATACAACATAGAAAAAAACCTCCCTAATATTTTACAAACCCCACCTCTGGTTACGAAGAAGAAACAGTTTTTACCTCTCTGGTTTTCCATAAACTACAGAAAAGGTCCAAACTAGATGGGGCAATTTTGTCAGTCCACTTCATTTTTTTGTTCAACTTTTTTTCATTATTTTTCTGGAATTCCAAAGGGCATTATTGGCTTTACACAAATTCCGTTAGTTTTACTGCAGTCTCTCAAACCTCAGGGGTACTTTTTGTAATTTTGAAACATAGCTGAGTCTTTTTGTAACTAATCCTATTAAAAATTCAATAGATGAAGGATTAACCTTCAAATTTCTTAAATTTCCAAATGCCTCTGGCAACTCAGCTAGGAGATTACATGAAAGATCAACCTGCAGCAAATCAAACCTGGTGAATATTGTAAATGTGATGAGATAAGGAGCACAAAATGATCCACACGACAATTAAACCCCAGACATGGTGACTAATATCTCAAACAACTTAGTGAATGGATTTGGTTGTCATAAAAGTAAAGGAAGTTACAGAAACATGGAAAAAGGAAAAAGAAGTGGGTCGTACTTCAACAAGAGAAACACATCCTCCTATACTTGTAGGAATAGTTTTTAGCCTGCATTCAGCAACACGTATCCATTCGAATCAAATCAGTTTTTCCTTAAAAAGTAATAATAAAAAGAAGAAAGATAAAAGCATCATTGATCTGGTATATTCAACCATCAGTGCTTCTAAGACAAAGTATACACATAAAAGAACAACAGAAATCGAATCCCCACTGCATGTCTCTGATATAAACATAATAAACTCTCAAACAAATGAAGTTCATGACATGCCAATATAATTTATCAAGGAATTAAAAAAATGAATACTGAACCAAAGAAATAGGATCAAACAACTATGCCTCAATCCAATCCTTCCAGGAGAAAAAGCTGGTAAGCCATATATACATGTAAAATCTTTGGATATTAATTTTGATCAACTTACCTGTTATTCTGGGCTTTTAAAACCTGAAGTTCTGTTAGAAAACCTATTTCAGTAGGGATACACGTTAACTTGTTGTTTTCTATGTGAAGTTGCTTCAAGCATCTCAATGCACCAAGTGCAGAAGGAAATGCTGTCAAACTGTCAAGCACAAGAAAGAAAAAGAGTTTACACCAAAGGAATAGAACTGCCTGAGATGTACCAATTAAAATTATACGGACAGTTCAATGTGAAGACATGAAAATTGAATAAAGCAATAACAGAATGAGATTTGTCGGGTAAGAATAAAATCGAAAATAAAATGAGCCAGGCCGAATATGGAAGCTATTCATCATTTACATAATAGATAAAATGAAGCAAACTGCAAGTACAGAAGGCTCTAGGGGATTAGGTAAATCTAACGGTGCTCAAATTGCCATATTTTACTCAAAACTGAACAAGCTGTGGGCAAAAACGGCAATCAACTATTAATACGAGTACAAAAAAATGATCAAGATCTAACACATCAAAATTTTAATACCACCCTTGATGGTTATTTTGATACTACGTCAAAACTGCCTGTTAGAAGAAAGTAAAGGACCCTATTGCAGTTCCTAACATAATGTGTCATCTAATAAAAAATAACATTCACGGCTAAGCTTCTACCCAGTTATGAAGAGTCTATTAGACCCCCTAATTTAACTTGAATCACAGAACACAAAATATTTTCATAAATTCTAAGCAGAAAACAAGGATACTTAATACAAGTAACCACCAGAAACTATATAGCTTAGTGTCATCGAATCATACAAGCAACTTTCAAAGTGTATTTTTCTTGACTTTAATATAGACAGTTAACTAAGAAAATAAACTTGAGAAAAAGCAGGACGAGAGGCAGAGATGTGGAAGTAACAAGGATAAGATTGAAACAATAGGAAGCTATAGGTATTAAGCAAAGAAAAATCTGAAATTATTAATTACTACACCTGTGGATGTAGATGTTTTAATAAGTCACTTTCAGTAGATGCAACAGTTTAAAAGAAAAAATAAAAGGGTAAATTACAAAAATTACCCATGAGATTTAGCCCAATTACAAACAAAAACCAATTATCCTTCAAAATTATAAAAACACCCTAAAGGTACTACAAATACCTCCTTGAGGTATGTATTTGCTAGTGTAATAATAGAAGAAAAGATGAAAAATTTATGGATGTTTTCATTCAACCATGTGTAGGTATTTATGTACATAAGGAATCCTAAACTAGGAAAGAATATAATTACATTCCTACAATTATGCATACAATCAAATCAACTACCCTAATTAAGCTTATAATCATTCACACTAATTAAGCCTGCAATCTTGTAACACTTAGCAAATACACACACCCCCCCCCCCTCAATAGGTGCAATTTGTAAAATAGAAACAATATCAAGGGGTAATTGTAATTTTTAAAGATAGTTAGGTTTTTTGTAATCGGACTGAACCTCAAGGGTTTGTAATTAACTAAAAATATAACAAGAAACTGCAGGGGTATGAAGACACATACTTATTTTGGTTCAGCGATAGAACCACAAGAGCCTTCAAAGATGTTAATCCTTCCCAGCCAATAGACTTGTCAGATAATTGATTGCCACTAAGAAGCAATTTCTACAGAAGCATTACAAAAAGAATGAAGCAATGTGGGTGAAACAACCCTGACATTTATAAGGGTAAATATTTGCAGTGGGAGCAGCTAATTTGTAAACCTGTATGGAGCTTAAGCAGCCGATTGCATCTGGCACCTCATGCAATGAATTGAGGCTTAGATCAAGTACTCTAGCAGAAGGTCCACAAGTCCAGACGTCTTCAGGTATAGTCTTGCATATCCCAACATAGAAATGTGAGATTTCTCAAGGGTGCAACTTGCAACAGGTGGATCTAACACACAACTACCAACTTCACGTATATGAACACCCCCCCAATAAAGAAATAAAAAATAAAAAACAAGGCACCATCAAATATTAAGTTTTCAAAGATGATAATCAGCAACAAATGCAAAATGTTAGGAAGTATCGACATGGTTAAAAAGGTAAGGCAAGACACCTGGGCATGTTGGTCAAAGATGTCCAAAGATTTGTTCTACATGTGTTAGCACACAAAGTGATGTGAACCGCAGCAACAACTGTGCATACAACCCAACAACAATATGTTGTTAACCCAAGATCTTCACTAGTTCGGTTAAAGATTGGTGGAAACCTCGACCCGTTGCTTAGCAAAGCAAGAACCTCGGTATGCGTAGACGCCACAAACAAATGCGGAAGTTTGTTTGATAAGTCGAAATTCGCAACAAGATGAACAATCTTGAAGCTCATGGAAAAACCCAAAGGATTGGAGAGAATAATCTCAATTCCATATTCAATAATCAAAGTTCTTCGATCGTCAATGCTTCCTTTCGACCCATGACTAACTAACATGACTCTAAACTCAATATAATTGGCCTCTAACATCAACTTGGCCACTCAAATGACTCAAAATAACGAAAATAAACACCTAATCTATGATAAACAAATACAAGAACTCAAGAACTCAATTACATAGTGTTCAAGAACTCGAGATAACTTGCATTTGGTGTTGTCCTGGATCCTTCATGACGGATTCTCATCATTCCCCTCCTCTTGAAAGGGATTCGTCCTCGAATCCAAACGTTGACCCCAAAAGTTGACCAATTATATCAATCCACCCGGATCAAATGTGAAACGGCACGCACATTCATCCTAAATCCTGTACATGAGAAACAATAGAACTAGGCAAAATATTATCAAATATGTTAGTATTCAAAAACTCTCGCCTAATGTCTCTCTTCTTAATCATAAGCATAATTTTTTTCTCTTGTTTTACCTCATTGGCCTTTCCCCCCCATATTTTTGGCCCACTCAAAATTTGTACTCTCCTTTTTCTTGGCCATCTCTCGAATCTCACAACTACCTGCCAAACTCTCAAGCTCTCTATTTTTATTTTCACTCAAGCTCTCATTTTTCTCGGCTTTTATTTTTTTCTTTTGCTCACTTGCCGAACACTCTTTTTCTTTTGACTCACAAACTCTCATCCTCACATGATCATCATAAATTTACTGCGGTGTAAGAGATGAAAGTATGAACTTTCTTCGCTCATGCTCAAAAGTATAGCAATTAGTATATCCATCATGCACAACTACCTTATCAAACTTCCATGGCCTACCCAACAAGATATGACAAGCCCGCATTGGCACCACATCACATAATATATCATCCTTATAACCCCAATTTGAAAAAAACACTAACACTCTTTTATTAACTCGCACCTCGCCACAATCATTGAGCCATTGTAGTGTATACGGTTCGGATGTTCAAGTGTAGGAATCTCCAACTTCTCCACCAATTTCGCACTAGCCACGTTTGTACAATTACCTCCATCAATGATCATACTACACACTTTATCCTTAACTAAGATCTAGTGTGAAAAATATTTTCTCGTCGCTCATGATCAATTAACTTTGGTTGCATATTCAAAACTCTATGCGACACTAGTGATAACACACGCCCTTCATCGAACTTAACTACCTCTAGACCCTCCTCCATTCCGACTATCATGATCATCCTCACTTTCGGACTCTACATCACCATTAGCCCGAATCACCATCACTCTTCTATTCGGACATTCACTAGCTCTATGACCCCTCCCATGACATTTAAAACACTCAATGTCCCTAGTGCGTGAAGTAGAGGGATCAAATTTACCTGATGGTTTTGCCTTGTCCGAGTCCGTCTTGTCCTCCACAACTTTGGGTTGTTGTGAAAAACGTGCATCATCTATCGTAGGAGTATTCAAACCCCAAGTACTGGTGCTAGTGTTGGGATTTTGCCGTGTAAAACCCCTCCTCTTGAGCTGCTGCTCAATTTTTACCGCCATGTGCACCATCTCCTCAAGATCGATACACTGATGTAAGTCGACGGCATCTGCTATAGGAGTATTTAATCCGAATGAACCTCGCCATCGTAACCTCCCCGGTCCTCCTCTATGTTAGCCCTCCATCAACATCTCCATCTCCATCTCCTTATGATAATCCTCCACGCTTCTCGACCCCTGTGTCGACCTCAACCTTTGAACCTTTGATACGCCTTCTGTAATAATGGTTTGGTACAAAACGACGTCGCATCAAACTCCTCATCTCCTCCCATGTGGAAACGGGCCGCCGCTTCTCCTCCCGAGACCATTAATTGATCCCACAACACACTTGCATAATCGAGAATCGGTTGGCGCCATTTCACCTTTTTCAACTCGAAAATAGTTTTGGCAATCAAACACATTCTCGATTTTCCTCTCCCAATCCAAATAGGCATCCGTATCACTCTTTCCTTGGAACGAGGGGATTTGCATTTTGATGTTACTCAAATTGTTATCCTCACGTCCCCGATCACCCCTATTTCCGCGCTTACCTCTACCCGGATTGTAATTTTGCTCCCTTTCGGCATCATAATCATCAATCTCATCTACCCACTCCTCCACCGAACCTCCTGAGCCTCCGCGCCCCAGTAGCAAGAGCTCATCTATCTTCGGCGCCTCTCGGGATCCCCGTATGTTTCGATCATTACTTTCTTCATGAGGCACAAGTGCCTCCATATCAAACTTCTCTAATGGTTGTCGATTTTCTTCTTGGCCATGTTTAAATCACTCCCTCATGTGTATACGCTCGTGTATCACTCAACTCACGAATTAAACTCCCTCGTTTTTTTTTTTTGAATTTCGATTTTTTTATTTTAACCTCAAGAACTAGGGTTTATGGATAACAAAGAAAATCTGGAAAATAAAATAAAACAAGGATAGATTTAACTTGCTAGATGGCTCGATACCAACCGATGTGAACCGCAAAGAACAATCAAGCTGTGCATACAACCCAACAACAATATGTTGTTAACCCAAGATCTTCACTAGTTCGGTTAAAGATTGGTGGAAACCTCGACCGTTGCTTAGCAAAGCAAGAACCCGGTATGCGTAGACGCCCCAAACAAATGCGGAAGTTTGTTTGATAAGTCAAAATTCGCAACAAGATGAACAATCTTGAAGCTCTTGGAAAAACCCAAAGGATTTGAGAGAATAATCTCAATTCAATATTCAATAATCAAAGTTCTTCGATCGTCAATGCTTCCTTTCGACCCACGACTAACTAACATGACTCTAAACTCAATATAATTGGCCTCTAACATCAACTCGCCACTCAAACGACTCAAAATAACGAAAATAAACACCTAATCTATGATAAACAAATACAAGAACTCAAGAACTCAATTACATAGTCTTCGAGAACTCGAGATAACTTGCATTTGGTGTTGTCCTGGATCCTTCATGACGGATTCTCATCACAAAGACATATCATTTACTCTTGTAAGATTTTCAACCCCGAAACAAATGAGTTGTTGATGTTTGAGGCTCAACGAGAATAGAGGGATCTGGCGACTATTTTAAGTCATTGCGAAGAAGGATGAAAAGGACAATTGTATACTCTCTCGTAAGTGGTAAGCGAAGCTAGCAAATTGCCATAAGACAAATCATCCTATCAAGTTTACATTGACCTCACCTAATCACACTCAATGTTTATACAAAACAAAGCGAGAAATAAGTAGAAGGGAAAAGGAAATAGATATGCTTTGAGATGGGGTGGGTCTCCTCGTACAAACCCTTCGATTTCCTATTTTATGGAACTCCATGCCTCAAACTTCAAAAGATACCGATGACCTCGCCACAATACCATTTGCCACTCAGATCCTCTCATCTTTGTAAGAATTATCAATCCTTTTTTTTTTTTTTTTTGAAATAAACACCATCAAGTGCAATATTATTGATCAAAGACCCTTCACATCTATGGGTTGGTAGTCACAATGCTTTCATCTTTCCCTCTTAACTAGGCATCGTTGACAAGCGGTTGAACTTTATATACTATCCTTCATCTAGAGTGTAAAAATTGAAACTTTTTTGTGCTCTTCACCGTGATTCTACACAGAGCATCTCCCGGGTTTGTTTTCTTGGCTCATGTTTGTACGACCCTATTAGGATCCGAGCCATTTGGTCCTTCCTCTAATGTTGAGCTAGTAAGAGTCCTTTGCGGGCATCTTAAGATAAATGATGTTTTTTTTTTTTTTTTTTCGCTTAAAGCAAGTAACTCAAATAATGATCTTTTCACTTTGGATCTCATTAATTTGCTTATTGTCCCTTCTCTTTGATGTAAAGAGCAATATGTGTGGGTATGGAATGGTGGAACACGATGCTCCGAACCAAATACATACGCACGGATGCACACAAAACACACTACATCCCATAAAGATTAATATGCATCAAAGATTAAAAAAATCAATAGCCAAGAAAAAGTCTTACGAAAAATTCCATATCCGGACATCATATAAACTTTTCTCATAAAAATTCTCGCATTCACTCCACGATATATATATATATATATATTGAAAAAAGAACACCACAAGAATTGTCATCTTTCATCCTATATCTAATCATATATATATATATATATATGTTAAAAAAGAACACCACACCAATTGTCATCTTTCATCCTATATCCAATCATTCCCTCTAAACTCATTCTCCCGAAACAAAAATTAACGAAACAAAGACAAGAAATCACACCCGACTTTGAGCTCCATTGTCAAATCAATTCATCATTGCATTTGTTATTGAAAATTTCTAATAAAAAGTATTGGTAACCCAATTCTTTAGCGAGAGGAATCCGTTGACGAGATATTGAAGCTTTTTAAGGGAAGGGTATTCTCAAATAGATAAAAAGTATGCTTCACTAGATCGAGAGTTTGAGTCTCACATGCCTACCACTTTACTTTAGACACTTTACCCGGGAGACGAGTGTACTTTGTATTATGTGGAGTAAGGCAAGATATGAATGAGGCCCTCGATTAGTAATACACACTAATCGGAAGGAAGGAATAGCACAACCTCACAATAGATTCTAATTCATTAAAGGGGGACGGAGCTCAGAATCAATCAAAAGGCCACCCACCCCACCCCCTTCTCATACTAGTCTCCGCCACATAGTTTTACTCGTTCATTGTGCTCTTTTCGTATTCTAAAGGTGCACGAGTTGGGCCACATCTTGTAACTTAGTAACATGAGTGTTTTAGAGTTCAAAACTAAACTTAAGGACACGCAAACCTTTGGTTAAAAGATTAACAAAGTTTTTGTGTTAATTCCATCACAAGTCGATTAATTACATTAGTATGCTACAAAACAATGTTTTCCTATTAAAACCATGACTAATAGCTACAGACAACATAGATTCACTATCAGAATGAATGATCACAAATACTCAAGATTACTCTAATTTCATGCTCAAGGTAACTTTTACGTACCGAGAGATGACAATTGGACAATGCTATGACCCCAGTGGCCTTCCACCTTTCAAGTTGGCTCTTAGTGACAGAATCCTCCGTCTTCCCTTTCTTTCCTCTTGTGACATCAGCCACTCCCTTGGCACCGGGCAACACCAGTGTTTCCTTTTTTATTAAGCCATCCTGTTCAAAGAAACATGCAATGTAGCATTCTCACAAGTCACAATTCACAAACCCACCCTGACGATGAAACTAACAAAGAATTTCAATTCCCATGTATTTGAATCGACAGCTAAAATTAACGAGCTATATCTTTTCATGTGTGTATAATAGTTTGAGAATGAAACATAATACATAGATTGCTCAGAAGAACATCGCGCAGTTCTGAAGGAAGGTGACCAAATATGTACTCTACACACAAAAAAGATACTTACTCCTTGGTGAAGACCCTGGGACGCCATGAGCATAATCTTGGACCCATCTCTAATGTCCGAAGACGCCAAGGTTAATTCGTCCGACAGAACTTTCCCTGAAAATTGTGCAATTTAACCAGCAAATATAGACCCACAACAAAACCCTAATCAAATTAACAAAACCAATACAGGAAAATAAAATGAAAACAAAAAATTGTTAGAAAAATACCCTTGAAGATGAGTTTTTGGCCTCGAGGGAGGACGTTGGTGAGGGTTAGAAGGATGGATTTAAGGTCTTTGATGGTCGAGGTTACGGCGATTTCGACCGGTATGGATCGGCCGCTGAACTTTATGTTCAGCTTTATTTTACTTGCATCCCTATCCCCGGGGCTTGGGAATCCATTGTTTTGCTTTCTTAGCTCACAAGACTAAGGATGTTGCCAGCAAACTATTTGACAATTTTAACAGTTGGGAAGAAATTTCAGTTGCTAATGGTAGCGAAGGATGAGATCAGCATAGCGAAGGTTTGGATACCAAGAATTTTTACTGTGTTTCCTAGAGAAATGAAATTTTTTCACCTACAAATGTGATTGTCTACATAAAATTTGAAAAAATGCACCATTCATTCACTCTCACTTTTCTTATATCACCACATCTATCAATTTTTCTAAGTTGATCTACCCACTTCGTAGCCTACCAAATGGATTATCTATACCATTAGATTAATATATACATATACACATCCACATGTGTGTTAATCCAATAAGATAGTAATCCAAATGGTATATAACTCACTTGGTAGAACCCATTAATTTTATTGTTCACTCACATATATATAAATATATTTAACTATCAATTATATTCCATCATTATTTTACTATTTTTATATCACATCATCTTTCATATTATATTTACATTTCATATTCATTTACATTTCCAAAAAAAAATTAATATTCCTAACAATTTTTCACATTATTCTCTGGTAGAAACAAAAAAAATTCAAAATGAAAGTATATTCAATCGCAACCTGAGGCATTTATTTTTCTCACAGTAACGTTGCGCTTCTCTTTTTATAACGGATGGGAAGTTCAAAAGATTGTTTCCCCGGTTAAGCGAATCTTGATCGTTATTATGACATATTTCTTCTTCTCGTGTATAATTTTTATACATGTGATAATTATTCGTGCGGTGTAATAGATCTCATTTATATCCCTCAAAGTTTGATTTTCTATTTATTATTTTTCTTTCACTAAAAACGTCAAGAGGCTTTGCGGTCAAAATTTTCTTTCCTTTTCCACTTCATCATTTTTCTTCTCTTTCCTATATGCAGAGCCGTCAAAAAAGCGGATGGGGCGGCCCACCCCACAAGGTAGAAAAGGTCGCCATTTGGCGAGGCAAGGCAGGATGACTCACTATCTTGGTGGGTGGGGTCTATCCTGGCCCAACTCAACCCGCCGTAGGCTAAGCAGGGCGGTCAGCCCAAAAAAGCAAAAAAAAAAAAACCATATATTTTGTATTCTAATGTTTTAATTTAACAAATAATCCAACAACCAAATAATTAATTCAATAAAATCAAATGATAAAGTTCATGAGAAATTCCAAATTAGAAAGGTAAGTTCCAATAAAATCTAGCATATTGTACAAACAATCTTAACAAATTATGATTTTTTTGATATTTTTTCCCATTCTCATACCTGATGTATGTGGCGAAAAGAGCATGGCAATTGTTGTTTCAAACTTTGACAAAACATTTGGATCATGTGTCAGAGGCTCTTGTTGTGACATAAAAGCACTTAACTTGGAGGATTGAGAACCTGGATGGGAAACTTTTTATTGAGGAAGTAGAGGTTTCCAAATTAATTAGAAGGTTAATGATGTTTGTGATGATCCGTCCAAATTGGCTTTAATCTGGATGAATAACATCAAATGGTTTCTGGTTTGGATGGCAAGCTACTCTCATTAAAAGGAAATAGGAGCTTGCAAATGCATCGGTAATGTACTTGTAACGTAGCATTGTTAATGGAAAACATGTTATGAAATTTATTGTATATATTTTGATTAAACTTAGAGAACTTATATTAGAATTTTGACAACCTCAAATTATTGTAAATTCTGTACTTGCACTTATTATGTAATAGATAGGAAATAAGCTATGAAATGCATTAGGAAATTATATAAATTTTGACCATGCTTAGAAAATTTGTATTAGAATGTTGGCACACTCAAAATATAATGAATTTTGTAATTCCAATCTATTCTGTAATAGATAGGAAGTAATTAGCTATGAAATACAGCTTCGCCGAAGATCGAAGACTTCCGAAGAGTAATGGGACAAAATGAAGACTTCCAGTTGAGTAAACTATCTTCCGAAGACTCTCAACTAAGTTCATCAAGTTCACAAGATTTACAGTTAAGTCTAAGCAAGACGGATGATTGTCAGCTGAATAAAGTTCAGAAGACTCAACATCCGAAGATTTGAAGATGCTAGTCAAGTCAAAGAATACAACTTTATATCTCTCAAGTCAATCAAGTTATATTTGTTGTACTCAAAGCAAGAGAGATTTTTATTCGAAGAAAGTGAAGTGCGGTGTTTGTTCAAAAACAATATAACATTTAATAATGACCAAAAACAACATAACATGATAAAGATTTTCTTTATCATGTAAACGAGGATAATTGCATTTTATAACCTTTTACACTATGTTAATGTTTATTGCATTGGTTTTCTCTTTAGCGATCAATTTTACGATGGAATCCAGTGAAATTTGCCTTTAGTTCATTCGATACCGACGACATTAAAGTTGAAATTATTTTAATTTTATGTATTTGAACTATATGTATTAGTTTTAATTTACAAGATTTACTTCGGAATTAATTCCGAATGTTAATTTAATATATGTAATTCAAATTTTCTCGTCATTGGGTCTCACATTTTAGGAAAATTTAAGGACATAACATTTGTTAAGGATCCTGATGGCTATTGAATTGAAATCTTCTACACTACAATAATTGCCAAAACAACTGCTAATGTTGTTGTTTGATCTTATGATGGATGTATTTCGGGTTTGTTTTGTGTCTTTAAATTGGTTTCTACGATATTTGTTTGGTGAGGGTTTGAGGGGCTACTTGTGTGGCCACAAGTTTCAGATGGCAAATTAGATTGTTATCTGTCATAAAAAAGAATGATGTTGTTTATAAGACATAAACATAATGTTTGTAAACATATTGTTCAATGTGTGAGATGATGGAATAGTTATTACATTAATGGATTGCCATACCTTAAAAATTATTTGAGCATTTTACTCTGATTTTTCTTGTATCAGCTTTCACCTTCCTCGATTATTGTGATCAGAAAAATAATAAATTTGTAAAATTTTTAAATTAATCGCCTTATCGTTTCTCCATAATTATACATCCCTCATTTTTTTTAATAATGGCGAGGGAACCAACAAGCACTATATTGTGGGTGGTAAACCCTCAAGTTTGACGTAATAGATAAATGTCTTTTTATATATGTTTTATGTGTTTATTTGAGTAGAATTTGAGTTGTTTTGCTGTTAGTTTCATTAGTTGTTGATTGTACATGGTTCATATTAGTGTGAGGTGTTTTTATTGGTGTAGATTGATCATTTGGAGCTATTTTGGTGAATTTCGGACCATGGATTCATGTCAAAACATATCCTGAAGTTTATGGATGCAAAAACACTTGAAATCTCAAGCTAAATCGTCGTCATTTTGGGGCCTTTCGAGACAAACACGGCTCAGTGTGCTTTTTTACACACGCCATGCTTTTAATCAGCCAAAAAGAGCAAAAACATGGTCATGACGTCTTTAGCACGACCGTGTTCGGCAACTCCCGGAAGAGGAAGTATCAAACACGGTCGTCTTTGCACATAGTTTCTATCCATTTTTCAAGGGTATTTTGGGAAAACACTTCAACCAAGCATTTTGACAACTCTTGTACACTTTTGACACTCAATTTTCTTGCATAAAGTCTCTTTTTCACCAATAATTTTGCATAAAACAAGCACCCAACAACCCAACTAATGAAATGGAGCATTAAACTATCAAAAGATGACATTATTGAGAATATCATCATCAAAATAATGTCAATAAAAGTCCAATGATGGGGTTGAGGTTGAATATTCCATTCATCCATTGATTGAATCATTTTCATTAATTCCAAGTTTCACTAATTTCGTCCCTAGTTAGAAAGCAAAATACATTGAGAGGATAAAAGAGATGTAGAGTTGGAAATTGAAGAGCATTGTAGAAGAAGGCTTGGAGCACAACATCATTGAAGTCAACCAAAGAGAAAGTCTTGTTTTGGTCTTGAATAAAAGATAAGTACACCATGTCCATTTCATTTAAATCTTCTTGTGTAATTTATTCTTTTGTCAAAACCATGTGTAGCTAAATTATAGTGTTTGAATGTAATGAAGTCTAGAATGGATTTGTGATTAAGGTTTGTATGTTTTTAATAAAATCATCATGTCTTGTGTGATTCACTTATATTATGCTTTGTTCATTCGGGTTAATATTTCCGGTATATTGATTTGAAATCTATTCCTCATCGGGTAATCGAGAGATTTATGGTGAGAAAGAACCTTTATAAATGAAAAGATTTGCATTCAATCCTAGATATGGGACAACACAAATCTCATGGATTAGGGTCAAACCTAATATGGGAATTCATAAATCGTTATAATGCAATTTTGGGGTTTTTTAACTAGAAATAGATTTCAGTTAATCAACTTGCGATTAGGTGTTTTTCGCCTTGAAAGAGGGTTTACTTAAATAAGGAATTTCTACGGTCCATAAAACATGAGATTTTATTAAAAGATGATGGTTTTTGCTTAAGGGCTTATGGTTGTATTTCTATCTTGTTAAATCACAAAAACATTATATAGGGATTTCCATTCGAACACATTTCTAGCTAGCTCTTGATTTCTTATTTTACAATCTCCTTTTATTTTATCATTTCTAAGTTGTTGATTATTTAGATTCTTTATTTTCCATATTTATCCAACAAACCTCTGAAAATTGCTAGATTAGACAATAAAAAACGGTAATTACTAGTACTTATAGTCCTCGTGGGAATGACACTCGATACTCAATAATCTATACTATAAAACGATATGTGCACTTGTCTAAGGTTTTTAAAGTAGCTTTTGGGCCATCAGGTGCGTACTGGGTAGACCATTTAAGGCCAAGTAAATCATACTAGACAAACCTGTGTGAGAGGCTCGGCTAAGCAGTATAGAAATAGAGGTTAAGATTCGAATTTGAGACCACAATATCAAGAAACTCACTCTATACTATTACAATATTCATTTGAAACAACGTTTATTTTATTACCCCTTATATGTATGATAAGTGCATTTTTGTTCACGTTTTTATAACTATTTTTCGATAATTTCTTTAACTTTTTAGTTTATTAATCAATAAATTCAAGAAAAATCACATTGGCTTGTTTTAAATGATGAAGGTAAAGGCTTGAAGCAAACTCATATGGATTTCGTATGAAAATACGAACAAAATGAAGTCTAACACTGATAAAAAAGAAAGCAAGAAGACTCAATCTCGTGCAAACACACCCCTAGTGTGTTGGGAAACATGACCATGCTTCAAAGAGAAGAAAAATAAGAAAAGCGGAAAAAATACACTCGGGCCGTGCTTTGAAAGCACGATCGTGTTTAGATGACGACAAGAAAAACACGCCCAAACCGTGTTTAAAGCACACCCCGCCAATATGCGTGGGAAATGACGAACACGGCCCGGCCGTGCTTTTAAATACGACCGTGTTTTGTCTCCACTCAATTCTTTCTTTTGCGAAAATTATGGGGACTTTTCCTTTTTGCTTTTGGGCAACTTTTGTACAATTTTTACATTTCATTTTGCTGCATTAAGTCCCATTATTCCCTCAATTATCATATGAAAACAAGGATTCAACTACCCAACTATGGAAGTGGATCAATTATTTGTCAAAAGATGATATTGTTAATGTGTTCTTTCACAACAACAATGTCTATAAAAGCCAAGATTTTGGGTTGGAAGAGGCATTCAATTCCATTCATAATTCATTCATTGATTCACTCTAAGTTTCAAAGCAAAATACATTGAGAGGATAAAAAGAGAGGTAGAGTTGGAAGTTGAAGAGCAATAGAGGAGAAGGCTTGGAGCTCAACATCATTGCAATCAACCAAGGAGGAAGTCTTGAATTGGTCTTGAATAAGAGCTAAGTACACCATGTTCATTTTATTCAAATCTTCTTGTGTAGTATACTCTCTTGTCAAAGCCATGTGTAGCTAAATTTCTAGTGTTTGAATGTAATGTACTCTAGAATGAATTTGTGATTAAGGTTGAATGTTTTTAATAAAATCTTCATGTTTTGTGTGATTCACTTATATTATGCTTTATTCATTCAAATTGGTATTGTAAGTCCAAGCGGCTACGATAATCTAGAGGGGGTGAATAGATTATCTCCATCTTTTCGTTTTCGCCCTCTTTTTCAAACCGAATGCTCAAACACAATAATAAGGTGCGGAATGTAAACAACACACGTCGATTTAAAGAGGTTCAACCCACCTAGGGCCTAATCCTCTACCACCCCAGTATATCCGGGATGGATTTCGAAAAGAAAAAGAATTTTATTAATTACCAAAATTAATACAAATTCAACTTACAACACCTTGAAGAGCACCACACTCTTCTTCAACAACACCTTTGGAGATTACCACAATCTCCCTTTGAAGATTACCACAATCTTCCGTCTTGAAGAGCACCGAACTCTCCAACACCACCTTTGGAGATTACCACAATCTCCCTTTGAAGATTACCACAATCTTCCTTCAACGGCACCTTTGAAGATCACCACAATCTTCAATCTTGAAGAATACCAAATTCTTCAACACCTCAAGAGCACCACACTCTTGAAATACCTATCACCTAGATCACCCAAGTGTATTCTTACCACAAGAATACTCACAAGGATATCTTGTGTTTGGTTGATGAATTACAATCAAGATTACACTTTGAAAAATATTACAACTCAAAAGTGCAAGTGTAATCAAGAATGAAAGCCTAGACCTCAAGATGTGAAAGTGATAGTACTTAGGCTATTACAACAAGAATGTTGAAATGAATAACAAAGATTATGTGCTTGTGATATCTCTTGTTGTTTGTATCAAGTCTTGTATTTGATCCCTCAAGCTTTCATCTATTTATAGGAGAGCCTTCAAATTTGAATTCCAACATAGGCTCCTCCAAAGGCTCCTCCAAAGGCTCCTCCAACATAGGCTCCTTCATGGGCTCCTCCATGTTTTCTTTTGTCTACAAATAAGACAAAGAGATTAAAATAAATATGGTTGTCTCATAAGGATACAAAAATCAGATTATAGAACAATCCCACATTTTAAGGAAGAATGGTCTGCTGCACAACGGTTATATTTTTGCTGTCAAACTAAAGGGCGACCGGTCGCACAGAAATAGAGTTTGAAACATATAGCACCAAATTAACACAGGGCGACCGGTCGAAGGGCACCTCGACCGGTCGAGCCTATGTGCGACCGGTTGCACTGATCAATTTTGAGGGTTCTCAAGTTTCTGTTTCACGAAACTTGTTCCCAGGTACCGGTCGCTCGCCGGTCGACCGGTCGACCTCCTCATTGACAAGTTGTCCGATTTTTATCAAAAATAAACCTCAAGAAATACTCCGAAAAATTCGTAAAAACATTTTAAACCGATCGGGAGTATTTAGGACAACATTGGAAATATAGTTTTGAAGAAATAAAACATTTACACAAAAAGTGTTGTCCGATATAAATTCCAATAAATACTCCGAAAGATAGTAGAAACATTTTAGATCAATTTGGAGTATTAGGACAACATAATTTCAATGTAAAAACCCATTGACTTAAAAGCATTAAATGTGTTGTCCAATTTTATATCAAAAATAAACTTGAGGAAATACTCCGGAAAATATTAAAACCATTTTAAATCATTTAGGAGTATTTGGACAACCTTTAAAAACATTGTTTTGGTATAAAAACAAAATCATCAAAATCATGATAAAATCATTTATCAAACAATCTCCCCTTTTTGATGATTACAAACCAAAACAATTTTAACGAGGTCGATTTTGAAAACAAAACATTTTTACTAGGTAAAAAAAACTTTCCGTTGTGAGCGACAACATTCCATGCAATAAAAACACAAGGATGGGAGTAGAGATATTCAAACACATAGCAAATGCTCCCCTATCAACATGCACATCAATAGTAATAAGAAGAAACTTAAACATAAGCTAAAATCTTAGCTTTTCAATATTGAGCTTAAGTATCAATAACTTAAAAGCTCCCCAAAAGAGACATCATTAGAAACTTGAATACATTCATACTACAACCAATGGACCATGATTCATACAAAACCAAAATGCACCAAGTGGACTAAATATGATCCACAACTTACGGCTTTATGAAGCCATAGCTTATAGCTTCTTTGTTAAGCATATCTTAGCTTTTATGAGCTAAAAAGCTTATAACCTGTTTCTCCACCTATTTCTCCCCTTTGGAATCATCAAAAAGAATGTTAGCACGATAAATACATCATATATTCATATCAAAGAGCACAACTAAAAACCGATGTATCGAGCTATTTGAGCATTGAAATTTATAAACCAAATAGAGGGAAAAGTCGAATCATACGACTTGTAGAGGTTAATGAAAACTCATTTGATAAGCAAAACATGATCTCTATAAATGTATAGGACTTTTGAAATCGAGAGAATCATGTAGGTGATGAATTTTTCATTGAAACGTTTTATCGAACACTTGCGGGCGTCAAAAATAGAAAAAAATTATATATAGTCCTTGTAAATGAAATCAAGCCAAGATTTTCATCACCAAATACAATTTAACAAATATCATTCATCAACAATCAATAAGCTCATCACAAACATATATGAATCACATCAAGAAGAATACATATAAGCCACAAGCTCGAGGTTCAACCCAATTGAGCTAAAGATAGTGAAATTCTTACCATTCAATCGGTAAAGACGAGCAATGATGATGATAGTCGAGCTAGATAATCCCCAAAATATATAATTCATGCATCAAAACTCATTTGAAGTGAATTGTGTGTGAAATTTGCAAAGGGGACGAAAAATGGCCAAAAAAGTTAAACTTGCGAGTCAAGAAAAGAACCATTTTAATCCAAGATTTTGCTTAGGGCGACCGGTCGTGGTTGAGGGCGACCGGCCGAGGTTGAGGCGACCGGTTGCCCTCAACCATTTCAGCCACCGTTGTCTGTCAGTTTTCCAAAATCCGAATTTTCAACCAAAAATCCGATTTTTCGCCCTAAGTTTTAAAAACGTGCAAAATGCAAACGTAGATCTCATTCAATATACATTATGTCATAATCAAGCTCAAAATGAGGTAAAATACTCGGCGGTTAATGATCAAAAAGTCCATGAGTTATCCTTGAGACGGAATTAAACACATCTCAAGTTTTTGTTAAAAATCATAATCCCTTAAAAATATATCGAATCTCAATATATTTAGTTCGACTATGACGAACCAAATTTTGAATACGAATAACCGTATAATAGATACCGAACTTGTTATCCCGAAAAATAAGAACGTTTTAAAGCTTTGGATACAACAAGTCATACAAAGAAGTGCCTTTCAAATATTATAAAATTTCTTTTAATGGCACTTTAATGAGATTCGTTGGGATAGTTTTTGAAGTCGAGCATATAGACATAAGGCATATGGAATGTCGAGTCTATAGAAATAATACAAGAAAACATACCTCGAATTTAATTGTCGATCGATATGCCTTTCTTAACCCTTTGTCAATCTTTAGCCATAGAGATTGAGATGGTTCTTCTTCCTTTAATGCTTAACTCCTTCAAGAGTTCTTATATAACCATCTTCTTGGCATTGAATGATTTGAAGTCTAAGCAAGAAATCATGCTCATTTCAAGTACACCTTGCATCAACTTAGAGAACCATATCTTGCACAAATATTCATTAGTAGCACCAAAAATATTCTCATAAATATGCACAAGTTTAAACAATATTGCCCTTTTTCACAAACAAAGAGAGTAGTATCAACTATACCTTTTGTAAAATCATTTAGCAAAAATAGCTAAGTCTATCATACCATACACGGGTACTTGTTTTAAACCATACAAGGCCTTAAAAACAATCATTTGGCCTGGAAAAATTTTAAACCCCGGAGGTTGTTTTACATAGACTTCTTCTTGAATAAAACCATTTAGAAATTTGGATTTAACATCCATTTGGTAAAACTTGAAATTTTCTTAAAACAAGAATGGGCAAGTAAAATGCAAATAGCTACAAAATGTGCTATGAGTGCAAATGTTACATCAAAATCGATTACCTTCTTCTTGAAAATACCTTCGAGCTACTAACCTCGCCTTAGTTCGACCAATGTTGCCTTGGTCATCGAGTTTGTTCCTAATACCCTTTTTATCTTCTTCATCACTATCATCATAGGGTATCCAATTTATCTAAAGTGTTCATAATAGAACATTTACATCCAAATATTTGGAGTACTTCATTTCTCATCTACACAACTTAACAAACTCATTAATGGCATCGCTTATATAAGCAAAGAATAGCCCAAGTGTAAAAACATGCCTCAATCACAAAATATCTTGCATAGTAGAAATAGACACTATATATAGAGACCATGAAGCAAGAAACACATACTATGCTTTTAGAATATCATCAAGAGTCTAATAAAACATGCAAGTTCAAATAAGCTTAAGAAAGCTATAAAAGGTCTCTTTTGAAATTTGCAAATCCGATAACATATAGTTGAGACCTTATTTAAAAGAAGTATTTGAACAAGAGTTGACAAAGCAAATATGTGCAATCAAATATCGAATAGTGCCTTCCAAAAATCTAAAAATCCTCTTAATGGCACTTGTATGAAACACTATGAAAAAAAAACAAGCACATAGGCATATGGCAATACACAAGTAAACGTACCTCGATAATTTATGCCTTTTCTTGACAAATAATGATGAAAATGGCCATTTGTGAAAATATGTAAATCCTACACAATTCTTAAAACAAATCTAGCACAAATCATAATGATAAAAGTGTAGGCTAAAAGATATCACAAGTAAGCTCATGCCATAAAAAAATCCATATGAGATGATAACACACTTTAGTCTATAAGAATGCACAAGAGTTTTAAAACATCATATAAGGTCTTCTTTTTCAAAAATATTTTAAAAGCACAAATATATATTGAAGACCTTAATTAAAAAATAAATATTTGAAAACTCATTTTGCAATTAAGACACAAATAAAAGCATGCATAATAACAAAATAAAATGCATATTTAAATAGGGAGATACGGGTTACCAATTACGCCATTTCCATGGGTTGTGCCTTTCCCATTCTTGATGATATCTTCTTCTTTGAAAATCATCTTGTTGATAATGTCTTTGCCATTTCCAAGGATTGTGTTCTTCCCATTTTTGATTATACGCTCTTCTTGAAATTGGCTTTGTTGAGAATAGTTTCTCATTCTTTGATCAAATGAAACAATCATTTGATATCTTCTTGCGGTATAAATTTTATTCGATCATTATTTCACGGGTACCTAATATGACATTGTTTTGTGGTACCCTCATGTGTTTGGGTCCTTTGGGATTAGTCTTGAGACTTTTAGGTCTCCAACAATAATTAGAGCTATTTCTAGCCCGACAAGTATTTACCGTATGACCCTTTTTACCGCAATAAAAGCATGTAATAATTCTAGGAGCATAATGACCAACGTGCATAGTGACTTGATCCTTTTTCATATGATTAACAACATTAGGCTTATGATCAAGTCCTTTATCATAATTATGAACATCAACAATATTGGACATTTTATTAGTACTCAAGTGTGATTTTAATAAATCCTTTTTCATGCAATCAATATTCTCAACAAGAGTACTATTTTCTATTTCAAGGTTTCTAACCTTATCAAGAGTGGTGGTGTGAGCACATGATAGTGATTCATAGGAAGTAAATAAACTATCCTTATCATTTTTCAAAATATTGAATTCCTTTTTCAAATTTTTGTACTTATCAAGCAAGCTTTGGAATTCATCTTGAAGATCATCAAAATCATTTTGCAAATCACTATAATCATTTTGAATATCATAGGAGGTAGAGGGTTTAAGACATACCTCATTTTCTTCATTGATGCCCATAAAACAATATTCAACTTCTTCATAATTGGAAGTTGTAGAAGGCTTATTCCTTAGATTTGAGCTTGTATGATCTTGAGAAGTAGATGCTTTTGTTTGACTCCTTTCATTTGCAAATACTCCATAGATGGCTTCTAATTTTTGCCATACTTCATGTGCCGACTTTATTCCTACAATATGTTCATATTCTAAATTAGTAAATGAACAATACAAAACATTTAAGGCCTTACCGTTTAGGGAGATGATTTTCTTCTCTTCATCATTGAGCTTTTTGAAGCCTTTTGAGGTGTGTGGTGAATCTTTCATCGGAATGGATTCTCCATTGATGACGGTGTTCCAAATATCGAACCCGCAACCTTGTAGATAGCATTCCATTCTTTCTTTCCAAAAATTAAAATTCTTGGAATCAAATAGTGGTGGCTTGGTGGTGGAGGTGCCGGATAGATGAGCTTCGTTCGTAGCCGTCGATCGTTTCTCTTCACTCGCGATGTGAAACGAGCTTGCCAAAGAGTTTGGCTCTGATACCACTTGTAAGTCCAAGCGGCTACGATAATCTAGAGGGGGGGTGAATAGATTATCTCCATCTTTTCGTTTTCGCCCTCTTTTTCAAACCGAATGCTCAAACACAATAATAAGGTGCGGAATGTAAACAACACACGTCGATTTAAAGAGGTTCAACCCACCTAGGGCCTAATCCTCTACCACCCCAGTATATCCGGGATGGATTTCGAAAAGAAAAAGAATTTTATTAATTACCAAAATTAATACAAATTCAACTTACAACACCTTGAAGAGCACCACACTCTTCTTCAACAACACCTTTGGAGATTACCACAATCTCCCTTTGAAGATTACCACAATCTTCCGTCTTGAAGAGCACCGAACTCTCCAACACCACCTTTGGAGATTACCACAATCTCCCTTTGAAGATTACCACAATCTTCCTTCAACGGCACCTTTGAAGATCACCACAATCTTCAATCTTGAAGAATACCAAATTCTTCAACACCTCAAGAGCACCACACTCTTGAAATACCTATCACCTAGATCACCCAAGTGTATTCTTACCACAAGAATACTCACAAGGATATCTTGTGTTTGGTTGATGAATTACAATCAAGATTACACTTTGAAAAATATTACAACTCAAAAGTGCAAGTGTAATCAAGAATGAAAGCCTAGACCTCAAGATGTGAAAGTGATAGTACTTTTAGGCTATTACAACAAGAATGTTGAAATGAATAACAAAGATTATGTGCTTGTGATATCTCTTGTTGTTTGTATCAAGTCTTGTATTTGATCCCTCAAGCTTTCATCTATTTATAGGAGAGCCTTCAAATTTGAATTCCAATATAGGCTCCTCCAAAGGCTCCTCCAAAGGCTCCTCCAACATAGGCTCCTTCATGGGCTCCTCCATGTTTTCTTTTGTCTACAAATAAGACAAAGAGATTAAAATAAATATGGTTGTCTCATAAGGATACAAAAATCAGATTATAGAACAATCCCACATTTTAAGGAAGAATGGTCTGTGCACAACAACGGTATATTTTTCTTTGTCAACTAAAGGCGGCCACCGCCGCACGAAATAGAGTTTGAAACATATAGCACCAAATTAACACGGCGGCCGGTCGAAGGGCACCTCGACCGGTCGAGCCTATGTGCGACCGGTTGCACCGATCAATTTTGAGGTTCTCAAGTTTCTTTTCACGAAACTTGTTCCCAGTCTGCACGGCCGCTCACCGGTCGACCGGCGACCTCCTCATTGACAAGTTGTCCGATTTTTATCAAAAATAAACCTCAAGAAATACTCCAAAAAATTCGTAAAAACATTTTAAACCGATCGGGAGTATTTAGGACAACATTGGAAATATAGTTTTGAAGAAATAAAACATTTACACAAAAAGTGTTGTCCGATATAAATTCCAATAAATACTCCGAAAGATAGTAGAAACATTTTAGATCAATTTGGAGTATTAGGACAACATAATTTCAATGTAAAACCTATTGACTTAAAAGCATTAAATGTGTTGTCCAATTTTATATCAAAAATAAACTTGAGGAAATACTCCTAAAATATTAAAACCATTTTAAATCATTTAGGAGTATTTGGACAACCTTTAAAAACATTGTTTTGGTATAAAAACAAAATCATCAAAATCATGATAAAATCATTTATCAAACAATCTCCCCCTTTTTGATGATTACAAACCAAAACAATTTTAACGAGGTCGATTTTGAAAACAAAACATTTTTACCGGTAAAAAAACTTTCCGTTGTGAGCGACAACATTCCATGCAATAAAAACACAAGGATGGGAGTAGAGATATTCAAACACATAGCAAATGCTCCCCTATCAACATGCACATCAATAGTAATAAGAAGCAACTTAAACATAAGCTAAAATCTTAGCTTTTCAATATTGAGCTTAAGTATCAATAACTTAAAAGCTCCCCCTGTCAAAGAGACATCATTAGAAACTTGAATACATCCATACTACAACCAATGGACCATGATTCATACAAAACCAAAATGCACCAAGTGGACTAAATATGATCCACAACTTATGGCTTTATGAAGCCATAGCTTATAACTTTCTTTTTGTTAAGCATATCTTAGCTTTTATGAGCTAAAAGCTTATAACCTGTTTCTCCACCTATTTCTCCCCTTTGGAATCATCAAAAAGAATGTTAGCACGATAAATACATCATATATTCATATCAAAGAGCACAACTAAACCGATGTATCGAGCTATTTGAGCATTGAAATTTATAAACCAAATAGGAGGGAAAAGTCGAATCATACGACTTGTAGAGGTTAATGAAAACTCATTTGATAAGCAAAACATGATCTCTATAAATGTATAGGACTTTTGAAATCGAGAGAATCATGTAGGTGATGAATTTTTCATTGAAACGTTTTATCGAACACTCGGGCATCAAAAATAGAAAAAAATTATATATAGTCCTTGTAAATGAAATCAAGCCAAGATTTTCATCACCAAATACAATTTAACAAATATCATTCATCAACAATCAATAAGCTCATCACAAACATATATGAATCACATCAAAAGAATACATATAAGCCACAAGCCTCGAGGTTCAACCCAATTGAGCTAAAGATAGTGAAATTCTTACCATTCAATCGGTAAAGACGAGCAATGATGATGATAGTCGAGCTAGATAATCCCCAAAATATATAATTCATGCATCAAAACTCATTTGAAGTGAATTGTGTGTGAAATTTGCAAAGGGGACGAAAAATGGCCAAAAGAAGTTAAACTTATGCGAGTCTTGAAGACAGAACCATTTTAATCCAAGATTTTGCTTAGGGCGACCGGTCGTGGTTGAGGGCGACCGGTCGAGGTTGAGGGCGACCGGTTGCCCTCAACCATTTCAGCCCACTGTCTGTCAGTTTTTCCAAAATCCGAATTTTCAACCAAAAATCCGATTTTTCGCCCCTAAGTTTTAAAAACGTGCAAAATGCAAACGTAGACCTCATTCAATATACATTATGTCATAATCAAGCTCAAAATGAGGTAAAATACTCGGCGGTTAATGATCAAAAAGTCCGCGAGTTATCCTTGAGACGGAATTAAACACATCTCAAGTTTTTGTTAAAAATCACAATCCCTTAAAAATATATCGAATCTCAATATATTTAGTTCGACTATGACGAACCAAATTTTGAATACGAATAACCGTATAATAGATACCGAACTTGTTATCCTGAAAAAATAAGAACGTTTTAAAGCTTTGGATACAACAAGTCATACAAAGAAGTGCCTTTCAAATATTAGAAAATTTCTTTTAATGGCACTTTAATGAGATTCGTTGGGATAGTTTTTGAAGTCGAGCATATAGACATAAGGCATATGGAATGTCGAGTCTATAGAAATAATACAAGAAAACATACCTCGAATTTAATTGTCGACCGATATGCCTTTCTTAACCCTTGTCAATCTTTAGCCATAGAGATTGAGATGGTTCTTCTTCCTTTAATGCTTAACTCCTTCAAGAGTTCTTATATAACCATCTTCTTGGCATTGAATGATTTGAAGTCTAAGCAAGAAATCATGCTCATTTCAAGTACACCTTGCATCAACTTAGAGAACCATATCTTGCACAAATATTCATTAGTAGCACCAAAATATTCTCATAAATATGCACAAGTTTAAACAATATTGCCCTTTTTTCACAAACAAAGAGAGTAGTATCAACTATACCTTTTGTAAAATCATTTAGCAAAAATAGCTAAGTCTATCATACCATACACGGGGTACTTGTTTTAAACCATACAAGGCCTTAAAAACAATCATTTGGCCTGGAAAAATTTTAAACCCCTGAGGTTGTTTTTTTACATAGACTTCTTCTTGAATAAAACCATTTAGAAATTTGGATTTAACATCCATTTGGTAAAACTTGAAATTTTCTTAAAACAAGAATGGGCAAGTAAAATGCAAATAGCTACAAAATGTGCTATGAGTGCAAATGTTACATCAAAATCGATTACCTTCTTCTTGAAAATACCTTCGAGCTACTAACCTCGCCTTAGTTCGACCAATGTTGCCTTGGTCATCGAGTTTGTTCCGAATACCCTTTTTATCTTCTTCATCACTATCATCATAGGGTATCCAATTTATCTAAAGTGTTCATAATAGAACATTTACATCCAAATATTTGGAGTACTTCATTTCTCATCTACACAACTTAACAAACTCATTAATGGCATCGCTTATATAAGCAAGAAAGAATAGCCCAAGTGTAAAAACATGCCTCAATCACAAAATATCTTGCATAGTAGAAATAGACACTATATATAGAGACCATGAAGCAAGAAACACATACTATGCTTTTAGAATATCATCAAGAGTCTAATAAAACATGCAAGTTCAAATAAGCTTAAGAAAGCTATAAAAGGTCTCTTTTGAAATTTGCAAATCCGATAACATATAGTTGAGACCTTATTTAAAAGAAGTATTTGAACAAGAGTTGACAAAGCAAATATGTGCAATCAAATATCGAATAGTGCCTTCCAAAATCTAAAAATCCTCTTAATGGCACTTGTATGAAACACTATGAAAAAAACAAGCACATAGGCATATGGCAATACACAAGTAAACGTACCTCGATAATTTATGCCTTTTCTTGACAAATAATGATGAAAATGGCCATTTGTGAAAATATGTAAATCCTACACAATTCTTAAAACAAATCTAAAGCACAAATCATAATGATAAAAGTGTAGGCTAAAAGATATCACAAGTAAGCTCATGCCATAAAAAATCCATATGAGATGATAACACACTTTAGTCTATAAGAATGCACAAGAGTTTTAAAAACATCATATAAGGTCTTTTTTTCAAAAATATTTTAAAAGCACAAATATATATTGAAGACCTTAATTAAAAAAATAAATATTTGAAAACTCATTTTGCAATTAAGACACAAATAAAAGCATGCATAATAACAAAATAAAATGCATATTTAAATAGGGAGATACGGGTTACCAATTACGCCATTTCCATGGGTTGTGCCTTTCCCATTCTTGATGATATCTTCTTCTTTGAAAATCATCTTGTTGATAATGTCTTTGCCATTTCCAAGGATTGTGTTCTTCCCATTTTTGATTATACGCTCTTCTTGAAATTGGCTTTGTTGAGAATAGTTTCTCATTCTTTGATCAAATGAAACAATCATTTGATATCTTCTTGCGTATAAATTTTATTCGATCATTATTTCGCGGGTACCTAATATGACATTGTTTTGTGGTACCCTCATGTGTTTGGGTCCTTTGGGATTAGTCTTGAGACTTTTAGGTCTCCAACAATAATTAGAGCTATTTCTAGCCCGACAAGTATTTACCGTATGACCCTTTTTACCGCAATAAAAGCATGTAATAATTCTAGGAGCATAATGACCAACGTGCATAGTGACTTGATCCTTTTTCATATGATTAACAACATTAGGCTTATGATCAAGTCCTTTATCATAATTATGAACATCAACAATATTGGACATTTTATTAGTACTCAAGTGTGATTTTAATAAATCCTTTTTCATGCAATCAATATTCTCAACAAGAGTACTATTTTCTATTTCAAGGTTTCTAACCTTATCAAGAGTGGTGGTGTGAGCACATGATAGTGATTCATAGGAAGTAAATAAACTATCCTTATCATTTTTCAAAATATTGAATTCCTTTTTCAAATTTTTGTACTTATCAAGCAAGCTTTGGAATTCATCTTGAAGATCATCAAAATCATTTTGCAAATCACTATAATCATTTTGAATATCATAGGAGGTAGAGGTTTAAGACATACCTCATTTTCTTCATTGATGCCCATAAAACAATATTCAACTTCTTCATAATTGGAAGTTGTAGAAAGTTATTCCTTAGATTTGAGCTTGTATGATCTTGAGAAGTAGATGCTTTTGTTTGACTCCTTTCATTTGCAAATACTCCATAGATGGCTTCTAATTTTTGCCATACTTCATGTGCCGACTTTATTCCTACAATATGTTCATATTCTAAATTAGTAAATGAACAATACAAAACATTTAAGGCCTTACCGTTTAGGAGATGATTTTCTTCTCTTCATCATTGAGCTTTTTGAAGCCTTTTGAGGTGTGTGGTGAATCTTTCATCGGAATGGATTCTCCATTGATGACGGTGTTCCAAATATCGAACCCGCAACCTTGTAGATAGCATTCCATTCTTTCTTTCCAAAAATTAAAATTCTTGGAATCAAATAGTGGTGGCTTGGTGGTGGAGGTGCCGGATAGATGAGCTTCGTTCAGAGTCGTCGATCGTTTCTCTTCACTCGCGATGTGAAACGAGCTTGCCAAAGTTTGGCTCGATACCACTTGTAAGTCCAAGCGACTACGATAATCTGGGGGGAATAGATTATCTCCATCTTTTCGTTTTCGCCCTCTTTTCAAACCGAATGCTCAAACACAATAATAAGGTGCGGAATGTAAACAACACACGTCGATTTAAAGAGGTTCAACCCACCTAGGGCCTAATCCTCTACCACCCCAAGATATCCGGATGGATTTCGAAAAGAAAAAGAATTTTATTAATTACCAAAATTAATACAAATTCAACTTACAACACCTTGAAGAGCACCACACTCTTCTTCAACAACACCTTTGGAGATTACCACAATCTCCCTTTGAAGATTACCACAATCTTCCGTTGAAGAGCACCGAACTCTCAACACCACCTTTGGAGATTACCACAATCTCCTTTGAAGATTACCACAATCTTCCTTCAACGGCACCTTTGAAGATCACCACAATCTTCAATCTTGAAGAATACCAAATTCTTCAACACCTCAAGAGCACCACACTCTTGAAATACCTATCACCTAGATCACCCAAGTGTATTCTTACCACAAGAATACTCACAAGGATATCTTGTGTTTGGTTGATGAATTACAATCAAGATTACACTTTGAAAAATATTACAACTCAAAAGTGCAAGTGTAATCAAGAATGAAAGCTAGACCTCAAGATGTGAAAGTGATAAGTTTATTATTACAACAATGTTGAAATGAATAACAAAGATTATGTGCTTGTGATATCTCTTGTTGTTTGTATCAAGTCTTGTATTTGATCCCTCAAGCTTTCATCTATTTATAGGAGAGCCTTCAAATTTGAATTCCAATATAGGCTCCTCCAAAGGCTCCTCCAAAGGCTCCTCCAACATAGGCTCCTTCATGGGCTCCTCCATGTTTTCTTTTGTCTACAAATAAGACAAAGAGATTAAAATAAATATGGTTGTCTCATAAGGATACAAAAATCGGATTATAGAACAATCCCACATTTTAAGGAAGAATGGTCTGTTTGCCAACGGTTATATTTTTCTTTGTCAAACTAAAGGGCGACCAGTCACGAAATAGAGTTTGAAACATATAGCACCAAATTAACACAGGGCGGCCGGTCGAAGGGCACCTCGGCCGTCGAGCCTATGTGCGACCGGTTGCAGACTGATCAATTTTGAGGTTCTCAAGTTTGTTTCCACGAAACTTGTTCCCAGTGCACGGTCAAGCTCGCACGGTCGGCCGACCTCCTCATTGACAAGTTGTCCGATTTTTATCAAAAATAAACCTCAAGAAATACTCAAAAAATTCGTAAAAACATTTTAAACCGATCGGGAGTATTTAGGACAACATTGGAAATATAGTTTTGAAGAAATAAAACATTTACACAAAAAGTGTTGTCCGATATAAATTCCAATAAATACTCCGAAAGATAGTAGAAACATTTTAGATCAATTTGGAGTATTAGGACAACATAATTTCAATGTAAAAACCCGTTGACTTAAAAGCATTAAATGTGTTGTCCAATTTTATATCAAAAATAAACTTGAGGAAATACTCCTAAAATATTAAAACCATTTTAAATCATTTAGGAGTATTTGGACAACCTTTAAAAACATTGTTTTGGTATAAAAACAAAATCATCAAAATCATGATAAAATCATTTATCAAACAGGTATATGCGCAATATTGATTTGAAGTTTATTTTTCATCCGGAAATCGAGAGATTCATGGTGAAATAGAACTATATAAGTGAAAAGAGTTGCATGCAATCCTAGATATAGACGACATAAATCTTCCGGATTAGGGTCAAACCTAATATGTGAATTGACAAATCGTTATAATGCTATCTTGGGGTTTTAACTAGAAAGAGATTTGATTAATCAACTTGAGGTTAGAAGTTATTCGCGCTCGATAGAGGTTTAACTTAAATCGAATTTCTACGGTCCATGAAACATGAGATTTTATTAAAAGAGGTTGGTTTTTGCTTAAGGGTTTTTGTTGTATCTTTATCCCGTTAAATCACAAAAACATTCTAGAGATTTACATTCAAACACATTTTTAGCTCTTGATTTCTTAATTCTACAATCTACTTTTATTTGATCTTTTGTAAGTTGCAATTATTTTAAATTCTCTATTTTTGATTTTTAAACCATCAAAACTCTAAAATTGCTAGATTAGATAACAAAAAGACCGTAATTATCAATCTTATAATCCTCATCGGAATGACACTCGGACTCAATAATCTATACTATAAAACGATAGGTGCACTTGCTAAGGTTTTAGAGGTAGTTTTTGAGCCATCAATGTATATATTATAACATTTATGATGATACCCGAGCAGAGCTGTACAGACACGCACACATGACAACCCAAGACCTGCTGACATGGACCGACCAAACTATAAGACCCGGGAAGAATATTAGGCTGACCAGAGCCCATCCAGGAAGACATTTCAAGGCATAGAGAGCCCCACCTCAAAAGTCAACGATGACCGAGCTGGAATCTCAGTGGCAAACCATTCTGCCACCTAGCAAAACAATAATGGGACTACTCAACAAGCACTATTTGACACACGACAGTCATGCAACTCATGCACAACAAGAGGAAGGCAAGTGTCCCACTCATATTATAGCTATAATGATTGCTAGACTATTGAATGTGATAGTATAAATAGAACTCATTTATGAGGGAAAAACAATAGAAAATCCTTATATAAACTCTTGTATTCAAACCTCCCAAGCCGAGGCCGACCATAATTCTGCTTCGGTTACATAATTGAAAAGCATTCTATCACATATTTCGTACTTTCCAATCAATATCTAGGCATTTAAATCTTTGTTGAGCAAAATTGAGCATCAACAATTTACATTCCCTTCAATTTTCAAGTTTTTCCATGAGAGTCGTGATCAACAATAGAGATATAGTTTAGTTAGCAAAATAAAAGTTTCGATGTCACTATTATTCCGATCAAAGAAACTTGATAAACATAATAAACTTAGTGGGGACAATATATAGTATATTATATTGTTTTTCTTTTTCTTCTCTCAAAAATCTTAGCCACTTTTGCTCCTAAGTCCTAACTCCTCTATCAAGGGTTGAGCCAAGACAATTAGTAAGGGGGGCCAAGAGTAGGGGTGTCAATTTTGTCGTGTTTCGTGTTCGCGGGTTATGTTGTAACACATATATTACAGGTCCGACACGAACTCAAACACGACCTATTTAATTATTTGTGTCAAGATCGTAAACACGACCCATTTATGACATGTGTAACCCGACACGAAAACCTATATAATTTAAAGTTGACACGGAAAAAATGGAGAAAAATTAAAATTACAAATAAAAAATACATTAAATATTAAATTCATGTTAGGTTCGTGTCCTAGTTATCTTGTCGTGTCACAAATCGACGCCACTAGCCAATAATAAAAAACAAATGATCACATTTGTGTATATATACAAGATAATAAAGTTTATATATATTACATTTGTATCAAAAGAATATATTAATATTTATTAGTAAATATTTACAAAATACATCATTAAATTCTTAACTTTTTTATATTCTCTTTTGCATATCACGAAAAACCATCAACAATTTAATTTATCCTATTTTTTTGTAATTTTCTTTTCAATATATATTAGCAAATAATAATGAAAACTCATCTTTTGATGAATAGAAAATATAATTTTAAGATGATAATAAGATAAAATAAGACCCACAAAATCTTCAATTTAACTTATTAAAATTCATGGAATAATTTTTATCCAATAAAATTATGAGTGGGGCCAAATTACTAAATAATAAAAATATAGGTACTAAAACAAAAAACGAAAAAGTTTGGTGGGGCGGGCCTTATCCACCATGTGGCCCGCCGGTTCTATCTTCTTCACTCTATTTTCATTGTTTTTAATCTTAAAAAATTGTCTCCAATATGTGGTTTTTATTTGTTTCCAATATGTGACTTTTTTTCCGGTTTCTCGCTTAATAAGTTTGTCTCATGTGTAGGATTTGTTTATAAGATCAAATGAGCCATTACCGAACGATACATGGCGAAACAAAATCAAAATTTTTGGTGCGTGTTTTGTCCATAACTTCGTCGAAAAATTCTGATTTTACGGATCGATTAGATCAATTTATGTTTAATTTTTTGTTTTTGATCCGTATAGGTTTATGGTTGTGTAGGTCTTGCAATTTTTTTCACTTGAAGTTGTGATCGATTGTAAGCATTTTATGATGAATGAATTTCTTTTGATTCTAAAAAAACAATATTATCGGGTTATGTTTTATAATTTTTAAAAGAGAAATCGAAAACTGAGAATTTAATTAATTACTTAGAGCTTCTCCAACATTATAGGCAAAATAGCGCTGAACGCCAATTAATTTCTCCATCACTGCGCTAATATGGGCGCTACTTTAGCATTTGCTACGATTAACACCGCCATTTTGTTGCTTGCTATTTTTTATTTTTTATTTATTTAATTTGTTTTAGGTTTATTTAACTTTAATATTATTATTAATATTATAATTTTTGTTGATCTTATAAAAATAATACTAAGATTAATTCAATTATATGCGATAATTTTTTTAATAGTATAATATGTAATTTTATGAATCGTTATTTCAATTTTGCATTAAGTTCATAAAAAATATTATTTTTAATTTGTTTAAATTTTAAAAATAAAAAATAATAAATATTGTATTCAATAAAAGTATTTATTTAATATTTTTTAATCAATTATAATGTAATAAAAATCAATATTAAATAAATAAAAGAAGGAATATTATAGAATATTATTTTTTAGTGTAGAGAGCAGTGCAAACTCCTGAAATGAAATACATATTTTGTACTAAGGTAGTACAAATTTTGCATTAAAGTAGTGCAAACTACTGGATATGGTCTCAAAAAGTGTAATTAACATGTTAAAAAAAGATCGCCAAGTGGGAGTATAAGATGTTTACAGTTAGGTTTTGGCTTATATGTTCTTTAAAATAACTTTTAAGATACTCAGTGGAGAAGTCATGCGATCTCTTTGATAATTGTTTTAGAAAAATACAATTTTAAACTCCCAAATTAGATATTATGAACTCATTAGCTTTTTCAAAAAAAAAATAAATCTAAATATTTTTTTCAAAATAAGATATTAATTTTTAAATTCCTCCAATTTAATAATTTAGTTGTAAAATTCATAATACTAATATCTAAAAATACAATACTTTTAATTTATTTAAATATTTTTATTTTTCAATGCAACATCTTATAACTTTTCAATTTATTTTATATGATATGAAACTTGTGATTTTTTTCATTAACTTATCAAACACGAGATCAACTCACTTCACAAAGATATGATTAATTAGATGCTATCAAATTAAGTATAACTAAATTCTCTTGTGATTTTAACATGTTTCCAAATTCCATTAAAGACGTGTACATATAGAGTTGGCAAAATCCAAATCCGGCCCATGGGTCGGCTCGATCGGCTTGAAGTTTGGGTGAGCTACAATATTTTAGGCCCCAAAAAGTTCGGGCTTTTTTGGCACGACCGTGGATCGATGTTGCCCGACTTTTGGTCCGACCATACGATTTTAGTGTAAAAAATATATACATGGGCTGGGTTTGGGCCATGCATTTTCGCGGCATGACCAAAATCAGATCGACCCGACCGACCCAAAATTTTTCAAAAGCCAGACAGACTTGAACCTGGCCAGCCCAGCCCAACCCATTGCAAGCTCTATGTACATGTGTTTTTTCAAAAATAGTGAAATAACACTTTACCCTCTCAACTATGACCATTTTTACACTTTGCCTAAACTTTTTTTGTGACACTCTGCCATCCAGACTATACGGGATTTACACTTTGCCTACTGGAGCCCACCGATGGGGAATATTCCATCGAGATTCCAACACTTTTCAGGCACACGGGATTTGCATTTTGCCTACTGGAGCCCACCGGTGGGGAATATTCCATCGAGATTCCAATATTACAGGCACAAGGGATTTACACTTTGCCTACTGGAGCCAACTGGTGGGGAATATTCTGTCGAGATTCCATCACATTTCTGGTACATGCTAAATTTGTTGCACGTTGTTATCTTTTTTTTTCGACCCAGGGTACATCCCACACTTCATTCGTACTATGGATGATCCGTCCTTCCCATAGATGGTCCTAATCTCTGGGGATGAGGGACGACCCCAACCCTTACTATGTGTTAGTCATTGTATGAACCCAAGACCTCGAAGTTGCAATTGCAACTCTAAAACCACTATACCAACCCTTGGGGGTTCTACTTCTTACACGTTGCCATCTAAAATTTGCATATTTTTGCACTCTACCACATCAATTTTTTTTAAAAAAAATTATCTACATGTATTTGATCTTTTTATTTGTATTACACATTCACACAAAAAAATAATAATTAACATCTACATTTAAAAACTACTTTCAAGAAAATTTATTTTTATAACTTGAATTATAAATTTTATCGTTTAATTTACTTTGTTAATTTTTTAATTAAAATAAATAAAAATATTAACTTTAATGATAATATACAAAAATAGATATTAGTTATATTTAGTTTTTTGTAAATGAGTAATACTAAAAGAATCAAATACATGCATATATTTTTATTTTGTTTTTAATTCTAGGGTGAAGTGCGAATTTATGTAACGTTTATATGCTAAAATGCAATAAGCTGTACAATGTGTCGGGCATGTGATGGAATCTCGACGGAATATTCCCTCACCAATGGGATCTGAGGCAAAGTATAAATCCTGTAGTTTAGATGGTAAAGTGTCGGAAAAAAAAGTTTAGTAGACAAAGTATAAAAATGACCATAGTTAAAAGGGCAAAGTATTTTTCTCTAAAAAAATAAATAAATATGGGACACATGTCAAAATACGGGAGAATTGAGTGATAGATAGCATGTAATTAGACACCATATATGCTCATGTGTCCATTGACGACCGAGTCTGGTGTAGCTAGGGGGCCGCCCGATCCCTCCTCTTTTAAATTTTTTTATAAGTAATTTTTTTAAAAAGAATTAGTTAGAAATTATATGATTTTTTTCGGTTTTCTATTCCGACCACCTCACTTTCGTATAACGACTACTCTATTAGCATGTTTTGGGCCCCATTGCATGTCCCTATGTTATTATCCTTGACCCCCATTCCATTTAGGCGGCGTTTGATCTTAATTTAGTTGAAAAATAACTCATTTTTCAAGAGCTATTTTGAAAGTTCAATATCGACCTAATAATTGATATGTGCAATTATTGTGTTATCTCACGACTTCTAGTCCATTTGAATTATTGAGTAGGTTAAGGGCCCTCAATGTCATAAATGTTTCAAAAATTAATATAATTACTAAATAAATAAACTTTTTATATATAAATATTAAAATTTCAAAATATTGTCTACTAAAAAATTTAAAAACAACTCTTTCATACACATTTCGACGCCCTAATGTCTATTTATTGGAGCCTACTAGGTTTGCAGCCTAGTATGTCAAATTCAAGGTTTATCCAACGTGTATCCATAAAGCATTATTTTTAAACCCCGATTGGATGTTAAATCGAATTAATAATCTGTGTTATTTGGCCATATATATACATACCCATATCTATATATGTACACATGTAAAAGTAGAGACGAGCGAAGGGGACGACTCAACTTTGATTTTCTTTAATAATTAATATAAAATTTGTATATAAAATTTAATAATTTTAACATCTCACCCCTTATAATACTAGTTTTAAGAAAACATAAATCTGACCACCCTAAATCTCATTTTATGGCTTTGTCCTTGTGTAAAAGATAAACACAAGTACAAGGAGTACACATACATGAATTAATAAATTATAATATCCAAACATGTTAATGGATCACCAATTTCCGTTTTGTGTCGGGTTTGACTGGGCAACGATATTTTTGTCACCCGCTTTTAATATATAATCGAACGAGGCATGTGATCATTTCCGATTAAACTGTCGGACCCGCCTAATCCTATCTAGATTTCAAAACATTACCGTGCAATAGTGCCATTAGGTTCTCCGCTATAAGAAAAAAAGTTCCAAAATAAGTAGACATAAGTAGAGGTGTCAAACGGACTGGGTCGATACCGCAGGATCAAAGCAAAATATCGAGCCTGGGCCCAATAAGAAGGGTCGCTATTATTGAGCCCACCCCACCCAACCACTTAAAATACAAAGGAAAAGTCCGACTCATTTTGGGCCTAAGAAAATGCAACCCAGCCCGGACCTTTTACCGGGCCAGACCAAAATTGACAGCTCTAGACACAAGCCACAAACTTAACAATATTTAGCAGTTGAGTGTTAACAGTTAACTCTCAAGTCTAAACTAGCGTGGGTTTAAAGTTCGATTCTTATCACCCTTCATCCCCTATATGCACTCAAAAACAACATTTAATCGTAAAATTATTACAAAATACACCCCCGAGGTTTGAGTTAATTACAAAAACCTTAAATATTTTAAAATTACATAAAACCCATTCGAGAATTCATTTTGTCTTAAATTTAAGGGGATAATTGTAATACTTTTGTAAATGTGAGGTTCTTTTGAAATATTTTTGAAAATCACCTAAAAAAAATGTAAGACGAATCACATCTCAAAGGATTTTTTTAATTTTCAAACAACTCTGATTTTTGTAATTTGCCCAAACCTCGGGGTGTTTTTGTAATTCTCACTTATTATTATTACTTTTCTTAACACACTCACACGTAGAGGTGTCACATGGCCTGGCCCACCGATGCTGGCCCTGCCGCGGTCAAAGCAAAAAAATTGGCATGACCAAACAATAATCTGACCACTTTTTTTTGGAGTAACCCAAAATTTAACCCACGAAAATAATAAGGAAAAATCGGGCCAAAATTGGTATCTCTGGCGCGTAGCCGCGTAGTGGGTTGAATTGTGATCGTACACGGGGTTGAACTATCTCCCTCCCAGAGGTGGGAGCCGATACCATCACCATCAGACCAAATGGCTGGTGGTTTTATCTCGTATGAGGCTGCGCGTAACTACAGTGCGATTATTAGGGTTTCAATGGTCAAACCTGGTGGATTTCAGTGGATTTAATCGAAGCATTTACTGTGCGAAACTTGAAATGTCGAAGCCGGGATGGTTGTCTTGAAACTTATTAGCCTATACCGGTGGACGATTGAATTGACCCGTGCACGTTTCAAATACCAGAAAAGTCATGGATGAACAGAGCGCTTCTGTACTGGCATTTTCGATTTTTCGTAGTATAAATACAGAAGCAGAAAGCTTTGTGATCCAATATCTTAAACGTTTTCTTCTCCAGGTGTGTGGCTTCTTCTTCACACTTATTTCTTGTATCCCATATTCTATAAATCAATTTTGAGCTCCTTTTTTATTCTTATTTTTAATAATTTTTTGCAGTTTTCAATAAGCGCGAAGATTTATATCAAATACTGCGATGGCATCCAAGGAATCGGCCGAGAACAACCCAGGACTCCAGACTTCACCAGATGAGGCCACCAAAGGCTATTTCGTACAGCAAACTGTGAGTCTCCAGATAGTCCATTAAACTCTATTTCTAAGTAGTTCTTCTTATTGGAACTTGCATTTTGTTGTCATTTTGGTTACCTGATTAATTCAAAATTTTCACATTGTTATATAATCCCAATAGGCAGTGTATTATTGATTGTTTTTGGAACTTAATAGCGCCTCTTGATACATGTGTGTTTCTGCATTTCAGATGCTTCGGATAAAGGACCCCAAAGTCACTCTTGATTTCTACTCTAGGATATTGGGCATGTCGTAAGTGTTCTTAACACCTTTTCCTGTTTTGTATTTTGTCGAATAATAAGAAATTAATCTTACAGTTTGAATACTTGTAAAAAAAACATGCTTATATGGTTCTAGTGCTTTCGTTTGGCATTTTTATTTGGATTTTGGAGGTTTTAGTATGTAACTCTGTCGATTGCAATAATTACATGCAACTGCTATTCGATGGTGTTGAGCTTTTAAAAAAGACATGTTATATAGAACTAAATGAAAATATGGCTTTTGAAACGCATTTACGACGTGATATGATCCATATAGCCCTCCCACATAGTGGGATAAGGCTTAGTTTGTTGTTGTTGTTGCATACGTCTTATGACTAGTTTGGTTTTATATAAAGACAATATAGTCACATCTCCCTCATTTTGAGGGAAGATGAAGAAAAAAGGATAAAAGTTTTCAGAAGTAACCTACTGTTTTCTGTTGAACCTTTCCAGGATCTTAATGGTTCTATTGACAGCAAAATGCATTTTTAAATTCTCTGTCTGAAATTTCATGGCCTCAATTTGGAAAATAACAATAACAAGAACACGATGATGAACATAAATATAATGACTATGCAGAGTTTATATTTGGTCCAGTTTCATAAAGATTTATTAAGTAATCCCATATTCTGGAAGAAGTTAGGTTAGGAAATGACTTTACATTACAACAATTTTATAGTATTAATTTTTTCAGCTTTTGGTTTATCTATTGTTTGTATTCTAATTGATATTAGTTTTGCTGTAGAGCTGATCATGATGCAAGGTTGTGGATCTGTAAAATTAAAAACCAATAAGTCTGCGTATATTTAGATAAAAATACATAATGCATTTCAGACTTTTCAGTACATATGAAATAATGGAAATATCCTGACAGAAAACAAATTATAATGTTTTATTCAAAAGCCAATACTAATTATGGCTTAAACAGCTAAAAGGACTCTGCAACAAGCTACAACATCCCCATTGCGAGATTAATCATATTTGGACATAGCAAGAGAAGAATGATGAAGACAACTTGATAAAGTTCTTGGATAAAAGCACAAACTAAAAAGTGTATCTTACAATGACTAAAAGGAAGAAGATAAATTACCTAGGGCAACAAGACAAAGAGATATGTGAAGGTTGTAGTAGCAGAAAAAGATTTTAGGCAATAAAGGTGACTGGAACAAGGGTTTGTTTGGTGGCAGTTTAGTGGGAGTTATGGGATTTTGGGAACGAGGAGAGACATATATTTTGGATAAATTGCCATTTTTTTGTCGCTTATAATGAAATTGTTTGTTTTAACTGTACCGATTCGATTTTAATAAATTTAACACAATTCTGTTGGTTATTTTCTGTTCTACAGGTTGATTAAAAGGTTGGATTATGCAGAGCTGGGGTTTTCCTTATACTTTATGGGATATGAGGTTAGTTTATCAAATAATATATATAAAAATATTTATATATCATGTTATTTTAGACAATTCTAGTTCCTAGTTTTTCTGCTTCTGTTCGACTTACTTTTCTTACGTTTAGTTTGTTTGTTCCTAAAACAATTTGTGTATGGGTGGCTTAGGACACATCAAAGGCTCCCAGTGATCCCGTTAAGCGCACGGCTTGGACTTTTGGTCGGACCGCGTTACTGGAGTTAACACAGTAAGAGCTAGCTTCTTTTTACATCAATGTTGTAAGAGAAACATTCTTGCTCGCAAACCTCTCATGATATCTAACTATCATTTGTTTGTCACAGTACCTGGGGTACTGAAACTGATCCTGATTTCAAGGGTTATCACAATGGAAACTCAGAACCTATTGGTTATGGTATGTGAAACATTTAACTTTGAACATGCTTCTCTTTCGCCGCAGTTATCTCTTCAGACACGATCCTGATATGATCATCTTGTTTATCTTACCCCTTAAAAATTATTTTGTTGGATAATTTTGAATAAAATAATGCGTACTGTGAACTTTAGAACATTTGTACACCTCCCATAAAGATATTTATTCAAATAAGCTTGGCACTCAATTTTTTTGGAACTACATATTACGGTCTTCTCATTAAAATATGCAAATCGGTAAATTATAAACAGAGTGAATACTTACATTTATATCATTATGGGGCTTGAAAGTGAAACTTTATATGTCAAGTCTTTCTGTCTGATAGTGTTCAACATGACTAGTGCTAGATTCTGGGTTTGTTAAAGATGTGTTTTATACTTTTTTATGTTTGCTTCATAATGCATGCACACGCCTATGAATAAAATTTATTCACTTGCATGTAATTACAGATAAGTATATAGATGTTCCTATTTTTAAATACTTCAACTTGTGTAACAATCATGACAATCATAATGTCCTGATGAAGAAGCTATAGGATCAATTATACGAATTTTGAATTCTCATGTTGTAAGTTAAAGGTTTTAGCTTCTACCTTTTCAATTGATGAAACTGCAATGAAACAATTTAAATCGTCCAAATCTGCAACTGCTGAGTCCCTAACCCCTTTGGAATTAGTTCATGCAGGCTCTTAGTGGAAATCATCTAAGTTTTCCTACAACCAATCACACAATATGATTTGAAGATTTGTATACCTAGGAACAATAACTCACAAGTGTATTTGTCTATGTCTCACCAATAAGAAGATACACGCATTTGCAAATTTTTTCCATGAACTTTAACTGACAATTTTGTGAGATGAGTGTGAACACAATACAGAGTGTCTTTTTTCGACCAGTTTCTTGAATAAATAATAGGGATAATTACAAAAACAGCTTGAGGTTTGGGCTAATTACGAAAAAATTCAGAGATTTTTGAAAATTTCAAAAAAGTCCTTGAGGTTTGATTTTGCCTTAAATTTAAGGGTTAACTGCAATATTTCTATACAATTCAGGAGGTTTTGAAATATTTTTGCTTATGAATTATGATTGAGAAAAATGTAAGACCGAATCAAATTTCAAGGGGTGTCCTGTAATTTTCTTTTTTTTAATAAGTTAGAGTCTTGGTTGGAGGGAGGAAATAAATTTCAAAGAAACTGAGAGATACGAGGGTTCGAACCCTGGTTAACACCCTTATAAAGGGTTAGTGATACAGGGGTGTTCTGTAATTTTAAAAATCTTTGGTTTTTTTTTTTTTGTAATTGTCCCTAAATAATATGCTTTTCTCTTTCTGGAGGAATTACAAAATGTTGTTTTATTACGCCCTTGGTTCCATCCTATTGGTTTGTAAATTGAGAGTCCTTTCTATTTCTTGTTTCGCTATTTTTATTTTCCATTCTCGACAAGTCTATGTTTCTTCGCTTTCTTTTCATTAGCTTTCTGTCTTTTGTAAGGAACTCCCCATTATGTGATGCATTTGTTTCTCTTCATGTTCTTTTGATTTATGGACTAAGATGATCTAAATGTAAAGGGATGTTCTGTTAAATGGAATCCTTGGTCTGTACATGGTCCTTTCTAATATTTGGAAGGCTAACATGTAGTGATCTCCTTACAGGACACATAGGTATCACTGTTGACAATATACAAGAGGCAACAAAGAGATTTCAAGATTTGGGAGTGCAGTTTGTAGAGAATCTCGACGAAGGTACATTTGGTTCTTACTATTTTAATATATACTTCTCAATGCACAACTTTGTTATTTGTACTATGTGTTATCATCCGCTTTAGTGCATCCATTTCTGGCTCTAGTTAACAAATTCAGCTGGGGAAACCGGGATTTTTTTAGAACTTTTGAGTGATAAAGTTTTAGATCATGCCTTTTGTATTTATTAACCTTTTACTCACTTTTGTTTGTTCCCTAGTTTTATTCAAGAAAAGGCAGTTTTAACTTCTATTACTTTTGTCATCTTATTCAAAGGGAAGATAACTTTTAAGTTTTCAAATGTGATGCCATTTTTCCATTTTATTGGACAACAATGGCAATATTAATAAATTCAAGTGTCATAATGAAAAGTAGCATTTTGAAGCGCTGTTGTTAATTATGATCTCAAGACTTGGAAAATTACGATTAAGGATATCTGTTAAAATCAACACAGACCCTAAGGGGGTGTGTGTGTAATATTTTAAGTGGGTATTTGTAAATTTGAAAGATAACTGTAGCTAAACCTGAGGCGTACTTTTTGTGATTTAACTCGTCCAATTAATTTAGACCATCAGACAACAAATTAAATTAAAATGGAAGTTATTTGATTATATTTATTTGAACTATATGTATTATATGTTTTAATCTACTTTCTGGAATTAATTCAAGAATTTAATTTAATATATCTGATTCAAATATTATATTCCTTGTCACTATTTCAGGAAATATGAGGGGTATAGCATTCATCCAGGATCCAGATGGCTACTGGATTGAAATCTTCGACGTTGCAGCAGCTGTCCAAGTTAACATTGATTATAATGCTTTTTGATCTAATGCTGGGCATATTTCGAGTAGCTCTCACTTTGTTTTGTGTCTTTACAATTATCCTCGTTTGAAGTTTGTTTGCTGAATAAGGCTATTAGTGTCATAAATATTGTGTTTTGTGTCTTTACAATGATCTCGTTTGAAGTTTGTTTGCTGAATAAGGCTTATTATTGTCATAAATATTGTGTTTTGTGTCTTTACAATGATCTCGTTTGAAGTTTGTTTGCTGAATAAGGCTATTAGTGTCATAAATATTGTGTTTTGTGTCTTTACAATGATCTCGTTTGAAGTTTGTTTGCTGAATAAGGCTTATTATTGTCATAAATATTGTGTTTTGTGTCTTTACAATGATCTCGTTTGAAGTTTGTTTGCTGAATAAGGCTTATTATTGTCATAAATATTGTGTTTTGTGTCTTTACAATGATCTCGTTTGAAGTTTGTTTGCTGAATAAGGCTATTAGTGCCATAAATATTGTTGTTTGTAAACCGTAAGGACTCGTTTGCGATTATTGATTGGATTGATAAAATAAATTTGGATAATGTATGATTTGATAATAAAATTGAGTTCAATAATATTTTTGGGAAGTATGGTTTTTGTGTGTCATGATGTATGATCGGATAATATAATTGAGTCAATAATATTTTTGGGAAGTATGGTTGTGGTGTGTGATTATTTAGTAGGATAATAATATTTTGTTTGGTATTGATGTTAGAGTTGGATAAATTTCCGAAATGACCAAATTACATTAAAAATAGAAACATAATGCTACTATCCATACAAATAAGGGACAAATTAAGCCAATAACTATTCAAAGGAGGATTGGAGTTGGGTGAGATTTTATAATTGCACCCCAATGGCTTGGACCAGTTATCAATCAAGAGCAGGACAAAAAAGCGAGTCGGGATTAGTATCATGGGCTTAGTCAAAGATCCCAAACAATTGATAAACTTGGACTAAATAATTTATCCTAGCTAATCAAGTTTCCCTAACGAGTCCTAATCGTATTGTTTTATAAGTTCTTACACTAAACTTTTATTTTAAACTAGAAGCGAAGTTCGTGCTAGCAGTTTGTTGGAAATTGTTCGACATGTGAGATGCCCTAATAGTTATTAGGGTTAATTACAAAAACATCCTTGAAATTTTGGTCGAGTTACAAAATAAACCTTTCAAATTTACAAATACTGAAATATCCCATATTTTATAAATTACACGTTCAATAAGGGGATCTTTGTTAAGTAAATATAAATCTCAAAGGTGTCTGTAATTATGGATTTTTTTTTTTTTGTAATTAGGCTATACCTCAAGGACAGTTTTTGTAATTTACCCTAATTATTATGGTAATGGATTGGCAGACCTTAAAAATTGTTTGAGCATATGATATATTGTGGTCCATCCATGATATTCTGTGCTTTTGCAAAAGCAACCTTGGTTTAATCACAAAAACAGAGACTGTTTTCCATGTTATTTTTTGTAATATAGGGACAAAACAAGAAAAAAAAAACACAAATACCCTGACTTCGATTTTCCCTCTATTTTTTTTTTTCCAGGAATAGATAAAAAAGAATATATAGCCCATCCTGTCTATCTTAGTATCAAATCATTATTACTAATAAAAGCTAGTTCATGTGGGTGTACAATAATTGGAAGGATGAGATCTGTATGATACCTTATTTTTTTATTCATATGTTATTGATAAAGCTGAATTTAAGGACAAAACAAAATTTTATGCTTATTTCATTAGGCAAACATTCAAAGTTGGCAACTTTTGTGGTCCTTTGACACCAAATCATAAATCAAAGTGAAAAATCAAACTCTTTTTTCTGTAAATTTCATTTGTCAGAATATTATCACTCTCCTTTTGACCTTTGTACTTCACTAGAAAAGACATTCCTAAAAAAACCATCCTCCCCATCACTTCTATACCAATGAATTTCATCAATTTAATTTAGTTGTTGAGAAAATAATAAAGAATGTCAGCTTTATTCACAAAATTTGAGGCTATTTCATTTCCATTACATCAACTTAAATAATATAATTTTGAGTATTCAATAGCATGTATTTTGATTTTTCAGCTACTAGTTTAGATGAATGATATTTTCAAATATTATATTAATTTAATCATTGTGTTACTTGTGTATATCAGACAAAATTCAGTATGAAAAAGTAATGTACTAAAAATGGTTAACCCAAAACAAATTTGAGTAGATTTCAGTAAGATAGTCGTCTAACGCGACGCATTGTATTTTTATAATAAAAAAGTTTCATACTTTTATCGTAAAAAGTGATACATACATGCATTTAATACGCTTATTTTTAGTGTATTCGGCATGATATCATTTTTTACACAAAATATCATTTTTTACACTAAAAGTATCACCCGTCATACCGTTACACAGTTTTTTGCCAACAAGTTTTCTACTAATCCATGTATCATTTTTCACTTATTCTACCCTTTTTCTTTGAGGGGTCACTTATTATACTTTACGATAATATTTTTTCTCCAATATGATAATGATAGCCATATTTAAAAGAATAAAACAATAAAAAAGAGTAGGATCAGTGGCGCATGTCCTGACATCATATCTTGTATAATTTTGGACCTGACGTCATCTCCGGTTTCCGATAAGGATTCTCTGTATATTTCAATGTCTGCCAACACGTTTGGTTTCATTTTTATATTTTTTAGTTTTCATAAATTGAGAATTGTACATATATATTTATATTATTTATATTAGAATATGTAAATTTGAAAATAACATATTTTTCCTTTTTACTGACTTCTACATGAAAGACTATGATGTGACTAAATTGAATAATGAAATTAGTGGGTGCAAGAAAATATTGATCAGTTTAAATCAGCACTGAATAGTACTATTTAAGAATTATCTCTAAAAAATAGTATTTAAGAGATGAAATCGATAATTATAAAAGTAGGCAAACATTTCAAAATTTAAAAGTTTCAATTTCATTATTTCATTTCAAAATAAATATACACACTTCTATGAAACAAAGTACATCACTACAAAAAAATTCGATTATCAACACTTTACCGATGTAAATCATTTTGTCACAAAACAATAAAAAAATAATATTTCTCCAAACTATACCGACAAATGACTGATAATTTACCAATAATTTTTAGATTTACCGATAGAAATACCGTAGTTATTCACCAATAGTTTTATCTTTAATTTGTTGGTAAATATTTGTTGGTAAAATATCCGTGGAAAGGTTTACGATATGAAGAAAATGGCTAAGTGTATGGTTTTTAGTCAAGGCCTGGATTCGATTCAGTCTCAAGAAGAAAATGCCCCGTATATTAGTGCTAATCTGTTCGCGTGCGTTCTAAGATACAACGACTATTTACGTCTCGAAGTTTACAACACTTGCAAACTCGAAACACAACGAACAACAAAGGTGTTTTGACTTTCAAGCTTTTGAAGGAAGAATAATGTCAATATGCTCGATTATGCAAATGAACGATTTTAATCGACCATTTTCGTGTGTATATTCATCCGCACGGGCTTCAATAATATAGACAAGCAAGTGCCCGACGGAAAATCGCGTCTTTAGGCTCGAAAGGCACATTTGTAATCGCATGATGCACTGTCAGGGCGCACGACCCGACGCACGCCGCGGCGCTGCGCGCAAAAGTTCGGATGGTGCACGACCGACAAAACGGGCCGTGTCTTTGCCGTGCGGCGCAGCGCAAAACTTGGCAGACGCACGACCCGACCGCACGGCCGTGCGCGCTCGCGTCTTCGGTCCGAACGTTCCCAGGATGAATTCATTTAATTAATTTACAAAAATTAAGTGTGGCTTTGAACCAAACCCACGCCCTCACCCCTTTAAAAACTTGTGCCCCCCAAGCCCAAACCCATATGTCCAACTTGGGATATATTAAGTGTGCAAACTTATCCTCATTTTTCCTATGTGGGATGGAAAGCATCTCTCCTTCCCCATATTTTCATTTTCCATACTATTTATTTGTATTAAGTGGCTAACTTCTAGCATTAATTTCTCATTCGCGCTCCTAATCGGTTTGAGAAATTCCAAATGCTATTCTCATATACTCTCTTAGTAGAATTTTTACAAATAATTTAATTCCATTTTCACTCTCAAAAACCACTTAATTATTTGGTCAAAATTGGGTCAACACCCCATTTATCAAAGACCAAAATTCCAACAATCCCCCACATGAATGAAATTAATGCATGCGTGTATGCGATTAAGCAAAAGTCTCGGCGAATCGTTATCGCATCAGGATAGGTAGCTTGTGGCTTTGAACCTTCCTTAGTAAAATACTATCTCGATCTTGGGGTTGCTTAAAGGACGCGATGGCGAACTCTGAACTACTGAAAGTTCGCGTGTAAACCAAGACAACAAGATTTACACAATAACAACTCTAACACTTGTTGTTCTCACGTTGTGTCCATTTCACTGACCATATCTTAGATTCATAAGTGTTTCTTTTGGAAGTCGGCCAATACTTCTCACTTATATAGGTGATCTCCTGTTGAAGAGTATCCGTAGTACTCCACCTTTCGGTATATGAATCATTAAAAGTCTTAAACTTAACCTCACCACATTCAAGGGGTTTATATACACTTGGATGTATAGAATGAGCTAACACATTTTCCAAGTGTTCAACCGATCATTCATAACTTAGTTGTCCCATTAAACCAAGGTCTTGGGATCTCCATTCACAAGGTTGTGTTACCGCTTATGAACATTCTTTAAGTTGTGGATTTTAAACCCATTCCCCTTAACAACGATATACAGCTGATCTCGATTTATGCCTTTCTCGTAAGCGGATCCACTAGGTTTTCCTTTGACTTCACGTAGTCAACCGAAATAACCCCATTTCGAAATCAATTATTTATTGGTATTATGTCTACGACAAAAATGTCTAGACTTACCTCTTTTCATTTCCAAGAAAAGATAAATAAATACAACATTTCTTGATTTAATGATCGTACCATCACTTATATCATAAATGCTGAATTTATTTCATTCAAACTTTCTACTTTTTTTCCAAAGACCCCCACATTTCAAGGCAATCTCCTTTATGTGGGTTGCTAAAAGTAAAGCTCCCGTTCAACTTCTGATATCTTATTTAACACAAGATCATCCAAAATTCTTATGGCTCTCGCCATTTTTTATTTTTATTTTGTTAGAACATTATCCCGACAATCCAGTTAGAATCTCGTTCTATCAGATTTTAGATCTTAGTTCAACAACTCCATCTTTTTACAAGGTGTGTAACCTTTGATGTTATCACATCTTTAGTAAGACTTCCAGATTCAACTTGTTACGGTGTCTGCCTTTAGTGTTACAACACTTTCGACAACACCTCATGCAATGTGGTTTCGCTGTTTACAACACTTTTGGCAACACATTCTGTTATATTTAAAAATGCAGCGAAACTCCACCTTGTATTCCACAAAGTATCATCATACCCCCACATTTTGCGATTTCCATTCGAATCCCTTTGTCTTCCTCAATTTGAAGTCGAACTATCAAATCCTCACGCCCCATTTCTTCCACTTGTCTTGAGGTAGTTCTTAAAATCTTTCCGCGAAGGCGGCAATTTCGATTATTGCAACCACTTGAAATGATTCATTCAAAATCATCCCTTCCGCACACTAAGTCGCGAAGTATGATTTGAATCTCTCTGACTTTGGTGATCACCGTCTTGGTGTCAACCATCTTGTACTCCAAAGATTTCGGAACAACAAATTTCTTTTTGCCGACATCTTCCTTCGTCTTGTCTTTTCTCAAGAATTCCCGTTCCTTGGACATCTTGAACGTCTTATAGATATTGTAGAGTGTCATCTGGCCGTTCAACACATAGTTGCGACACGAGAAAATCGCTGTTATGCCAAGCATCCACAACGATTCTCCGATTGTTGTCAACTTCGTCATCTCCAACGGCGGTAGGGGGTCGTCTTTGAGAAAACGAGACAACCCCAAGGTGGTGAGAGTAGAACATCATCTTCTTTCAAGTTGCCAACGCCGTTTGAAGTGCCACGGAGAACATGGGCGACTTTTAGCCGTGAGCTGAGCATCAACCATTGGTGTGAAAGAAATCAAACTTGATGCATCGTCTTCAACGAAAACATATATTTCCGTCTTGCGATTTTTGGTAAAATATCGGTGGAAAGGTTTCAGATAGGAATGAAATGGCTAAGTGTATGGTTTTTAGTCGAGGCCTGACCATCTGGTCTCAAGAAGAAAATGCCCCGTATATTAGTCTTTAATTCCCGACGTCGTCTCTAAGACAAACGACTATTTACGCCTCGAGTTTACAACACTTGCAAACTCGAAACACAAAACAACAAATGTGTTTTGACTTTCAAGCTTTTGAAGGAAGAAGAATGTCAATATGCTCGATTATGCAAATGACCGATTTTAATCGATGATTTTCGTGTATATATTCATCTCGGGGGCTTCAATAATATAGGCAAACAAGTGCACATGCAGGAAAATCGCTTCTTTAGGCTAAAGACACATTTGCACCGCATGCACGCACTGCTCGTTAGACGCCACGACCAGGCGCGCGACGATCGCGGCGCCGTGCGCAAAGTTTGGCATGGCGCGACGACTGACGCGCGGGCCGGCGCCCGCCTCGTCGCGCACGTTCCCAGGTTGAATTCATTTAATTAATTTAAAAATTAATTAAATCAGTTTAATTTCAAAAATTAATTAAACATTTATTTTAAAAGTTTTTGGTCCAAAATAATAAGGCCTTGAAGCCCAAGCCCACGGCCCGGACTCGACCCGGCCGCCGCCCCGAGCCTACGGGATATATTAAGTGCGCAAACTTATCCTCATTTTCCTATGTGGGATGGAGCATCTCTCTTCCCCCACATTTTCAATTTTCCATACTATTTATTTGTATTAAGTGGCTAACTTTCTAGCATTAATTTTCTCATTCACCCGGAATCGATTTTGAGAAATTCCAAATGCTATTATCATCTACTCTCTTAGTAAAAATTTTACAAATAATTTAATTCTATTTTTCAATAATGGAAACCACTTAATTACTTGTCAAAATCGAATCCACACCCCATTTATCAAAGCATCAAAATTCCAACAATAATGACCTAGAACGATGTTATCCGTAATTTACAATTATTTTAATACTTAACTACATATTTTTTACGATGTTATCTACAATTTATAATTATTTTAATACTTAACTACATATTTTATTTTTATTTTTCTGTAGTGATTATCATGCAATATCTAATTTGAACAATTATTTCGAAATGATACATGAAAATAATTTGAGAATAGAAATTCTGGGATGCCTCGTGAACTTAACCCTTAACATCAATTTCTGAAACAGCAAAAGTTCAATCAAAATTTAACTCAAAAGGTGGAAATATCAAATATGGATGAAAAGACAAATATTTCACTATCAAATTTTTAATAATTTAAAAACATTTAAAGGATATTTTGTAGCATGCGCAGGTTTGTCAATAATTATGTTTTTTAAGTTTAGAAGTCAATGAATGCCCCTGATATTAATTATAACTTAGATTGATTAGAAGTTTGAAATTGGAATTTTGTTCAAATTCATAGCTTTAATAGTTAATTAATTGATATTATTACTATTTGATTATGATGCTTTGGAGAAACGACCTTTGTCAACAACTATATATGTTTTATTTGGTTTCATTTAAAAACAATATCTTCATAATTTTTATATGGTGATTTTATTTTTCTTCAAAATTTACTGGTTGTTGCGATTTAAACAGAAACCTCGCGAAGTAATACTTTCGTGGTACCTTTGGCTAACTCCTAACGATTTCATTTTGTAAAGTTATCCTACCCATTTCGAAGCAATATCACCTAATTTTATTTTCAAAAACGGGCCGATTAAAATTCAAATTGAAAATACACATACCAAATTAAACGATTTTCAAGTTTAATAATACTTTAGATGCTTTTTTTTCTGCAGAATATACTATAATTCTTATTTATTTTTCCAAACTTACATAACCAATATAAAAACACAACTCATTGAAATTAATTACTTTTTTTTTTAATTTTTATAAGAAAATCTAGTAAAAACACAACTAATTGAAATAGCAAGAATTAGCTTTTACATCGCCCAATATCAAGGGGTGGTTAGCAAACAAGATCTTTCTCCTATTCAAAATAAGTGGCGTTTTTGACACATAAAAAACGTTTTGACATTTTCAAGACTAGTGAATCACTTAATTATCAGAAAACAAAATTAAATAAAGTATTTCTATATTCTAAACCAATTTTGTTCTCTTGATCTATATTCTAGTTTTTTATTCACCAACAGAAAGAATACAATTAATAACTCATTATTCAATTATCTATATGTGTGTGATGCGGCACGGATATATTATGTTGTTATATGATGAGTCATATATAGAGATAACAAACATGTATTATTTAAACATAATCTATTTTACTAACTCACTTTCAATCCGTTCTGGCATGCATGACCCACAATTTTAAAAGGGTAAATTGCAACTTTTTTTGACAACGGTAAATTGCAATTTTAATTTTAATTATATATAGCATATATAGTCATGTGGTGAAATTGGTCCTATCTAATTTTTATTTATATATTTGGCTAATCATCCTATATATGTGTGTGCATGCGCACGCCGGGAGATAGTTCAACGGAGATCACGGTGAAAGGTGATGTGATGTGCATCTTGTTGACACGTTTACAATATGGAGGTTCAAATCCAACCTGGAAACAAGTTGGATGATATATGATTTATTACATGTGTAGTGACTCTGTAGCTCAACTCAGTGCAAAGAACTCCGGGTGATGTTATGTGCGCCTGTTGACACTTTCGCCATGTGGAGGTTGAATCCACTTGAAAATAGGTTGTAGGGTGATTTATAGTGTGGTGACTCAATGTATAAACAACTTTCACGAGGGTCTCGTTGACATCCATCATGATTTTCTTCTCCAAAAACTCTAGAAGCAGGATAATAGAACCCTTGGGAATTGGGTTCATCCATATATATGTATATATAGAAAGGATTGCTTGCAGCACCAAGAACCCAAGATTTTATTAAAAAAATATGATCACTGTTGGGCTAAATTTAGCTTACCTAAGTTGATATATGGTGGTGAGCAGAGTCAACTCTAATGGGACCCTTCAAGAAATTTATAATCATAGCAACATTGGTCAATGATTAACGAATCAAATCAATGGGACCAATTATTTATTTACTGTGAGGTGCCGTGATAGACGTCCCATACAACGACGTCGTCCTTTAATTTTTCTGTTTAATTTTCATGGGATTAAAATTTAATTAATCCACATGCACGTACAGTAGCTCTGCCTGCTGTTCTGCATTTATATATATTAGTGCATGGCTTCTTATTAAACAAGACTAAGATTTGATTTTTTTGCTGTCATTTTCTGTGTTTTTTGGCCACCATGCAAATTGAATAATTAATTGTACGTCTACATTATATTTTATTTGACTATAATGCATTTTTTTAGTTAGATAATGAGCCTGACTCATTCAATAGTAAAAGGCTGTGCTGTGGAAAACCTAAAAGATATACAAATAATTCAAGGCATCAAAATATTTAATTTAATTTAATACATAGCCAATGATCAGTAAATAGGGTCTAGTCACAATTTAAAGTGTAAAAAAGAAAATTAAATATAATGTGACCTTTTCATTGGCTAATAGTTTATTTTTAATTTGCAGGTTTCTTTAATGGGATATCTTGGCTTCTATGGTTTCATTGATTGGTCTTTAATTTATGTTTATTTTTTTGTTTCTTCTTTCTATGATAGGGCAGCAAGCATGCTTGTACATATAAGGACATATTAGATAATTTTTTTCAATTTTAATGCTGCCTTTTGAATTTTACTTTATAAATATATGTATTATAATAATAAGCTTTACATATATTTGAAATTGATATTGCGTACTAAAACATCAATTTAGAATTATTGCTTAGTAGTTACAAATATTTGGGTGTTGTGTAACAATCTATTGATACCCTTACAAAACTACACTACAAAAATAAACTTTACTGATAGAAAAAATTGTAACTGAATTTTATAGTAACTTATAAAATACAGACAAAATAAAAGATATTACTTTTTTTTCAAACTATACCGATTAAAAGCAAATCACCAATAATTTTTAAATTTTTCGAATGAAAAAATGTATATATTTACCAACACTTTTAGATTTTGTTGGTAAATATTTACTCGCGCAAATTACGCACAACAATTTTATTTACACTTTACTATTATGTTAATATTTACCTACATATCTTTTTCAAGATAAATTGACTTGTTTTGATAGTGCTATATGATGAGCAAAAAAAAAGAAAAATAAATAAATAAATAAATTGCTCCAGGATTCAGGGATAAAAGTGCATAAGGAAACAACATACTTTGATACTTGTAGAATAAACTAATTTTACCCATTGGAACATCAAGAAATGCACAAAGGAAAAGCTTCACTAATTACTATGTACTTTCAATAAAAATAATTATTTTTTACCCCTTCATTTTCCATCATAACACAAAACCTACCCCAGAAAGTTACATCTTTTTTCATCTGAATCCATAACATCATACCATATGTGCCCCTACAAATCTTTCAGATGGTACATAAAGTATCAAAAGTAGTACATCCCCTTCTCCTCTGTCTTGTTTTCATCATTAAACAACAACAAATTATTATTATTATTATTAATATCCAAAACCCCATTTGCCTTTTTGATCAAGAAATGAACTCATCATCACTAAATCCTCATGATCTCCATTATTTCCATTGTAAAGCACAAACTTTTGATTATTTTCTTCCAAGGCCCCAATATTTGAGACAAAAATCCATTTGATGATGATCTTCTTGTTTCATGTCCTAATTTGGTAATTCCTCTCCAAACATAAGCATATTCTCTTTCACAGGATCAGGGTAATAATAATTATTACACTCCAAATCCTTAAAACCCTCAAGATTTGGTGTTGGTAATTGTAAGAACATTGACTGGTCAACAATGGGAAATTTTGTGGGGCTGAAATGGAATTAGTGAAAGTTTTAGTGGCTTGGGTGTAAATGAGTTGTATAGCTGTGACAGCTGGGCAGAGAGAGTTGAGATAATTGATCATGTGTTGTTGCTGAAAAAAAATGGTGGTGAAATTTTGGAAATATTTTGGTTTGATGATTGGATATTATTTATTCCAAAGAGTTTTTTCTTGAGCTTGGTATTCCAGTAATTCTTGATATCATTGTCTGTCCTTCCTGGTAATTGAGCAGCTATGATTGACCATCTGCATTTTTTGGAAACATTTTTAAGTGATTTTTTTTTGCATTTTCAAAAATCGTGTTTAAATACTTATCTGCATACCTGAAATGATACTGTCATGTGTATAACACTCACATTTATTTTCATCCATAAACCAAACATTACTTGTGTGGGTTTTTAATATGATAAGTATTGTACATGTGATAATCATCTCGGATACAATAAGATGAAACACGTGGTTTTTGAAATAAAATCTCATCCGAGTTCTTGCAGAGAAATATTATGTTCCAATAGAAGAAAGTTTTGAGATTTTATAGCAAACAGATATGACTAAGTAAATAATAATTGTCTAAAAATAGAAGACTTTTGACATTTTATAACATTGAAATTTCCAACAGACTATGTACTTATAAATATTACATTATTTTTGCCGTAAATGTTTCTTTGTTTCCTTTTCGGGTTGGAATTGGAATTCGGAAACATCTGACAATTTTCCAGAAAATAAAATAAAATTCAAGAAATTTTTTAGGAAATAATCAGAGATTTTTTTATTTTTGCTTGATAATTACCTGCTTCCAATGCTAGCATAGAGTACAAAATAATCCTATCTTCCTCATCAGAAAATTCACTGCATGCCTATTAGGCCTCAGATAATTAAGCCACCTCAATCTACAACTCTTCCCACATCTTTTCAGACCTGTTATAAGATAATTAAAAACACAAAATTTAGAGAAAAATAAACATAAAATTAATATATTTTCCTAATATAATTAAGTTTTTGGGTTATAATTACCAGCTTTTTGAGGGAGAGCAATCCAATTCCAGCAGTACCAAATTTCTGAATGAAGTCTTTAAGTTTAGCATCTTCTTCAGGAGACCAAGGACCTTTCTTTTTACATTTGCCTTATCACAGCAAGGAGCCCTACCCATTTCTCTCTCTTTTAGTTTTTCTCTCTGAGTATTATATTTTGTGCAACATTATATATATATTGTTGGCTGTTTGAGAACCTTGTCTCACTTTATCTCTCTAATTTGACTTGTTGTGTAGTGGCTTTTAGGCTTTTTTATTGAGAGGTTTTTTGGTCTAACAGAAACAGTAGAATAATTAGTATATGTCTTGAACGAGGACCACGATCGATGCCGCTTGTTTTATTATTTTGAAAATGACTATTTAATATTTTATGAATATATTTCTTTTTTTTTTTCTTTTTTTGAGTACGGTATTCCAATGCTCACACGCACCAATTTCTAACCACGCCTAACCGCTCTATCCCCCAGCCGTAAACTACAAGAAATACACAACGACTCATGTCCCTAATATCTTCAACTACCGCGCATAATGAGTCGCTCTACAAGTAATCGCTCCACGCCGACTCTCCTCAATCTAACCGCAAGCTTTCCACAGTTTCGCCTCATGACCGCTTGATAATTTTTATTTATTTCCATTACAATTACAAAATTACTTATTTACCCACATATTAGTTAATGAGTCAAATTATCATTAATCGCCCACAGTCACATCATTACTCAAGTCCGGTGAGGTCTAAAATTACAAAGTATAAATAAGCCATTCTCCATTCATTTAAGCTTGATCACATTCAAATTGCTTAAATACTTTATTCTTTCGACCAATCTCGTATCCACACATTTAAGCATGACGGGTTTTCCGACAACCCAAGCACTTAGAACGGGCAAAGGTCAAGAAGTCGGGCCTCTCTCCACAAGCAGCTACTCTTGATTCATTAAGTTACCTTACACTTGGACTGATTATCTTAATAGGACTGATCGACAAAATTTTAGTAGCATCACTAATTAATACAAATACTGAGACAAAAGAAACAAGAAAAAATTGGATCCATTCAAACCAACTTCCTCAACACAATTTTTTGTTGATGTTATATGAAGAACAATAATTGAGACCTCAAATTACGTACAGTGCATATAGCCTTTTTTTTTTCTTTTTAATTTTAAATCACGTACATATAACTTTATGTTATGATATTATTGTCAATATAAAATTATTTTTTCAGAACAACATAGCTTACTTTAGAAGTCATCGTTCCAAATTGCATATATATATATATATATATATATATCCTTCAAGTACGTACAAGTTACATTCTTCTTAAAATTAATTAAAATAATTTTTTTATTTTCAAACGAAAATCTTTTAAAATTCATTTAATTGTAGAAACTAATATCGAAATTATGAACATATCCTGAAAAAATAAATCCCATAATTGTGGCTCTTCACTAGTCAAATGATAGGGCAGCTCACCTATAGTAATGCGACATGACGTCCATTTTCAATACATCCGTAATAATGGTATCTCGAATCCCTACGATCACATGGTAAGCAAGGATTTATAGTATGGATTATAATTTAATGAAAGAAGTTTCCCACCCCCATAATTACCTACTTTTTGTACATTTTTTAAAAACATTTACTGCAGTCATAAACATAATGATTAAGATAAAACCCCAGATAGATAAAGCTGATCATTATGTATCAGAAAAATAGTAAAAAAAGATAGAGCTATTATTGTTGAACACTTGAACCTTCCTGGGTCATATTACTGTGTATAGGATGATTTTGCTAACTGGACTGATGAGAATTATGATCCATCTTTACAAATCAAGTACCTACCTATATTCATTTGACTTATCATCAGTGCTGCTTTTTTATTTTTGAATTGTCACGCACCACTGATGACCTGCAAATAAAGTTCACCGGAGCAATACGTAACCGAAACCACATCGATTTCG